>BSBK01002559.1:647500-1132196 GCA_027943335.1 Chamaecyparis obtusa | reverse complement strand
ATATATCTACATATATATATATATATATATATATATCTACATATATATATATATCTATATATATATATCTATATATATATATATATATATATATATATATCTACATATATATATCTACATATATATATATATATCTACATATATATATCTACATATATATATATATATATATATATATATATATATATCTACATATATATAGATATATATCTACATATATATATATATATATATATATATATATATATATATATATATATATATCTACATATATATATATATATATATATATATCTACATATATATATATATATGTGTGTGTGTGTGTGTGTAGATATATATATATATATATATATATATATATATATATCTACATATATATATATATATATATATATATATATATATATATATATATATATATATATATATATGTAGATATATATATATATATATATATATATATATGTAGATATATGTGTGTGTACATATATCTATACATATGTGTGTGTGTTTGTATACATGTAAGTATATATGTATACATGTATGTATATACATATACATGTATGTATATATGTATACATGTATGTATATACATATATGTGTATGTATATGCATATATGTGTATGTATATACATATAAATATATGTATATACATATACATGTATGTGTATACATATACATGTATGTATATATGTATACATGTATACATATATATACCATATGTAGCCTTCTTCTTTCAAGTACAAATGTATGATTTTCATTGAGAGAATGAAAATTAGTTCCACTAGCAATCATGTCATTATGCCAAGAGGCATCTTTATAATGGTAGCGCAGAAATAAGGAATCTTGTATACACAAAAAATAAAACTTAAATAACTGATGTTTTCATGCAACTTGAATCACTGAATAAAGTATGAAATGATTTTGAATCACCTCTAAATGGGTTAAGTAATAGATGAAAGTGGAAGAGGAAGCACATGGGGTTCTTGAATTTGAAATTATATCATTGGCATTTTCAATGTGTTATGAATTTGTATTTACATAATTCCCATTTTCTTCTTTGTGCACTGTGAATTTGTTGAGTGCACAAAGTAGGAGTATTCTTTTATATTAATGATCAATTTATTTGGCCAAACTTCTTCATGCACTATGAATTTTCAAATGAAAAAGTCTAACCTAGGAACACCATCATCCACATTATGGTAATTTGTACAGATCCATCATGAATAAAATATTTGTATTCAATTTTATTCTCCTCGAGGATAATAGAAAACTTGAATACCATGTAGTTACATATGTTGATGAAATCTTAATCAACATAGAAGTTTAGATCATAAAACACCTTTTGTGAAGAGATGCACTCTTTATTTTATATTAATCTTCTCTTGGAAACCTATTTGTGTTATATGTACTACAAAAAATAGATCCATGAGACACATTTCCTTCTACATTAGATTTTACAATATCACTTCCATATGAACATTTTGAAGTGCATTATAAAATCAAGGATAGTTCCTATTGAAAAAAAACAAAGAGGATCTCATATGAATACATATGATCACCCTCTTCACATTCTTCAAGTGCAAAACCCTAAAATTGGGTTTCATCATTTGTACAAACAATTGGAATATTCTCGTTATCACATGCATTTTCCTATGTCATCCTCATGTAAAAAATTAGTAGAAAAATAAAAATAGAAAATGGAATAGATGAAGATAAGAGATCAAACAAGAAAATATTTTATTGTTCACCATTTTTATCATTAAATTTTGCCTTCCTTTTTTAATCAACTATTGTATTTGATTCATCTAATGACTCTCCTACATACTCATATTCCTCAATATCCATATTGCTAGATCAAACAATAAGATAATACTCTTCATTCTCAACCTAGCTATCATAATTATTAAATTATTCACTATTATCATCAAACGATGACTGATCTAGCTAAAGTTAGGTGCATAAATTTTCACTATCTTATATATTTTGACACCTTTCTCTACCTGCCTACATACATAGTCATCATTTAATATTATGTCTTTTCCTATTGCAACATCCATCTAATCACTATCTATGATATCATGTTTATCAATAACAAAATATGTGCATGATGATAAATACTTATCAATCATATCCTTTTTTATACCTTCAATAAAATCAAGACACCTATATGCATGTTTCATGTTCATAAAATTCAACTCTTCTCATATTGAATTAGAACCTAGAGAAACGCTACAAGATCCAATAAACAATGTAATTAAATTTCATGATATCCTTTGTCTTTCCATTTGATGTATTTTAATTCTTCAATAAGAGAAATAAGGTTTGGATGCAACTTTAAAAATCATATTCCAATCTAGCCGCAAGATAATTCTTTGATGAAGAATAGTGCTAAGAAAAATTGCCATATCTATTCCTCATCTTTCTTTGTAGTGACTTAACAAAAAAACTCATCCACATGTCTTTATCTTCAAATTGACATTTTACCATGAAATATAAAATTACACCATCATGTGCACCCCACTTTAGATGACCATACACATCAAACTTGGGCATCAACTTGAAGATTAAAAATATCATTGTTTGCCTTAATAGTTGACCAAAGAAAGGTCAATTTTCTTGTAATTGGGATCAAGGAGGATGTTAGAAAAACTCTTTAATAGTAGTACCTAGCCTTGTGATCATAGGGATTTGACCCTTCATGTTTTTCTCCTCAAGATCATCTATCTTTAACTTGTTTTTTTAGTATGGATGCATTTCAGTATGAGTGTGAATTTAATTTTTTGATGAGTTGTAGGAATTTTATGGAGGCTCTACCTCATAGTCTTCTTAGACAGATGTTATATCATATCATCTAGTGTTCAAATTATTAAGTTATATTTGTTGAAGTAGAGTTAGGGAAATGCATCCATTCCAACTATTAATGGCTACTTACAATAATTATGCAAGGTACAAAAGAGATAAGAAATAATTTTTTTATTTACTATAAAATAAATCACACTTAAAATTTGGAAGAATAAATGGGAGTACCTTATCCTCAACCATAACCACTTTAATTATTATTCATGAAACATGAACAATAGTTAACAAAAAATTTTAAGTCAATGTTGGCATGTTGTCATGGTTAAAGTTGTGGTGTTGTTCTTTCCATCAAAGTTAAAATCTCATTGGAGATGAGGTCCCTCATTTGTGGCCTCAATGGTTCATAACTATGGGTCAAATTGTTTACCCCTCTAAAAAAAATAATTAACATATTTTTATTTGTCAACAAACTTCCCATCTCACTAGAATCGGTAAATCCTTGAAGTATCACAAAAATTCCATGGAACAATCTTGATTTTGGGTTGTGACCACCAATAATGTCTTCAATATCTCCTCAACCAAGAAAATCTTTCATTATAATGATGAAAATCTATTGGCGTGAGTTGTAAAAATGCCAAACTTATCCAATCATAAAGAGAAACTATAAATACTACAAGTTATTGCTAGAGTAATTAGTTAGTTTCATTACTCTTTTTTACTTAAGCTATCTCTTAGGTACATTATAATTAATATCTTTATTAATTATAATATGCAACCTAGCTTTTCTAGTTTTAGGGTTTTGTTCACCTTTATAGGTTGAACCTTGTAATTCTTTTTTCATTATCTTGGAATACAATTTGCTCTCACTCCCCTAAGATTTTCCAAGCCTTTGCTTTTGTCTCTTTGGTTTCCTTTCAGCAATAGGTTATTTGCATGTAGGTATTCTTAGCTTTCTCAACTTCTACATGGTATCAAAGCTCCCCTACTGCTGCCTATTCTAGTGTAAAAAAAAAAAATTGGCACTTTTTCTAGGCATTGCAATTCTTTCAGAGTTTTTATATTGGATCTTGGGGGTATCATTTTTTTTGGAGCACTTTGGGCAAAAACCAACCTCACGGTTGCATTCAGAAGGCCCAAAAACCCCTATTTACATATAAAACTCAACTTATTTGACCTCCGAAGCTTCTAGGAGAATTTTTTTGGCCTATTAGGGCCATACGGTACACAAATCGAAAAAAAAAATTTAAAATCAACAAAAAATGCCACAACACTCCTTTTTCATGCATTCAACCACTGTGCCACCCCGACGCCACCCCTGCCTAGCCCTCGCGCCGCCCGCCGCCGCCCGCCGCCAACCAGCCACAGCGGTGATGTCACTACTGACATCACCGCCGGATTTCAATTTTTTCGACAACTTCTCAACATTTTTCAGCAACCGGATTTTTTTCGATGACCGGAATTTTTTTTCGGCCGACAATTTTTTGATGGTCATACGGCCGTCAAATTGTTTCCAATGACTGGTTTTTTCCAAAGAGCTCTTCTTTGGAGGTGCAGTTGGTTTTTTGGCCGTAACTTGTGCATATGGTGTCCGTTTTCAGAAAATGAAATATCGTCGAAAAGGTCTTTCTGAGCCAGACATGATGATGCTAGTCTTGTTTTTTGATTCATCCATTTGAGTTCTCATTTTTGGCATTGAATTAGAGGCTTCCATTTCCTCCCTCTCTGCATCTGGCATCCAAGTTTTCTTCTCATTTTATTTTTTTGTGCTTTCATAGTACATTATTATGTATGGGGGGTAGTATTATACTTTGTGGGGGGGTGCTCTTTACTTTCTATAATTTACTTTAGAAAGACCCTTCTACTTTTATCTTCTTTCTCTCAATGGGGGACTCTTATGTCGCCTACCTTACACCTCACAACTATCACACTTGGAAAGGATAGATGACCAGATTGCTTATGGAAAAAGGGTTATGGTCATGCCTCAATGAGACTCAGCCAATTCTATAGTAGCCTTATGAGGCTCTTATGCAGATAAATAGGATGGATGAGGCAATGGGCCTCATTGCAATGAACATTTCAGATGGGTTGTTGTTCTACATAGATAGTTTGACCACATCCAGGGATATGTGGAACAAGTTTTCCACCTTGTTTGGCATAATGAATCAGTTCAGGGTTCTCTAGATAGATGCAGATTTCACCTTCTTGGTACCTAAATCATTCACCAACATTGAGGACTTCTTGATGAAGTTCAAGTATCTTTGTTCTATTTTACAGGTTGCTGGAAAGATGAAGTCAAATGATGAGTTTATCTTTCTGATACTCTCAAAGCTTTCGTGGCCCTTATTAGATTTTCACTTCTACCTTCTACTCCACTATGGATGCACTGGGTGCATGACATGTTATGCCCTCTTTTGAGACCTTCTATGATAGGTTGACTCGTGAGCAGTCCAAGCTCAATCAGATGGATTCACTTACAGGTTCATAGTCACAAGCATTGCTTGCCAAGACATCTCAGGATACATAGAAGCCGAAGCTGAAGCAGATATCTGATTCCTCTTCTTAGCACTCTACTAGCCTACCATCTTCTTCTAAGAAGGAGAAATAGAAGACTGAGAACCCTACATGTTCCTATTGTCAGAAGGGGCCTCATAATGATTCACATTGTTTTTAGAAGAGATTTGATGGCTATGAGAAATAGATTGCTGATTTGCAAGCTCTTCTTCAGAAGACCACTGTTTCCTCTCCATCCTCTTCTACCTCACAAGGGTCTACTTTCTAGTCTTTTGCCTCATCTTCAACATCTGGACATGATTTTGGATAGGGTCATGCATTGCAGGCTTCCATTGCATCCCCTTCATAGGTCCCTTGGATACTGGATTTAGGTGCTTCTCACCATATGGCATCTTCTCCAGAGATCTTCTCTTCTCTTGAGGCTTCTCCTATTCCTCACATTCTCATGGGAATAACACTATTATACCAATCTATGGGAAAGGTTCTATAGGCATTTAGGATGGCACATTCAATGATGTATTATATTTTCCATCTCTATCTACAAACCTTCTCTCAATTTATCAGATTACACTCAGTGGGTCAGGGAAGATAGTTGAGTTCATGCCAGATTTAGTCTTCATCTAGGATAGTGTGATAGGTGGCATTATTGCTATAGGGATAGTTGATCATTCCACCCATCTCTACACCTTCTCACACTTTGGTTCACCATCTCCATTATCGGAGCACAACTCTCCTCTTACGTGAGAGAATCATGTGGGACAGTCAGGTCACTTGAACCTCTATGTTGTTCCTAAGACCACTTCTGTGTCTGCCTCACCTCATCTTGTTGGGGTTTCTTCTCTTTAGCAAGATTCTTCTTCAGCACTACCAAACCCTCTAGCTCCATTCATCGAGCCACCAAGTGCATGCAGTTGTTGAGGATTCTATAGAGGACACTCATCTCCTCTCTCCTAACAGTGTCAGCACACCTATCATACCACCTACATTGGGGATTCCCTTTCAAGATCCTCATGTCTACTCCTTTGAGCATCAACTCAGCCTTCCAGTGACACCTCATCTTTTGAGGTTACCTCTTCAGTGCTCACTACCTTTCACTCCTTTGTATTGGTGTCATGGTATTTTGTTCATTCTGGGGGGCTTTGGAGCCTTGACCCTCTCTCACAGGGGGGTTGGTAGCATGCATTGTACTTATGGCTTTGAGAGAGTCTCTTGAAATCATTTTTTGTCTTTTTCTTTCTTTTATATCTCTTTTTGGAGAGGATTTTTTCTCACTAGGTTTTCTCCTTTGTCTCCAGTTTACAGAGATTTCCTTATATTAGGAACCTAATCAGGCCTTGTTGCCAGGACCCATTTCCTACTTTCATAGTTATGCTAGGTTAGCTTACCTCCTGAGCTTCACTTAAGGGGGGGTGTTAGAGTAATTAATTAGTTTCATTACTCTTTTTTACTTAAGCTATCTCTTAGGTACATTATAATTAATATCTTTATTAATTATAATGTGCAACCTAGCTTTTCT
This sequence comes from Chamaecyparis obtusa, assembly GCA_027943335.1. Classification (NCBI taxonomy): domain Eukaryota; kingdom Viridiplantae; phylum Streptophyta; class Pinopsida; order Cupressales; family Cupressaceae; genus Chamaecyparis; species Chamaecyparis obtusa. The sequence continues at coordinate 1,125,364 of BSBK01002559.1, read as the reverse complement.
AGTTTTAGGGTTTTGTTCACCTTTATAGGTTGAACCTTGTAATTCTTTTTTCATTATCTTGGAATACGATTTTCTCTCACTTCACTGAGATTTTCCAAGCCTTTTCTTTTTTCTCTTTGGTTTCCTTTCAGCAACAGGTTATTTGCATGCAAGTGTTCTTGGCGAACTGTGAAGTTGGATTCTCAACTTCTACAGTTACTAGGGTTCTCAATATAAACTTACAATTTTTATCCCTTATAATGGTGCCAATGTTTTTGGCATAATTTTATGAGATTCCAAATTTATTCAATAAAAATTCATTATTGTGAAATTTTATTGTTAATGCGTTTATAATATCTCCAATTTCCTAAGACTCAAAAACAACTAACATATCCTTAATAAAAATTGTTATTCTATTAGCATGATTTGATGGGATTTTAAACTTACCCAGCCATATCATATTTCTTTTTCAATAAATATTATATCGGTCTTTAAAATAAATTCTATAGTATCATTTACCCAATAAAAATATCATTCTATTGGCATAAGTTGATGGGCTACCAATTTGAACACAATGAAATATAAATCTATAAATAGTACAAGTTACTAAGATTCTCAAGATAAACTTATAATTTTTATACTCATTAGTGGTTCCATTATGTTGGGTTGCAAGACCACTACTCCACTTCCTAGAATAGAATCTCACCCACAAGGCTATGGTCTTTTCATGCAAACAAAATCAACTCACCAATATAACATGGAGGGTTAAAATTCATCCTATGAAGAGTGAGTTATTTCTCCAATGGTTTGAGCTTGGCTTAGATTCAAGAGGATGTTCCTAGGGGTATACCTTAATAGATATTTGAATCATAGGGAAAACCAAACACAACCTTAAGACTAACCTAAAATGTTATCACTAGGTCAAAATAGACTTGTAGACATAAAAACCACCCAATGTCTACATAATGACATTCTACTAATTTTTGTCTAAACTGATTAAATAATTTTATTATTTAATTATCATTTCTTCTAAAATCATTGATTAAATAATTTGATTAAAAACTTAATCAAATAATCTTTTCATTATCCTAAGGTACAATTAAAGAATTATTTATTTATTTAATCCTTAAATATGAATTCCTCACAATTAAATAAATTCTAAATTAAAATTAATTATTTCTCATGCAAGTGAAATAAATAAATATTATTAATTTATTTATCCACTTAGCTTACTTTTTTTCTAAATTCAAAAATGGAAACAAGTATTTTTATTTATTTTTATTGATTTTTTAAATGTAATGCCCCGCCAGGGAACCCAGGAGAATTTAACCTAATACATGTCACTAAGTTTACAGAATATTTTTTTTCTTAAGTGTTTACAAACAATGATGATAAAAATGTTGAAGCAATACACCCATGAGATACAAACAAGTAGGTATGCACAACTCAATTACACTTAACAATCCTCGAGGGTCCCATGACGTAGAATTATGTATGAAAAGTTAAATATTCAGATTAAGCATAATTACAATTATCTCATATGAATAACAAGTACATCCAATACCATAAGGTATACATAATGATACGACATCCTCTACACAATCCGTAGGGTATGCCACAAAAATCAAATAAAAAATATAATACAATGTCTGCAACTCTGAAGCATCGATACAAGATATAATCATGAACATCAAAAGATAGGTACAAAAAATCCTCCAAAGAAGAACAAGAAGAAGGTAACAACAATGAGCATCCTCTAGCACTACTACAAGAATGTCATAATCTCAAATGCTAAAAGAAAACATTACCACCTGACCTCATGGAACCAAAGGTCCACTCCCACCATGTTGAGGAGATAACAACAAACCCCACTTGAGTAACAAATCAATAAAAGACAACGAAGAGAATGTCTTGAAGGCTTTCTAACTCAAAGGTACCACCAACTAAAGATAAATAAATATCAAATAACCAACATGTACCAAAACACCAAATACCATAACATCGAACACATACGCAATCACCAAGTAAAACAAAATAGACAACCAAATAATAATAAGATAACAAAGACACGCCACCAAAGGAAAATGTAGAAACTATGGAGGAGACTTAGGCTACATACTATGGGAGTGTCATCACATGGAAAACAACTTGAGTTACCCTAGATTGGTCTCTCTAGACCTCGGACCCTCAAGCATTTATCAGGTTGAGTTACCCTGGACTAGCCACTCTAGACCCCAGACCCTCAACATGACCCATGTGGAACCAGGATACCCTCTCATGAAGATGAGCAATTCTAATCATACCTACTCTTTAGGTATCATCTCATTCCCATCCTTATCCTATACAAGTACTCAAGGCATAGGCAAGGCATCAATAATCAATCTTGTATTTAATGTTATCCCCACCAAGTTTTATTATTAGGTTATCACTTATTAACCAACTTGCGATAAGATACCCTGGTACTAGCCTCTTTGGGCCCTAGACCCCTATTGTAAGTCACTCCCCTAAGATGCTCCTATTTAACCTTCCCTAGTCTCACAATCATAAATAACCACATAGGTTCTAGAAAAGTATAATGATCTAATCCATGTCCATAAAAGAATGACAAGAACACACATTGATCAATAAATCAAACATCATAACCATCCTCCCAAACAATTCATGGAATAAAAAGCTTTCATAAAATAGGTTGAACAAAATAATCAAGTCCAAACTAACTTTCCAACACGTGTACAAAGGCATCAAGAGAAAATAGCCCCAAAATGAAACCTCTAGTGTACACTTCCTACCATTGTACTTAAAACCCTCAACAATTAAAATTACCCAATAAAATTTAAATTTTCATCTAATATTTACCAACTATTCACGCCCATGTGCCAAATCAATCATATAAGAAAAAGAATGATATTTTAAACACCTAGGTATATAATCATAATATTGATTCACTATTCCAACAAAAAAAATTAATTATTTAATATCAATTGATAATAAACACAAATAAAAATAGCTAATTAAAAAATTAAACTAACTAATTTAAAAGAATAAATTAAATTGAAGGTTAAATAAATGAATTAAATTAATTATTAATTAAAAAATTAAATAAAATAAAAATTAAATCACATATTAATTAAATTAATTAAAATTTAATTAATCCTTTTCAAATTTAAACAAAAAAAAAAAATTTAAATGATATTACATTGGGGGGTTGCAACCCCACCCCCATGGCTACCTCCACCACAAGCTTGACTGTCGTGGGCAGCCAAGCTGCCAACAGCTTTGACTATCATGAACAATCGTAGCTACCATGATAGCCAAGCTGTTGTCGGAAGCTCCTTTGAGCTGTCAGGGGGTTGGGGGCTGAGACCCCACGTCCCCCACATAAAAATTTATTTTTTATTAAGAAAACTCACCCAATTTCTTAAGATTCATTCTAGGGTTTTCAAACCACCCAAATAGCATATCAAATCAATCTAACATCAATTTAATCCAAATTTTCACAACAACAAACCCAATTTAAAACAGAAGCCAATTCCAAATCATTCACATAACAATTCCAGACATGAAGTATCCAATCTTTCCAAAAGAAGAATTTTGCAAAAAGATGGTTTCAAACCCTACCTCAACCAACATCTAAAATTTTGAAGCCAAGAAGATCCAATCAAACCTTCTAAATCCAAGCTTTCAAACAATCTCAAAACAATGCTTACCAAAAACAAGCTTTCCAAAAATCTTCCAATTCAACCAAAAGCTCCTCCAAAACTTGATAGACATAATGAAAATAATACCCAAAAACCCTACATAAAGAAGACCTATCCCTCCTAGGGTTTCTAAAACATGCAAACCCTAAAGCAGAATTCAACTCTCTCTACTTAGTTTCTATCAAACAATTGCATGATAAAATAACTCAATAATAAAATAATACACTTTATTAATTATAATTTCTAACTCAACTTTTAATTTTAAATTATAATTCAATTTTCACTTAAACCAAATGTGCAACTTAAATTACATATAATTACTTAATTAACCAATAAATACTTTGGCACATAATTAACTATGCAAACTAATAAAATAAATATTAAATAAATCAACTATGCCCTTTAATTTTATATTTGGATTTAATAATTAATTAAACCCTTTAATTCTAAATTTAAACCTTTAATTCAATCTTTTAATTAACAAGGGTATTTATATTACCCTTAATAATTAAATATTCTCTAAATCTAATATTTCCACATTCATAAAATATAACTATTTTAATCTCATGATTACTCATAGAATTTAATTATTTAAGTCAAATAATTCACACAAGTAAATCCACTTGACTCCCAAAACCCGACAAATGACTAACTCTATTTCAAACAAACACTAAGGAAGGGCTCACGAATTCATGTCACCTTGACAAATTTGGATGGGTAGAAACAGATACTTGCCCAATATTTAGGACAATCAATGGCTTGGGTTGGGATTTGGATTTGTAGGTCATCTCCCCTCTCTTACCATTGAGATTTTTTGATAGGGCATGCTCATCCTGTTAATTCAGGGAAATCAATGTCTGGTACTTGCAAACCTGTATAAAAGACAAGTATGTACATACATGTATAAATATAAACAAGAAGTGGTGGGGATCAACCTATCGTGTGGATCTCACAAGCAAGTAACTACAACTTTCTCCCTCAACCACATCAAGCACATCAAACATAAATATAAAGAAAACACATCAACTATACACATGCAATTATGGGGTCAATAAATCCATAAGCATCAATGATATCCTAACATTTAAGTCATCAAAATGAAATAACCATAACATATAAATAACATCATCATTTGTATTTAATAAACATGGAAATAACTCAAAAATATCTAACTCATGATTATTCAATAAAATGTCATACATTCATAAACTTCAAATATCCCTAAAATAAATAATGTACACATGAAAATGGCCTAAAAGATTTTGGCAATAAACCTAAAAAGAAAACTATGGGAGGGGCACTACATCCACCTCCCCTAAAATTAAGCTTACTCCTAGATGCCTACAAACAAAATAGAGATATAAATCTCAAAATTTTATGTGCCCTACTTAGTCGTAAATGACTAAACGTGCAGATCCCATTGGAGCCTTCCCTTCTCCATGGAAAAAACTCTGTAGATCATTCCCTATTGTGAGCACCTTGTGGGACCTACTAGCATCCCCAAGTGTAGGCTCAGAAGCTACATGCCTCTGTCCTAAAAATTGTGATGGTCAATTAGGACAATAGACACCAATGTGACCATGTTGCCTGCAATAATATCAACCACCTCTACTACCACCTCTCCCAGTTGAAGGTCCACTAGACTATTGGAAACTATCTCCACCAAAATCTTGACATGAACTCTGAGTTGGCTGATCATTTTGATTATGCATACTGTGCTACCAGTTGTGATAGTTCCCTAATTGAGAACCACCACTATTACCATGGAAGAATTTCTTATTCTACTGATTTTGATTACCTTTCAAAAAGGTAGAAGGATTCCTAGAGTTCTCTGCACCCCAATATTGATTCCCCTTAGGCCTAGAAGAAGGACCCCCAAATGGAAAACCAACCTTCCCACCATAACCTCTAGCCAAGTTCCCCTCAATCAATTTAGCCTTAATGACCATGTCCCTAAGAGTCTTAGGTTCAAAAACCATAACACTATTGGAAATCTATAATTGGAAAGTGATATACTGAGAGGGGGGGTGAATCAGATATCTACTATTATCACCTTTTTACATAAATTCACTTGCATAGCATAAACATAAAATTCAATACTATAATAGATCTAACAATCGAATCTTCATCCATGAAAATAAAACATAACACAAAGATTTTGGTTACCCAAAAACCCTTGATAGGTAAAATTGGGGTGGGGATGACACCCACAAATCTTCACTACTACAGTATTAAAGTTTGCATGTTAGGGCTACAATGTTTGATCATAAACTAATGATCTACCATGTGAAAGTTCTTCTCTGCTAAGAGCTTTAAGACTTATACAATCTATCTTGTAAAAGGATTTGAACTTATAATAAAGTAAGCACTAGGTTAAGAGATTTACTTAGGCTTGTTAAAATCACTTTGTTAATAGATTCTCCATGATTCACCTGTTAGAATGACTCAATACCTAATCCTTCAATTTGCACTGTGATGCTGATAATAGATCTTCTCCTTCCAATGTAGATTTTATCTCCTCTATCAAATATATCTCTATTATATCCTTCACTGCTTTTCTCAGCCACTAATCTCTATCTTTGATAATCAAAACACTTCTTTATTCTGTATGTATGAGAACCCCTTCATACTCTTCTTGCATACTAGGTTTTAGGGTTTGAATCTCATCTTATAAAGACAACAAATTAACTCCATAAATCAAGATCAATGATCTAGATTGCCTACTTATGCCTCTTAAGCATTTCCTAATTCTGATTGGTTAAATGAATTACATGATCAATGATTACAAAACTAAAGCATAATCATCTTCGTGATTTCCTCAAAAAATGATAAATGTAGTGTAGATGTCTGCCAAAATAGTTTACCTAAGTGTTTGTTCCATTACAAACACATATATCAAATCTGACTTGCTTGGCATATGAAATCTCTGGCACTCGGCATTGACTATTCTTCTTTTACTGGTGCTCGGCACTGACATATCTACACAACTTGGCATAAACTACTCGACAGTTACTAAAGTACTCAGTGACCTCTGACTTTCTTGGTAGTAACTACTACTCGGTAAATGTACAATATACAAGTCTACATATAACTCGGCCTATATATGATGACTCGGTCACAGTGATGACAGAACAATATTGCCTAGAAAATGACTAAGTGTAAGACACTAATAGACAACAAAACTTAGGGATCAATAATCTCCCCCTTTGACATTAGTGGAAAAAACACTTTGTCATGACATTTACTTTACATTTACATGAGTACTTAGTAATATGAAAAACTTCTATATGTATGTTCCCCCTAAGACTTTGACTTGGTCTGCAAAAGATTCTACACATATGTGTACATAAGAGTCTTTTGACATATAACTAAATATATACATTTACAAAAATAGTATGGTGTACCATTGGTTCCACTATGTCAGTCCCCTATTTCTTCTTTAAACTCTAAACTCTATCATTTTCCCTTATCATTTCCCCTTTTGTATTTTGTCATGTCATTTCCCCCTTGTTTTTGTCACTTGAAGTTCTTGGGGTGTAGGGGTTTTGAAAAACTTATCCAAAAATAGTTTGTGGAGCTGCAATATCATAGCTAATGCATTTTCTGATCTGGGCCTTACAGACTTCAAAACCTATGTCTTTATTTCTAGTTGAGAAGCTAGATCAACTAGGCTCCCAACAATAGAGAGATGAGGGTCTCTCTGCACTAATTCATTTTCCATGGCTAACTCCTTTTTCATAAGCTCAAGATGAGGTGTCATCATCATTTGGATGGAAATTAGCCTTGCCCTTATTTTTCCATCATTAGCCATTAGCTTGACTAATCTACCTTGTGCATGTAATAGTCTTGTGAAGTGGATGGAGCTGGAACTTGCATCCATGCTCAGTGAATGTCCTATAGACTTTAAGTCTAACTATAATTTGTCTATCAAATCCTGATTGTCCTTGGTGAACTCTTCAACATTGCATATCTTTTTGTACAGAGCATGAGCATTCTCCACAACTTCTTCTAAGTTTTTTACTAAGGCAGAAAGTTCTACCTGTTTAACTGCAATGTTAGTTGAAACCTTTTCTAGCATCTTGGTCTCAAACTTTCACTCAAACCACTGTAAAAGCTTATCATTTTCTTCGCTTTCATCACTGTTCACCTTCTTAACTATATGTACAAGTTGTTCCAAGATAGGTACAGACTCATTCACATCATCCATTTCAAAATCATCAATAAAAATACCTTTGATCTCATGCAATACCTGTTTCTATTGATGTTCTCTTCTCAACTCTTCTTGTTTACTCTTCTTCTTCAAAAGATCTTGCAATATCTGAATTTTCTCATATGTTAAGTTATCAATGTCCCACTTAGGAATCACTATAACTTCATCAAGTGCCACCTGTGTTGCAAGAGATTTCTTCTTCTTTTTCTGTGATTTCTTCCTTGGTGTGTTTCCACTCGACATCTGTATAAGAGCTTTGATAGCCTCTTTTTCCTTGGGATCTGGTTTATCTTTTCCTTCTTCAAACTTATATTTTTCCTCCACATGAGGACTTATTACAACTAATGCAAACTTTTTTTCTTTTTCTTTAGGATTCTCCTCAGCCCATTCTTTCTCTCCTTCCTTGATAGGTGTACTCTCAGTAGTGATTGTCAATTTTTCATGTTTCTCAACACCGGTACCTTGTGAGGCTTGAAATTCAACTATGACTGTATGAGGGCTTACTGGTGTAGTGTTAATAGTTGTTATACTCTCAATCTATGGATAATTTTGTACTTGGATTAGTACTAGTGAATAAGGTAAAATGGTATACATGTCACCTTATATGGATAGAGTTGAAATAGAATCACCTAATTGAATGGGGGAAATATGAGATCCACTTCTAAATCAAAATTCCCAAATGAGAGATCCAAATTGATCAACCAAAAGGTCAATACACAAAAGAAGCAATCTATGGAGAATATGAATGAAGAAGAAAACCTTATATTTTTCTATGAATAGTAAATGCTTGAAATCTAAAATAACTGAAAGGCAAATACTAACCTCAAAATAGGGCAAATCTGGAAAATGCTGATTTCTGATGTCTGTGTATAGTTTCAGGTAATTTTGCAACCTGTTTTGGACTGTAAATGTCGAGATGAAGAAAACCCAAAAAACTTTTGTCTTTCTGGCAGTAGGTGGTCTTTGACCCCGATAAAAGGTCAAATACTACTTTGGGATTTTGAAGGTTGACTTTGACTTTGTTCATGGATCTCAAAAGTTCACTGAAAAGGCTATCCAGATCCAAGATCTGATTCATAGTTTTGCAGCTGTACTTGCAAGAAAAAGAGGTTTTTTGTTGTTTGGATGGGGGGCTTTCCTTGGTCAAACCCCAATTTAGGAATTAACCTTAAAATTGTAATGTAAATAAACAAAGTAAATGAAACAATTCACCTTGCATATGTTGAAGTCCTTGTGGAGGATTCAAATCCTTGAATCCACAAGTAGGGATGCTCCAAATGTATGTAGAAATGAATGTAGGATGTCTCAAATCAATGGAATTTGATCTTCAACACCAATCTTGAATGGATCTTTGCATATGAGGAGGCTTGGATGAATGTGGATGGAGAAATCTTCAAGGGGGCTCCAAAGAGATTGAATCCTCCAATGGCTAACAATGGATCTCCTTGATAGATGCTTGAATGCTTGAATGCTAGGCTTGAGGATGAATGAATACTTGCTTTCTTTCCTTCTCCTTCTTTCTTTCTTGCACTTGAGAGCTTGAGAGATTAGATCACTTGAAAACTTGATTGAGAGATCTTCTCACAAAATTTGATTATCAAAATGAGAGAGGAAGGCTTCATTTTATAGTGATCTAGGGCACAATCTTCTAGAGAAGGCTGACATTGGGGAATTAAATCACAATTAACCTTAACCCATATAAATTGACCCATATTAAATGCAATTTAAGTATTTACCATTCCAAAACCCGAAATGGCTGACCCGGAAGCGGGAAAAGAAATATTTCCAAAACCCGACACCCAAAAATCTTGGAAACTTGAAATTTGAACCCTTGGTCAAGGATGAGGTAGACCCTACCCTAGGTTAGGGTTGAGGTCTTCCTTGACCTAGGTCAAGGTCAAGGTTTTCATTTACCCTCAAGGTCATCTTTGACCTTGAGGTCAAAAACCTCAGGACCTCAATCCAGAATGCTAGGAAATGCAAAAATAAAGTGAAAAAAGGTGGAGAGAGAAGCAGAATGGGGGGAGAAATCTAGATACATGAAAAGACCTAATCAAGGTGCTTAACATGACCCCATACCACTCACTTAGAGGGCTAAACACTTTTATCATGGAATTTCTTCCATTTTAAGATGATATAACTAGATTGGTGCTCGGTAGAAACTTATCTGAGGCTACCTCGGCAAGTATCTATTTCTGTATGTCCTCCTTAGTCAATACATTTTTTTCACTAGAGTATCCTCAATGATATCAATAATTGTGATCATATCTCATGATTCACTTATTTCATCCTTCTGATCATCTTCCTTCTCTACATTCAATGGTTCAGAAATGTCCTCCTTATTATCCAATTCCACTTTATTGGATGTACCTACACTCGGTTGTGAATTATTGTCAACTATAAGTCCAAAAATAATTTTCCACAACCTTGTGCTCTATTGCACAATATTTTCAACCTTTTTTTTTAGAATGGAGTCAGAGCTTGGAAACAAATATGTTTCTATACTACTCCATGTGCTTCTTGATGTAATCAGGGGATAAATCTTACATGACTTGCTAGAGTGCTCTCCCTTATCTATTTCTTAGTCATCAAGGCATACTTCCATTTCTAAACTATCCTCTTATATAATTCTTTAGGAATAAGGTTCCCCATCTATAATGGTTTCATCTTGAATGTACAAAGCATCTCAAGCATAGCTTCCTCCACTCTCTCTTTGTCCTCAATGCTCAATTTCTCAAATTTAATTTGTTTAAAGCCTGCTAATCCAGTAGTGCTCTTGATGTTGTGGCATATTTCATCCATATTAAATTTCTTCCTTTGAGATGGTTCCTTCTTCTTTATGTTCTCATCACTATCATTTTCCTCATCATCATCATCCTTTTCCAATATTAGCTTCCTTCTTGTTCTCTTCCTTAAGTTTCTCAGTATATCTTTAGCCTAAACTTCTTTCCTCTCCCTTGATACTCAGGTCATTTTATGTGTCTCAACAGTTGTAGTAGGAGAAGATTCCCTAGTTCTTGGTCTAAGTATTAGGGAGGGAGTGGGCTTAGGTTTTTGCACTTTTTTCTTGCTCAGCTCGGCAATTGATGCCTTATTTCCTTTCTTTGTGACTACTATATCCTCCTCTTCACTCCCTTCAGACTCACTAGACTTGTCTTCTCCTAATCCTTGTGTTAATGCAAGAGGTACATTTTCCTCTTCTCCTTCTCCTAACATATTCTCTAGGTTCTTTACTATCTTCTTCCTTTTTTCTTAGCGGCAGAAGATGATGTTGATGTCATTTCTTCAAATTCTAGGGTTTAATTTATGAGTGTAAGTAACTTGGTAAATACCTAGTTCAAATAGTTATGTGATGATTGTTGATGGCACGCTGTGAAGATCTCTGTAAATCACACTTAGCACAAATAGCTCTAGATAATTTCTCTAGAATCACTCTGCAAGTTCTCAAATCATTGGTGAAATGAGAATTAATGGTAACATTCTACTTTATAGATGTCAAACAATTGGATTAGGACCTCATTAATGATCTGTAGGCTTTCTAGGTAAGATACATTTGTCTCAACAATCTAATGTCAACTCAGTTAACATAAGCTCGGTCAATACTACAATTCAGTTTTATCTCGGTACACATCACAATTCAGCTACTACAAGAGCTCGGCATACACTAATGACTCGGTCACTATGGGCTAAAATATTGATGCTCGGCATCAAATATATAATATAGCTTCTTTCTCAAATCTATCCTAATGCATCTTAATCTATGTAGATATGGACTTTAACATATCAAATATTAGGAATTGATGTAAAATAAATCATTATAAGATTCACTTCCTCACATACCTTCTTTTCTTAGTTTGAAGTAGTGTGATCACCTGATCCATTGGATTGGGTGACCTCAGGTTCACTAACTCGACTACTGCTTGCTTCTTCTTTCTTTTTCCATTTCTTGTTCATCTAGTTTCTCATTTTATTAACAGTTTCTTCATTCTTGACATGTTCATTTCTCGGTATATGTTCTATGTAGTCTCTCTTTAAGTGACCAATCTTATTGCATTGGTAACAGACCATACTTCCACTCATCCAACTCTTGGATTTTCCTCTGAAGTGTGTCTTTAAATATTTTTCTCCAATATGATCATATTTTCCACAATAATGACAACTATACCATGTATTGTAGTCCCAATTGTATGTATAACCTTTTCTATGTGCTTTAGTCTATTTATTGGATGCCCACTTAGCTTTGGATCTACACTATTGTGCTCTATGATCATATTTATGATAATTAAATCAATGTCCTTGAAATCTAGATGAGGTAGGTGGATTACTAGCCTTTGTCCTGTATTCATGTGCATGATGTCCATGTTTCTTGCAATTAAAACAATTTCCACTAAATTTTGGTTTAGGATTGGACTTACCATTTTTTCTTCTGTAGATCTTAGTTGTGTGTCCTATCTTTCCATAATGATGGCATGTAGGTTTGTTGTTCTTTGGCTTTGCATTCCTCTATTCTCCACTCTTTGATATATCTCCTTCCTTAGTGGATGACAAGTGCTCATCATGTCCAAGTCTAGAAGTATCATTCCAAGTCCAAAAGTATCACTGGATCTTCTACATGACCTTAATAGTTCTTCAAAGTATTTCACAGCTTTATTAGGCTTGTTCATCCTCTCATTAAGTTCCTTTTCAGATCTTAGTTCATTCTTCAGTTGACTATTTTCTGATCTCATATTTTTTATTTCCACATCTTTCAAGCCCAACTCTTGATTAGCAAGTAAAATTTGATTCACCATGTCCAATTGATTATTTGTCAACCTTTGTATGTCACATGTCCTTTCATCAAGTCTTATAGATATTTGTCTTTTGTCTTCTTCATCCATTGTCTTGTCTTCTTCAGCTTTCTTTTTCTTCTCAACAACTTCACAAAGTCTTACTGATTTTATTTCTTGTTCTCTCTTCATATTTCTAATGTCTTCATTCAATATATTGTTTTTCTCCAGTAGATCTATTATAGCTTTGTCACTTTTAGTAGAATTACCATTGTCAAATAGACCTCTAGTGTCTTCTTCTTGATATTGAGTCTCATTCTATTGTATTTCCAACTCTCTTCTTATGCTTAAGGATTTCTTCAGCTCACCTCTGGCTACTTCAAGCTATTATAGTGCAAGTTGAATGTCAATCTTTTGATTTTATATGATCTTTCCCAACTTATAAACCTTCATCTCCAAGATCTTAACTCACAAGTGATTAAACTTCTTTAAGAGACTCAACTCTAATAAATATTGTTGGAAATCTATAATGGGAAATTGATACACTAAGAGGGGGGTGAATCAGATATCTACTATTATCACCTTTTTACATAAATTCACTTGCATAGCATAAACATAAAATTCAATACTATAATAGATCTAACAATCTAATCTTCATCCATGAAAATAAAATGTAACACAAATATTTTGGTTACCTAGAAACCCTTGAAAGGTAAAACTAGGTGGGGATGACACCCACAACTCTTCACTACTGTAGTATTAAAGTTTTTCTATTAGGGCTACAATGTTTGATCATAAACGAATGATCTACCATGTGAAAGTTATGCCCTACTAAGAGCTTTAAGACTTATATAATCTACCTTGTAAAAGTATTTAAACTTACAACAAAGTAAGTACTCGGTTAAGAGATTTACTTAGGCCTATTAAAACCACTCTGTTAAGAGATTCTTCCTAATTCACTTGTTAGAATGACTTAGTACCTAATCCTTTAGTTTGCAATGTGATGTTGATAATAGATCTCCTTCCAATGTAGATTTTATCTCCTCTATCAAATATATATATGTTCTATCCTTCATTGCTTTTCTCGGTCACTGATCTTTATCTCTAATAATCAAAACACTTCTTTGTTATACATGTATGAGAACCCCTTCATACTCTTCTTGCATAATATGTTTTAGGGTTTGGATCTCATCTTATAAAGATGATAAATTAACTCCATAAATCAAGATCAACAATCTAGATTGCCTACTTATGTCTCTTAAGCATTCCCTAATTCTGATTAGTTACATGAATTACATAGGGATCAATGATTACAAAACTAAAGTATAATCATCTCTGTGATTTCCTCAAAAAATGATAAATTTAGTGTAGATATCAACCAAAATAGTTTACCTAAGTTTTTATGCCACTACAAACACATATATCAAATCTTACTTTCTTGGCATATGAAGTCTCTAGAACTCGACATTGATTGTTCTTCTTTTATTGGTGCTCAGTACTGACATATCTACCCAACTCAGCATAAACTACTCGGTAGTTACTGAAGTACTTGGTGACCTCTGACTTACTCAAAAATAACTATTGCTCGGTAAATGTACAATATACAAGTCTACATATAACTCAGCCTATATATGATGACTTGGTTACAGTGATAACTGACCAACATTGCCCATAAAATGACTAAGTGTAAGACACTAATAAATAACAAAACTTAGAGATCAACAAGCAACCCCAATTATGTGACTATTAAGTCATCTAATGAAATGTTGCACCATCAATGGTGACTTATCAATATAACCTGCACATGGCTTGAGCTCAAAGAAATGACACTCATACTCCTAAACACTCATATTCAACTATCATAGATGGTGGAACTCATCAGCACACCATTGTTACCACTGATCAAATAAAAAGAGCTCTTATAAGTTCTCAAGAAATAACTCCCTAGTGACAGTATCCATGTTATTCTTTAACTTGTGCTCCTCAATCTTCCACCAAGTAGTTTCAAAACCTTTGAGGTGCATGATGGCACACCTCACCTTGACATTTGTATCAAATTGTTTCATAGAAAAACAATGATCCAGTGTGATAATTCACATCTCTGCCTCAAAACCAGTACCCAAACCATTAAAGGAAGGAGGTTGTGATCTAAGGAGATCTCTCATCTAGCTAGCCTTAGTGGTCTACTCACCAACTATAGTGTCCTTCCTCCTACAACTCATGGATCTCTATTTCTCCTCATTCCCAAAATGATGTGATCCTTCCCTCTCAACCTTGTTATGGATAGGTAGATATTCTAGAATAGCCTAAAGTATCTAACTATTATCAAGTTCTTCAAAATCACCATGCTGCTCACCACTATCCTCATGAAAATTCTCAGCTCTATGACTTATAGGAGGGCTATGAAGCCTACTCCTTACAACGGCCTCCACTATGACCTCTACCAATATATCTAGTCTTAGTGATCATCTTTCCTACGACGTCCAAATAGAAGAATAATATCACAAAACCAATCAAGAAGAATAAACACATGATGCATAGTCATAAAAATAATATTTTTAACTACAAAGTTTTATATCTTAAGTTTTATTTTCAATTTCTAATGGTTTATAAATCTAATGGGCACACAACTTCCTAGAGTTCCCAATGTAGAAACTTGGGCTCTGATACCAAGTGTAATGCCCCGCGAGGGAACTCAGGAGAATTTAACCTAATACATATCACTAAATTTATAGAATAATTTTTTTCTTAAGTGTTTACAAACAATGATGATAACAATGTGGAAGTAATACATTTACGAGATACAAACAAGTGCATATGCACAACTCAATTACAATTCACAATCCTCGAGGGTCCCATGACGTAGAATTACATATGAGAAGTTAAATATGTAGATTAGGAATAATTAAAATTATCTCATATGAATAACAAGTACATCCAATACCATAAGGTATACATAATTATACAACATCCTCTACACAAGCCGTAGGGTATGTCACAAAAATCAAATATAAAATATAATACAATAACTGCAACTCTAAAGCACTGATACAAGATATAATCATAAACATGAAAAGATAGGTACAAACAAGCCTCCAAAGAAGAACAAGAAGAAGGTGATAATAATGAGCATCCTCTAGCACTGCTACAAGAACATCGTAATCTCAAATGGTAAAATAAAACACTACCACGTGACCTCGTGGAACCAAAGGTCCACTCCCACCGTGCTGAGAAGATAATAACAATCCCCACTAGGATAAAAACTCAATCAAAGACAACTAAGAAAGTTCATGAAGGCTTTCTAACTCAAAGGTACCACCAACTAAAGATAAATAAACATCAAATAACCAACATGTATCAAAACACCAAATACCATAATATTGAACACATACACAATCACCAAATAATACAAAACATACCACTAGGTAATAATGATATAACAAAGACACACCACCAGAGGAAAATACAAAAAATATGGAAGATACTTAGGCTACATACTATGGAAGTGTCATCACATGGACAACTACTTGAATTACCCTAGACTGGTCTCGCTAGACCTCAGACCCTCAAGCATTTATCTAGTTTTGTTTCCCCAAACTGGCCACTCTGGACCCCAAACCCTCAACATGACCCATGTGGAACCAGAATACCCTCTCATGAAGATGAGGAATTCTAAACATACCTACTCTCTAGGTATCATCTCATTTACATCCTTAGCCTATACAAGCACTCAAGGCACGAGCGAGGCATCAATAATCAATCTTGTATTTAATGTTATCCCCAAGTTTTATTATTAGGTTATCACTTATTAACCAACTTACGATAGGTTACCCTGGTATTGGCCTCTTTGGGCACTAGACCCCTATTGTAAGCCAATCCCCTAAGATGCTCCTATTTAACCTCCCCTAGGCTTATAATCATAAATAACCACATAGGTTCCAGAAAAGTATAATCATCTAATCCATGTTCACAAAAGAATGACACGAACACACATTGATCAATAAATCAAACATCATAACCATCCTCCCAAACAATTCATGGAATAAAAAGCTTTCATAAAATAGGTTGAACAAAGTAATCGAGTCCAAACTAACTTTCTAACATGTGTACAAAGGCATCAAGAGAAAATAGTCCCAAAACAAAACCTCTAGTGTACACTTCCTACCGTTGGACTTAAAACCCTCAACAATTAAAATTACCCAATAAAATTTAAATTTTCAACTAATATTTACCAACTATTCACGCCCATATGCCAAATCAATCATATAAGAAAAAGAATGATATTTCAAACACCCAAGTACATACTCATAATATTGATTCACTATCCAAAGAAAAATCAATTATTTAATATCAATTGATAATAAATACAAATTAAAATAACTAATTAAAAAATTAAACTAAATAATTTAAAAGAATAAATTAAATTGAAGGTTAAATAAACTAATTAAATTAATTATTAATTAAACAATTAAATAAAATAAAAATTAAATCACATATTAATCAAATCAATTAAATTTTAATTAATCTTTTAAAATTTTAAATAATTTTTTTTTAAAAAAATATAATATTACATTGGGGGGTTGCGGCCCCACCCCCAAGGTTGCCTCCACAGCAGGCTTGATTGTCATGGGCAGCCGCAGCTACCATGACAGTGAATGTTGTCGTCGGCAACTCCTTTGAGTTGTCGGGGGGTTGGGGGTGAGACCCCCGCCCCCACATAAAAAAAAATTATTTTTTATTTTTAATATGTTTTTTTAATATTTTTTTCTTTTTTATAATTTTACCAAAAATTAATTCTAGGTCAGGACAGTGAACCAGCATATTTGTTATCCCTTTATAAAAAAAAATAGATCCAAAAAAATTAAACCTTTATACATTTTAGGCATGCAAAACATATGTACATGCATATTTTAAAAAAAAATTAATTTTCTTAAAAGGGTATCTAGGTTATTCTGATTGAACCATTTTTTCCTTCTAAATACGATTTTTCTACATACAAATATAATTAATCTTATATGCAAAATAAGGAGACAATTTACCTATATTTTCTGGGTAAATACCGTAATTGAGAAAACTCGCCCAATTTCTTAAGATTCATTCTAAGGTTTTCAAACCACCCAAACGGAATACCAGATCAATCTAACATCAATTTAATCCAAATTTTCACAACAGCAAACCCAATTTAAAACAGAAGCCAATCTCAAATCATTCACATAACAATTCCAAACATGAAGTATACAATCTTTCCAACAAAAGAATTTTGCAAAAAAGAGGGTTTCAAAGCCTACCTCAACCAACGTCTGAAAATCTGAAGCCAAGAAGATCCAATCCAACCTTCAAAATCCAAGCTTTAAAACAATCTCAAAATAATGCTCACCAAAAACAAGCTTTCCAAAATTCTTCCAATTCAACCAAAAGCTCCTTCAAAACCTGATAGACGTAATGAAAATAATACCCAAAAACCCTACATAAAGAAGACCTATCCCTCCTAGGGTTTCTAAAACATGCAAACCCTAAAGAAGAACTCAACTCTCTCTACTTAGTTTCCATCAAACACTTGCATGATAAAATAACTCAATAATAAAATAATGCACTTTATTAATTATAATTTCTAATTCAACTTTTAACTTTAAATTATAATTCAATTTTCACTTAAACCAAATGTACAACTTAAATTGCATATAATTACTTAATTAACCAATAAATACTTTGGCACATAATTAACTATGCAAACTAATAAATTAAATATTAAATAAATCAACTATGCACTTTAATTTTATATTTGAATTTAATAATTAATTAAACCCTTTAATTCAATCTTTTAATTAACAAAGGTATTTAAATTACCCTTAATAATTAAATATTCTTTAAATCTAATGTTTCCACATTCATAAAATATAACTATTTTAATCTCATAATTACTCCTAATTTAATTATTTAAATCAAATAATTCGTTCAAGTAAATCCACTTGACTCCTAAAACCCGAAAAACAACTAACTCTATATCAAACAAACACCAAGGAAGGGCTCACGAATTCATGTCACCTTGATGAATTTGGATGGGTAGAAACAGATACTTACCCAATATTTAGGATAATCAATGGCTTGGGTTGGGATTTGTATGTTATCTCCCCTCTTTTACCATTGAGATTTTGTGATAGGGCATGCTCATTCTGGCAATTCTGGGAAGTCGATGCCCGATACCTGCAAACCTATATAAAAGACAAGCATGTAGATACATGTATAAATATAAACAAGCAATGGTGGGGATTTTCCTATCATATGGATCTTGCAAGCAACTATGACTTCATCCCTCAACCACATCAAGCACATCAAACATAAATATAAAATAAACACATCAACCATACACATGCAAGTTGGGGTCAATAAATACATAAGAATCAATGATATCCTAACATATATGTCATCAAAATTAAATAACCATAACATATAAATAACATCAAAATTTTCATTTAATTAACATGGAAATAACTCAAAAACATCTAATTCATTATTATTCAATAAAATGTCATACATTCACAAACTTCAAATATCCCTGAAATAAATAACGCACGCATGAAAATGGCCTAAAAGACTTTGGCAATAAAATTGAAAAGAAAACTATGGGAGGTGCACTACATTAAATTAATCAATTTGGCAACTTATATTATTTTATTAGTTTTTAAAAGGAAAATATTAAGGTGTCCACATCTAAAAATAAAAAACTTTTCAATTTTCTTCTTTAGTCTCTCTTATCTTCGTCTCCTCTCATTTGATCTTGGTCTTACATCCTTCTAGGATGAATTCGATCCTAGCCATTAGTTAATCATGGATCCTCTATTAAACTCATTCCTTTTCCCATTTATATGAACCATGGCTTCAATATCTTCTTATCATTATCATATCTTGAACTTTAATTTTTCAATTTTGTGTGTGCATAAAAATTCGAAAGCATTTGAAGGAGATTAATAAGAACAATGGAGATTTCCAAATTCAAGGCCTAGATGGTTTGATTTATTTATGTATTTTTTTCATTCCAAATTCATTCTTCATTGATTGAGTAGGTTATTGCTTTGAATTAGAGTTTTTGGTTACTCTAACAATTCTTTGCATTTTTTCATATTTCTTTCTCAGTAAGAGTTTTCATTTATAACCCCTATATAGTTGACATGATTGTGCAAGAATGACCCACATGAAATGAATTATTTAAGGATAAATGAAGATAAATATACATAAAATAGGAGCTCATGAATACAAAAAAATAATCCTACTCCTACACTTGATATTTATTTTTTTATTTGATGGTTTTAGGTACTTGGTTGTTATATGGGAAGTAGAGTCATACTTGCCAAGATAATAATAGAATGAAACCACATGAATAAATAAAAATGCACTTATATACAATAGGTATTGTGGGACTTATAATAGAAGATTCTTATTAATCTGTAATAGTGTCTCATAGATCCAAGAATGGTTGATAAGAGAAGCAGATGATTTCCCCCCATAAGCAAGGTACTACCAGTATTCCTATCTACAAAAAATAAGGCCTTGCTCAGCTAGAAAGAAGGTGTGGTTTTAGATAAGAATTTATTGGATGGAAGAATAAATAATGAGGGGTAGCCCAAAATTGTGATTAGAACAAGTGATTGATGATCTCCCAATGAAGGAACCATTTTTTCTCAACCAATGGAGAGAAAGGAAGTAAATAACCCCCACAATTAGAACCTTGAAAGGGGGTGCAAAGGGCATGGTAATGAGGGGGTGGACCAAAAACATGGAATAAATATGGATGGATGAAACCACAATGTCTTTGGAGGCTATAAAACCTTTAGGATATGGCTTCTTGAGGAGAAATTCCCATTGAGTAGAAAATTTAGGAATTTATTTAGACCAAACTGAGTAAAAGGATGGAGGAGAAAGATTTAGAATCCATCATTCTAAGGTTGGGGATCAAATCATGGATATGGATGGTTTTGTAAAAATAAGACAAAAAGGGAAAATAGTTCCAAAAATAGGAGATTAGAGGATCCTTCCAACAGGTGACAAGGTACAAGAAGTCAAACAAGCAAAACTTGGAATTGAAAAGGCAAAAATAGCCTTGAGGAAGCCCTCAATGTCAAACTAGTAGACCATAGAGGTAAAAATAAAAACCTCAAAAAACCTCGTGTAAAATACATTTCAAGATTCTTAGATGATAAAAAAGTAGAAAAATTGGTAGCAAGGCTAAAAGAAGTAGGGATTCTTATAAAATGGGGAGGAGGTTTGCCAACATTTGAAAAGATGAGAAATCAATGTAACAAAATTTATGGAATTGGTATCTTGTTGAAGTCCTTACTGAATGGTTTTCCATTTTGGTGGAATTCTCATCACACATGGACAGGTAGAGAATATTGAATCAAGGACCCTACATGATGGATGGTACTGGTTTTTTCATGAGAGAATGGATTCCAAACTTTGATCATTGGAAGTAAGAAATTTAAGTTATCTTGGCTAAGATACACCTCTATAATCTACCAACAGGAGGAGGAAATCTTAAAGGAAATTGGGATGAAGTTGGGGCCCTTTATCCAAGTTGATTAAAAAATGGAAGATGGGTATTTTATAATGTATGTTAGAATCTACCTCAATTTTAGGCGCTTCCCACTCCTTCCTAGGAAGTTGATCTTCATACTAGGTGGGGTGTATGGAGGCAAAAAATTAAGAGGTGGGATCACCTAACACTATGCCCTAGATGCAATCCCAAAGGACATGGACAATTTGAGTATTGGACATCAATGGCTTTAAACAAAATTAGAAGCTATGACAAGAAATAATGAAGAAATCTAAAATAAAGAGAATTAGACTTTATGATGGGGATCCATCTACTAAGTAAAATCAAGATCAACAAGCAGAGGAGGATAATAAGGCAACCTTGATCAATAATTGAACTATGGGGAAGGACCCATAGGATAGACCTTGGGAAAAAAAGAATTGGAGATAGAATGACAATAGGAGAAAGATAAAAGTATAATGGAAACCATAAATCCACAACACAATTATAATAATTTAATCTATAGTGGAGAAAATAAGAAGGTATGGATAATGAATATACAAGTGCCTCACTTGAGGAAGGAGATAATCTTTATGATAAAATACAAGGACCAAAGGAGACAAAGAAAGAAAGTAGTGATGCAAATGTAAGGGAGGAATAAAATTTATGATTGAACAACATTCAAGGGATTTGGTTGGATTTTATGGTGGAGGAGGAATATTGGCGCAAGGAGGGACATGAATAGCCATGGAAAATGACACATCTAACTATCCAGCCACCTTGCAGATTAAACAAAATAGAAGAAACAACATAGAGAACAACACCAAGGAGAGAAGAAATAGAAAACACTTTATTGATTCATCCAAATTTCTATATACATGCCTAACTATAAGGCCTTTTGGGTTACAACCAACAAGATCTATCAATATCTATCTATCTTCGCTACCTCTTCCAACTTCTTCTACTTACTAATCTGATTGAATCTCACTGACTACATCTAAACATCCTTATTTATACTTGCCAAAAAAGGATTATAGAATATTCTATATCATTGCATAAAATAAGGTTGACCAAAAAATGGTTTTCACACATCCCAAGACAAGATTCCAATCATTAAATTTATGACCTAAATTAAATACACAAGTCAGCTCCAACTAAGAAACAAACATAGAAAAATGTGGTCAAATAAGAACTGAGCATCAACAAATAACAAGTTCACTCGACACAGGAATGAATGCTTGGCCAACATTGGACATCTCAACACACATATAGGAACACTTGTCCAACACTAGATAGCTCAGCACTTACTACAACTTAGCACTTATTGGAAAAATGAACAAAGTGAGCAAGATAGCAAGGCAACCTAAGATGCTCATGCATCAGAAAACTAGGGTTGAAAGAAATGATTCTCCTGAATCATTGAGATGTCATAACCTAAGCTTAATCCAACTCAAATTGAGAAATCCACATGTAGCATCTTCCATTGGTCTATTCTTCCACTTCACCAAATAATCATAGTAATCTTTTCCTCTTGTGCTCTTACCAATCCTATGATCCAATAGTTGTTCAACCTCTTCAATCTACTTCTTAGGATAATCATTTGGTACAACAACTTCATCATCTGACTCATGATACTTATGCAAATTAGCAATATTTAATATAGGAGATATATCCATGTCATCAGGTGACTCAACTGCATAAGCATTACCACTGTCAAACTTCATCAAAATTATACAAGGACCAAACTTCTTCATTTTCATCTTACTATATGTTCCAATAGGAAATCTTCCCTTCTTCAAATGAACCATTACCTCATCACCAATTTCAAAAAAATGATGTTTCCTAAACTTGTTAGCATTTTCCTTATATTTTTTATTACTTTGTTCCAACTTCAACTTCATGTCCTCATGTAAATACTTCATAAAATCAGCAAATACTTCCCCTTCAGCACTTCTCTTTTCTTCACCAACAATATCATTCAAATATAATACTCCTCTAGGCTACATTCCAGTAACAATCTCAAAAGGTGTTTTCCCTGTACTTCTATTCACAAAATTATTAGATGAAAACTCATCTTGTACCAATACTATATCCCAATTACTCAGCTTATCTCCAACTAAACATCTCAACAAATTACCCAAGCATCTATTCACAACCTCTATCTGTCCATCTGTCTATGGATGGAACGTAGAACTAAACCTCAACTTAGTATCCATATTCTTCCACAAAGTCCTCCAAAAATAAACAACAAACTTGCTATCTCGGTCAGAAATAATACTTCTAGGTAATCCATGCCATCTAAAAATCTCTTTGAAAAAAATATCAAAAACATGAACTGCATCTAATGTCTTCTTACATGGTATGAATCATCTTAGAAAATCTATCCACAACAACAAATATGGAATCATACCCTCTTTCTATCTTAGGTAATCCAAGAAAAAAATCTATACTGATGTCACTCTAAGGTTTCTCGGGAACAGAAATAGTTGTATACAATCCATTATTCTGACTTACTCCTTTTGCAACTTGACAAATTCCACAACTCCTTACAAACCTCTAAACATCCTTATACATATGTGGCCAATAATACTTTTCCTTAAGTAAACTCAATGTCTTATCAATTCCAAAATGTCCAGCCAATCCACTACAATGTGTTTCCTTAATAAAATTAATTCTCATGGAACTTCTTGGTATGCACAACTAAATTCCTTTAAACAACATACCTTCTTAAATGAAATACTCCTCAAAATTACTCGGTTGTTATGATAGATTTGGTTCTCTTCACTCTCTCCATGCCTCAAAAAAAATCAGGGTCAGTATCATACAACTCTTTCATTCCATCAAATCCAAGGACTGCAACCTTCATCTCGGTCAATAAAGAATGTCTTATGATCAGTGCATTTGCAACTCGATTAGTAACTCCACTCTTATGCTTGATCACAAATTTGAAACTCTTTAAATATTCAACCCACTTCATATGTCTCTAATTCAACTTATGTTGACTTCCCAAATATTGCAAAGCTTTATGATCAGTATATAACACAACTACTTAGGTATCACATAATGTCTCCACTTTTTCAAGGATTAAATAATAGCATAAAACTCTTGATCATACACAAAATACTTCATTTTAGCATCATTCAACTTCTCACTAAAGAAAGCAATAGGTTTACCTTCTTGATTTAACACATCTCATATTACACTACCACTTGCATCACACTCAACTTGAAATACATTATTTAAATCAAGCAAAGCTAGCATAGGTAACTTGGCAACCTTTTGTTTCAAAGCCTCAAAACTCTTATCATCTCCATGTGTCCTCTTAAAATCCTTTTTATCTCCTCTCATAGTCTCAGTCATAGCATTACAAACAGAATTGAAATTATTAATGAACTTTCTATAAAAACTAGCCAAACCATGAAATGATCTTACCTCACCCACATTCTTAGGTGTAGGCCACTCCAAAATTTCTTTAACCTTCTCAGGTTCCATTTTCAAACCATTAGCTGAAATCACAAATCCTAAATACACAATCTCGTCTTGCATAAAAGAACACTTCTTTAGATTAATTAGTAGCTTCTCCTCTTTCAATCTTTGCAACACTTATTCAATATGCACAAGGTGTTCTTCCTTAGTCCTATTGAATATCATAATCTCATCCAAATAAACAATCACAAACTTACCCAAAAATCTCTTGAGAACTTCATTCATCAACCTCATGAAAGTACTAGGTGCATTAGTTAATCCAAAAGGCATAACCAACCACTCATACAGATCATTTTTTTTCTTGAAAGCATTCTTCCATTCATCACCTTCTCTAATTTTGATTTGATGATAACCACTCTTCAAATCAATCTTGGTAAAATACTTTGATCCACTCAAACAATCCATTATATCATTCATCCTTGACATAGGAAACCTATACTTCACTATTATCTTATTGATAGCTCTGGAATTAGTACACATTCTCCATTCTTCTTAGGTGCCAACTTAGCAAGTACAGCACATGGACTCAAGATTTCTCTAATCAAACCTTTCTACAACAACTCCTACACTTTTGTGTTAAGTTCTTCATTCTCAGTAGGTGTCAATCTATATGGTGCTTTATCTAGAAAACTAGCTCCAGGAATCAGATCCATACAATGACTTATACTTCTTACTGGTGGTAAACCATTAGGAATATCTTAACAATAATCTCCTTGTATTCATTCAACAAGTTTTCAATTTCTACCAGCACTCAATCATTACTTTTTTTTGTTTCTTAGCCATCACTATTTTCTGTCACTCGGCCATTACTACCACAACTCGGGCTCTTAGGAATTATAGAAAAATAGACCTAGTTTTTATTCATGTCTTTCTCAAATTTCTTTCCATTAACCATGCAAATTTTCATAGTAGTACATTTTATCTCATTTGGTACCTCAATCAAAGGCAATAATGTTTTCTTTCTCCCATTTTCCCAAAGTGTATATTGATTTAATCTACCACCATGCATGACATATCTATCATACTATCAAGGTCTACCCAACAGAATATGACAACAATCCATTGGCATAATATCACAAAGAACTTCATCAAAGTAACTTCCAATCTTGAATTTCATAATACATTGCTCACTTACCAACAATTTATGCTCATCCTTGATCCATGAAACATGATAGGGTTTAGGGTGTCTCAACCTCTACAATTGCAATTTTGTAACCAGCTCCTCAAATGCAAAATTCATTAAATTGTCACTATGAACAATCACTTTGCAACATTTTCCTACCATCTTACGTCTAGTCTTGAAAAGACTTCTCCTCAGGATAGGTTCTTCATCAACTCATTTATTACACAAAGTTCTCCTTACCATCATATTTTCTCCATCCTTAGGCCTACTTGATGAACCCTAAAGATCTTCTTGTACCATAACATTCCTATGACTTTGTTCATTTCCATCAGAGTGTCTACACTCAAAAGATCTATGTCCTTCATTTCCACATCTGAAACAATTACCACTAAAACCACCTCAGTATGAATTAGTACCTCCTTGGTAAGAACTACCACCTTTCCACTTGGTCTTTCTTTTATCTTCAATTTTCCACTCAGATTTTCCCTTATCTTTTGTAGAATTATCATATCTTCCACCTTCACCATAGGATCTACCTCTACCTCTTTTTAATTCACCAGCTCTACCTCTCTATCTTTTTTCATGCTTCTTAGTCAATATCTCCTCAGCTTTCAATGCATATTGATATGCTTCTTCCACACTATCCAATTTCACAAAAATTATCTCATCTTGAATTCTATATCTCAATCCATTCAAGTATCTTGAAATTTTCTCAACCTCATCATCCACATGTCCAGATCTGATGTCCAATCTATAGAATTAATTGGTGTATTCCTTCACAGTCATGTCACTTTGTCTTAGGTTTTACATCTTCCTCAACAAGCTAACTTTGTAATCAGTAGGAAGGAACTTCTTCTTTACCTTGTTCACCATGTTCAACCAAGTTCTGATATTTTCCTTTCCCCTTTTGTGTCTATCAATTTTCCAATGCTCCCACTATAGTGAGGCATGACCTTTCAACCTAGTGACTTCAATTTTCACCTTCCTATTCTCAGGAGTGCTTTCAAACTCAAATAACCTCTCCATATCATAGATCAAATCCAACACAACATTAGTATCCAACTTTCCATCATAAGGAATAACTTCAATAATAGGCTTTGAATGTGGCCTAGACAATACTCCTAACAATATTTCCTCATCTTGATCTTCCTGAGGTTCTGGATTAGGGTTTGGTGCTTCTGCTTCATCATCACTTATATCATCAAGATGTAGTCCTCTCCTTTGGGTTGTCTCCATAGAATATAATCTAGCTAAAATTTGTCTTAGCATGTCCATTATGGAATTATTAGCATTTCCTCTACCTCGAACCATTTTGTCAAATAGATTCCTATAAGATCATAACCCTCTGCAAGTTATAGGTCAAATCTATAGATCTACCACCCTACAACCAAATCTGACTCAAGTTTCTACATGATCCAATATCCTCAAGGGAGAACCTCAAGCTCTAATACCACCTAGCACAAGGAGGGACACAAATAGCTAGGGACAATGACACACCTAAATATCCATCCACCTTGCAGATTAAACACAATGGAAGCAACAACATAGAGAACAACACCAAGGAGAGAAGAAATAGCAAACACTTTATTGATTCATCCAAATTTCTACATACATGCCCGGCTGTGAGGTCTTCTAGGTTACAACCAACAAGATCTATCAATATCTATCTATCTTTTCTACCTCTTCCAACTTATTCTACTTACTAATCTGACTGACTCTCACTAACTACATCTAAACATCCTTATTTATACTTTCCAAAAATGGCTTATAGAAGATTCTAGATCATTACATAAAAGAAGTTTGACCACAAAATATTCTTCACACATCCCAAGAAAAGATCCCAATCATTAATTTTTTGACCTAAATTAAATACACAAGTCAGCTCCAACTAAGAACCAAACACAGACAAACTTGGTCAATGAAGAACTGAGCATCGGCAAATAACAGGTTGACTCAGCATAGGAATAAATGCTTGGCCAATACTAGATAGCTCGGCACACATATAGGAACACTCATCCAACACTAGACATCTCGGCACACAGCTTGGTCAACACTGGATAGCTCGACACTTACTCCAACTTGGCATTTACTGGCAAAATGAACTAAATGAGAAGGATAGCAAGGCAACCTAGGATGCTCGTACATCAAAGATGGAGGGGGGGATTGAATCTAAGGAAGAAAGTGAACCTAAGGAAGAGGATGGAGATATTTTTGAGGAGATAATAATAGAGAAGACATAATCCAAGCTAAATAAGCCTTATATAATACAAAAAGGAAAAAAGGGGGCCAAAATCAAACATTTAGTTTATGGAAATAGCAACCAATGTGAAGGGTTAGAGGAAACTAATATCAAAGAAGTAGATCCTCCTTTCCTAGTCACAATTAGGGCCCTAACATGGAATTTAAGGAACATTAATGCCCCTAATAAATGGTGTATGTTCGAGTGATAAATTGACCAACATAGAGTTTATTTAGTACTTCTCCAAGAAACCAAATAGAGTGAGAATTGACTAAAACATTGAAGATAGTGGAATGGATATTTTATAGGTGTTGTTGGTGTATTTGGTATCTTGGGAGTATTTTATAACCCCCTAACCTTGTAAGGAAATTTGGTAGAGTAAAGTCAAAACTGGGAGATTATCATGTGCAAGTCTCTATAGAAATTTTTTAGATTTCATTTGATAAGTAGGAGATACTTTCTACAACAAGTAAAATTATTATATTGCTATAAGGATTCTACTGTGTGGTTTTTTATTTGAAAACTCATTGATCCAGGTTTCATAATGGGTGTATCCCAAGAATCCATCTCTCATGAGAATGAATGGAACACTTATCACTCATTATATGTAGGTGATTCTCATAGAGGTGAAGCACCGAGACTTCCCAAGAGGCCAGTCATCATATATTTACTCTAGCTCAATAATGCTTAACCATAGAGTTTCCTCCAACATTAAACCCACTTTTCTTGCAACCCCATTTTCTTAGATGCAATGAGTGCTAAGTGTTCCATTTATTCTAATGAGAGATGGGTTCTTTTGAACCACTACTCATGAAACATAGATCAATGATTTTGACTCAAAAACCACACAATTGAATCCTAATAACAACATCACAATTTAGATTTCAGGTTATAAATGTGCATAGACCAATTTCTAAAACCAATAAAAGAGAAGTGTGATAATAGTTGTCAGGGATAAACAACCTGGAGGGTGAAAGAGTGCTTGTATCTAGAGACTTCAATGCCACTTTAAATAATACCAAGAAATGGGGTCCCCTTTCAAATTTGTCTCAATTCAAACTAGAATTTTAAATATTTATCAATCAAGATCTTCTCAAAGACATTCAAACTAAAAAAAATCACTCAGACCAATAGGAAGACATCATTCACAAAAATAATTGAAATTTTGGGCTAATTATTCTTGGCTAGAGATTTGGATAATCATCTTGACACTCATGAGGCTAAAGATTTTCCTTTCATAGGATCTAACCACTTTCAAATCCAATTTATAATGAAATCAAATGATCTCCTGCAAAGTTCCCTTTCAAATTTGAAATTATGTGGCTCAAAGACCCATAGTTGAAAGACTTAATAAAAGTATGGTGTACAGAGAAGTTAGAGAGGGGAATAAATCTAGGCTATTCCAACTAAGAAATAATCTAAATTATGTCAAAATTAAACAAAAGAATACAAACAAAATATATTTTAAAAATATTTTTAAGGAAAAAGATAGGGTAGAAAATGAGCTAGCTACCCTCAATGAAGCATTTTTTGTCAAAGGGATGAGTACAAATGACTATGAGAGTAAAAAAAGCTCTAAAAAAGGATCTCTTTGAGATTTTGGATAGAGAATAATGATTTTGGTAAAAAAATACAAGGGAGATCTTGACAGAAACACAAAGTTATTTCACAAAACATCCATCACCAAAAAAAAGTAGGAAAAGAATAACAAAAATTAAGAAAGAAGATGGGAGTATGACATAGTATTTGGATGAATTAACAAGGAAGCAATCAAATTCTTTGAATCAATTCTAAACAAGGCCAAGTTTTAGTACATAGGGAGGAAAGAGAAAGAATTTTAGATAGTGTACCAACATTAATAATCTTTGAATAAAACAAGAAACTATATGAATAAATTTCCAAGGAGGAAGTAAAGAAAGAAACATTCCAAATGAACCTTGACAAGGCACCCAACCTAGATGGCTTCTTGACCACTTCTTTAGAATTTTTTTTGGATATTATTGGAGAATAATTTTACCAAGCTATATAAGATTCAAGAAAGAAAATGAAAATGTTAAGAGCCCTAAACCAAACATCCTCAGGTCCTAATTACCAAGAATAAAGATGTTCAATCTATGAGTGACTTCTGACCAATTATACTTTTTAACACAATGTATCAATTGATCACCGAGATCATAGTGAATAGGTTGAAGGAGGTATTAAATTTCATTACCTTAGAAGAGATAAGTGGTTTCTCCCCAAGAATAATGATAGTATAAGGTTTTTTATTGTTGTGCATGAAGAAATTCACTTAGCAAGGAAGGAAAGAACAGTAAGCATGATTCTCAAGCTAGAATACTAAAGGAATATGACTTGGTAGACATCTAATTTTTAGTGGAGGTATTAGAAAATTCTTACTTCAATAGTGATTGGACTGTATGTATGAATAGATACATCTCTTCCCCTAAATTCTTGATCCTAGTTAATGGGGCCTCTCAAGGCTTTTTCCCTTCCTATGTAGTGGAATAAGACAAGGTGACCATTTATTCTTCCAAAGGACTAAAATAAGGTGTTCCTTTATCACATTGTGTGTTCATAATAATGGTTGAGGGTCTTGTAATAATCATCAAATAACTCAAGGATGAGAGGATATGGGAAGGTGTGAGAGTTACCCCAAGAGTGGAGACTCTCAACCATCAATAATTTGCAAATGACACAATGCTCTTTTGTAAAAATAATTTAATGGAGGAAAGATGGATATGATATCTACTTGACTACTAATACAAGGCATCTATGAAAAGCATCAATTAGAGAAAATAAAATGTCTTTTTCCTCAACACCCAACTATTCCTTCAAAGAGACATAAAAGGAATCTTGGATCTAAAGGTGGCCTATTTCCTATTTCAAGATTCCTTGGTATACTATTATTTACTAGAATAAATAAGAAGATATATTGGAAAACACTAATAAATAGTTGAAAAGGTGATATGGGAACATGGAAAGGAAAATGGATCACATCTGCATGCCATATTTTGATTCTCAAATCAATTCTTTAAGCTAGTCCCATCTATTCCATTTCATGTATGTGGATCCCTAAGGATGTTGAAGATATTCTTATCTAGATTATGAGGATACTTCTCAAGAAGGATGAGAGATAAACAAAAATTCCCCCTAATTACTTGTGATGATATTTTTACCCCAAAGGAATTTGAAGGTATAGGCATTCAACATGTGGCTACCATGAATCTTGTTATGGGTTCAATATTGATTTGGAAAATCTATACCAAAGGTGGGCAAAAATTGGATAAAATAATTAGAAAATAGTATTTAGATTTTGATAATTCAACAATAATTATTATGGTTAGAGACCCACCATATGGCTTGGTTGTATGGAACTTCATAGTGGAATGTAGATACATTATCTATAAGCATGTCATGGGGAAATTTAGGAATGGGAGCAATGCTTCCTTTTGGATACACTCCTAGGGGGGGTATGAACCACTTGTAGCTAGCTCTAATATAGAGATATTAGGGATGGAAATAACACGCCTTTGGGGAATTAAAGTCTATGAATATGCATAAGATGTAGACCATAATGGATTACCAAAATGGAGATGGTGATCTCTTAAAGCAATTAATGTCCCCAATGATATAAAGGAATCCCTATAGATGATTCTTTGAGAGAGGATTTTCTCTCCCTAAAACAAGGAGTGTGTTATTTGGTGGTGTATCTCAAAGACATGAGATTATAAGGTGAAGGTAGGTTACAAAATAAAGGAGGTAGCAATGGAAAAGTGAAACTAGCTAATAAATCTATTTTGGAATAAGAATTACCCCCCAAAGGTAGGTGTGTTTGCATAGATGGTTTCCCAAAATAGAATCTTGACAAAAGGGAGATTAATAATGTTGGGAATGTTGGAAAGTTAACTATACTTTTGTACATAACCAAATATAGTGTTGTCATTATGGAAACAAATTCATATAGGGTTTTGGAGTCAGCACACATTATCAGAAGATTAGAATTTGGCTAAGTCTAAAAGACTGGACAGTTAACAGAGCACCAATAGATCAGAGCATTAGCGCACGTGCATACAATAGAGTTATGGTATGTTCCCTAAAAGATAAGTTGTTAAGAGTTTATTCATGATTTTTCTAAGATCACATGATCAGAAGATACAATATGGTGAAGATACAAATAGTTGAAGTAGCACAGATAATGAATGCTAGAACATAACAGAGTATGTAGCTGACTGTTGGTAATTTGATTAGCAATAATATTATTATTTTTTAAAGCCTATGTTCCTATTGTAATTAAGTTGTAGACATGTAATTATGTTTTTTTTTAAACACGCTTGAGCCAATTCACTTGGAAGCATTGTATGTAATCAGTTATAGGCCGACCTAGTTAATTGTTTTGGTAGCACATATAAATATTAGATGTGCCTTTGTAATAAAGTATGGAAGTTGAAATAGAGATAAGATAAGAAGAGAAAAACTGTGTGAAGAGAAGTAAGAATTTATTAGAGCTTTGCAAGAGGTCAAAGCATCAGTGCATCAAAGGAATTGATCAGGCAAGTAGTGTCACAACACCAGTTCATCCAGTAGATATAGTGTGTATCTGAGATCAGAAGATTGTAGCCTTCACCACTTGAGCAGTGAGCTCTAGGACAGTGTGTCCCCACCCCTAATAGGGTCAATCATAAAATACTTGTAATAGGGTTTGACCTTTGACTAGGTCATTGTATTTATTCCATTGTAAAGATCAACTCCTAACAAGGTTGTAAGATCTTCTAACAAGGATCATAAGACACTATTACAGTTCTTAGTGGGTGTCAATTCCCATTGGGGTTTTTACCTATTTGGGTTTCCCCGTAACCATATTGGTGTTATGTGTTGTGTTTATGTATCTTGTTTATGTTAATGTTCATTTCAGTACTTAAGCATTCAAGTTAAGTTTCAATATTTAAGTAAAAAGATTGTATATAGTGAACATTGATTCACCCCCCCCCCCCCCCTCTTAGTGTTCCCATTCCTAACAATTGGTATCAGAGCTCTAGTCCTCAGAAAAGAATTTTAACCACTTGAGGTGATCATGGATAAGGGAGAAATGAAACATCTGAAAAAGAATCTTGAAGTAGATCTTGAAGACCTTGACAGATCTGAAAAAGAAATTGAAGAACTAAAAGAAAAAGTCAGTGATTCTCACACAGTTATCAAAAGACTAAGAAAAGATTTTAAACATTGTTCAAACAGTGATTTAGGGAAGATGATCAAAAAGCTAAATGAAGAGAACACATTATGAATGATCAGATTGAAGAGATGGATGAAAAGCTAACTAATAATCAAGAAGTTTATGATGAATAGATCAAGGAGAACCTTTAGCTGAATGAAGAATTGAGGCAAGAAAACATGGAAATCTTGGAGTTAAGAAACAGCAAAGAAAATTTGGAATCTAAATTGAAAGAGGAAAAAAATCACATTGATAAATTACATACTAGCAAGGATCTGATTGAATCTCAGTTATATGCTTAGAAAGTTAAAGGAGATACCAGTGGCATTGGATTAAATGAAGCACAAAATTAGATTGACAATATGCGAGCAAGAATGAAAGCACCAGAAGACACCACAAATGCCAAGAAGATTGAAAATCAAAGTAAAGACAATACTGAACCATCTAAAGATGAGTGCAAACTAGTAAATCGAACTTGTTATGCATGTAACAAACATGGACACAACAAGGAATTGTAAAGAGGTAAGGCCTTTCAATGGTTACTATTATTCATGCAATAAATTTGGTCATAGAGCTATGAATTGTAAAACAAGTCAGAAAGACAAGACTCAAAATAATCAGAGAAATCAAAATCAAACAAATGCAAGAAGTCCTCAGAGTATTACATGTCAGATATGTAATTATAATGGTCACTCAGCAAGATAGTATAAAATGGTAACCCATATTAATGCGTCAAGAAATTTAAGGCCTCCATTTATTTGTCACTCATGTAATAAGGCTAGACACATCTCAAAGTTTTGTAGATCAAGAACGCAAAGTCAGGAAAACCCTAAAAAGCCAAAAGAATCAATATTAGATATCGAAGGAGAAGCCAAGTTTGTGAAAGATGTAGAAGATGCGAGCTTGATTTGGTCAGAGGAAAAGAAGGATAAGGTTGATGAGTATGTATTTGATGCATCCATAGTGGATTCACCCTCTACATCTAGATGAATGGCCCTTAGGGTCATAAGGGGAGCTAATTTAGCTCTAGACCCTTGTGCAGCCGGTATACTCACCCTCATAGTATGAACCTTTGGATTTAACCTATTGGAGACTAGTAGAACCTATGTGCAAGAGTGCACTACCTGATTGATTAGAGAATGAAAGTTGGATATTTTCAATGAAAGTCTAGTTTATGCGGCAAGCATTAATGGTGGAATTTTTCACTTTAAAGTACTTAGAGACTTATAGATCACTCATTGCATTTGATTTTGAGTGATTGGAGAGCATAGAAGCCCTAGCAGTTGATTGTGAAAGATTGAAGCTTGATTAACTAGTGAAGAAGTGTGTTTGATCGGTTGCGGAAGCCCTAATCTATCACGATGATTCAGAAGTTCTTGAAAACTAATTGGGAAGAGATATACAAGTAAGTTATGGCTACTCCTATTATTTTTGATGTTGCAGAGAGGAAGAGATACATTTTCAAGAGGCACCCTTTCAAATCCACTTTGGATGACCTAGAAGGAGCATTCTCCCAAACCCCTATGGGTGTTATGCATGTTGAAGACATCCATGCATACATTTATTGTAAGAAGGAACCAGTAGGTTTTGATAGAATTAGAGCGCACATTGAGACTATGATGAAACTAGATAAAACCTTCCTTGATGAGTTCACGCAGTTGGAAAACCATCCCATAGTTGAATATTCTATGGCATATGAGTTTTATGAGTTTGAATGGATAAAGATTTTTCTCAGCATAATTCATGATGACCTATTCTGGATAGGTGAAGTACCAGTGAGAATCACAAGAGACCTAATTCTTGAAATGGTAGGCCTTTCAAGGATAGGTGTTGTTCTTCCAACAGGCAAGGATGTAATAAAACTAGTTGAACAAGCATGTAAGTCAAGAAGTGATAGGTGCGGAATGAAAATTGAGCCTATAGAGGAGAAAGACATCAAATTGATGTCCATGAAATTAGGCTATAGGTTTCAGCACACCAATAGGGTGAATAGTGTGTCAACAACCACTATTCTTGTAGCAATAAGACTTGTGAGAGAAAATGGTGAGTTCAATCTGTGTGAGATCTTGCATGCACAACTGATAGACAATATTAGAGCCATTAAGCATGATAAGACCAAAATATTTAGGTTTGGGTCTTTAATCATCTACATGTACTTCCATATAGTTGGAAAGGTCTCAAATTTGTACTTAGCCAAGAGTATGCCTACAATGCCTTAGATATCTCTCAAGGTAGATATCTCTCAAGGCATCTACTGAGAGCACATTAAAGGATTATGTAACCCTAGAATTGAAGACATTCAAGGCCAAAATGTAGATGAGGTACAAGATACCAGAGAGTATTGTAGAGAAATACAAGGATAGCATTTGCTTCATGGTAGAAATTGACACAACTTGCATGGAAGAAGTGGATCCTAGAACAAAGTGGATTCATCCACTTGGATATGAGGTTGAGGAACCAATCCTAGAATCATATGCACAAGTATTTCTATCAGCACCTAAGGACCCTAATGAACCAAGACGTTGGACTTATGAAGAAAAGACAAGAGAAGTTGATGCAGTTTTGAACAGCGTAGCAACTAAGAGGAAAGTAGCTAAGGTTACTTCTGAGATACTTAGAATTCATGGAGTAACACAAGTAGACCTTGAAAAAGAAAGAAAAGAAAATATTGCTTTGGGAATTGAGAGTGCATCTGTAGTAGAAGCAGAATCTGATGATCCTAAGATGAAAAAGGTTAAGATTGAGAAAACCGATGAACCAAAAGATAAATAGGACAAAATAGATGTTACCCCTCTTGTTCCCAAAAAAACAATTGATCTTATAGCTCCTCCTGAGTATAAGACAATAGCTAAGAGGAAGAAAGAGATAGGTGCAAGCCACCCATCCTCGTGCACTACAAGAAGTCAAAGAAAAAGCACAGAAGCACCTCCACAAGTAAGTTTCAGACCTAGTCTAAAAGTGTTGAGTACAAGGATAATTGAGGAAGGAAGAATTGATCAGATAGGAAAATTCTATGAGAAATACAGTGAGATTGACAAATTAGAGATTCATGGAATGATTATCAAACATATGCTAAAGTTTAAGAAGACAGTCCTAGAATTGAAGACAGTGATTCCAGACAATGTATGGAATATTTTGGAATTCTTGAAGAGACGGGCAATTGAGGAAGATCTAAGAATAAGAGATAAAATCATAGATGAAAGCCTCCTAGTATGTTCTCTAGAGGAGAAAAATTTATTGCTAGATCTGGTGAAGCTGCACCTTAGAACCAAGTCTAGAACACTACATATCATGGATGAGAATTATGAGTTGGTTGCAAAGGAAATAGAGAAAGCCTTTGAGAAATTTTTTATGAATAGGCACATGTACCCACCTACTACACCAACAACTCAAGTGCCCACAAAGGTAGCCAAGGAGTTAGAGACCACAAATGTACCATTTACAGGTCCTTAGGATTCAGCGCCTACAGTTGAAACACCTAAAAAGGCAAAAAAAATTGTGCCCATGGCAAAGACTCAAAAAGATGATACATTTTTTATTGATAATGTAGAAATTGCTATGGCGGCCACAGACATTGATTTGGATAAGTTTGAAGAAGCCTTTATAATCACACAAGAGGTTGAGACTATATGTGGTGACATGCCTCCTAATCAGTAAGAATAAGTATT
This sequence comes from Chamaecyparis obtusa, assembly GCA_027943335.1. Classification (NCBI taxonomy): domain Eukaryota; kingdom Viridiplantae; phylum Streptophyta; class Pinopsida; order Cupressales; family Cupressaceae; genus Chamaecyparis; species Chamaecyparis obtusa. The sequence goes on along the minus strand of BSBK01002559.1, from coordinate 1,088,456 downwards.
GATTGAGGATATAATAGATGAAAAAGAAGAAAAGGAAATAGAAAAGGAGAAAGGAGAAGAAGAAATGAAAGAAAGTGAGAAGATAGATGAGCCATCTATTGAGATGCCAATTAGATTAAAACAAGAAGTGATGGATAGCACTCCTATAACTCTATTACCTTTTGTATCATTGTTGTCAGGTTTGACACTGGACACCACTAGCTTGGACTCTTAGGGAGAAGAAGACCTTATTAAGATCAGTGTCCTAGCCATGGAGAAAGCAAAATAAAAATAGGTGATGAGGAATCCCTTATTTGTTGAATCAGTCAAAATTTTGAACAACCTATTACTTTCAGATAAGAAAGTGTCTAAGGTCCATTTAGTTGATGATGTAAACATAATTCTTTCAAACTTCAAGACTAATTTTTCTAGCTTAGAAGAATATGCATCCCTAGTTGCAGAAGAGAAATATATTAAGAAGAGGCTAAGTGAATTGGTTAGAAACTTTGCACTTGACCTAAGTTCACTAAAGATTGGTCAAGCATCTTTGAAGGATTTTGTAGCAAAGGGCAGGAAGATTATTGCTAACTATATGAACCAGGATAAGTTAACTACTAATCTATATAAGAAGATCCAAGAGGTAGAAGAAATGATAGAAAATGTAAGGAAATTAGTGGAAGATCCCTCCACTGATGTCAACATGTGTAATAATGTGTACCAAGGATAGATAGACAAGATTGAAAAAGCTAAGAAAGAGATGTCTAAGATAAGGGAAAGGAAAACACGGCTCAAGAATTCTCTTGTGCCCTCTCTCGATGTACTTAATCAAAACCTCAAGGAGATCAATGCCACCATGGTGACATATGATCAAGGTCCTAGCACAAATTTGGAGAAGATGGAGAAGCTGACATATGCCTTATGCTCCCATCCTCAAACTGTCAATGCACTTATTGCATTTTGGAAACAAGAGATCCCCATTTTGCAGATTGCATATCCAGATGTACTTTCTTTGTAAGTACTTGTAGAGATACATTTTTTGAAGCACCTTTGTCATTAATGTCAAAGGGGGAGTATTGTGTATAGAATATGGAGTCTTCAAGTCTTATATGTAAAGAAGATGTATAGTACAAAGTCTAAGGGAGATATAAGATAAAGTCTGTTAAAAAAAAAAATTATATAAGGGTACAGTTAGTAACTTTTCCATATTCCTTTGTTTCCATCAATGAAAAAGGGGGAGATTTTTGGAAAGTTGACTATAGTGTTGTATATGACTAAATATAGTGTTTTCATTATAGAAAAAAATTCATATAGTGTTTTGGAGTCAACGCACATTATCAGAAGATCAGAATTTGGCTAAGTACAGAAGACTGGATAGTTAACAAAGCACCAATAGATTAGAGCATCAGCACACATGTATACAATAGAGTTATGGTATCCACCCTTGAAGATAAGTTGGTAAGAGTGTATTCATGCTTGGTCTAAGAGCACATGATTAGAAGATATAGTATAGTGAAGATACAGACAGTTGAAGTAGCACAAATAGTGAATGCTAGAATAGAACAGAATATGCAGCCGACTGTTGGTAATTTGATTAGCGATGATATTATTATTTTGTAAAGGCTATGCACCTATTGTAATTAATTTTTAGACATGTAATTATGTTTTTTTGTAAACACGCTTGAGCCAATTCACTTGGAAGTGTTGCATGTAATCAGTTATAGGCTAACCTAGTTAATTATTTTGGTAGTGCATATAAATATTAGATGTGCCTTTGTAATAAAGTATGGAAGTTGAAATAGGGATAAGATAAGTAGAGTAGAAGTGTGCAAAGAGGAGTAAGAATGTATTATAGCTTTGCAAGAGGTTAAAGCATTAGTGCATCAAAGGAACTGATCAGACAAGCAGTGTCAAAACACCAGTTCATCCAGCAAATATAGTGTGTATCTGAGATCAGAAGATTGTAACCTTCACCACTTGAGTAGTGAGCTCTAGGATAGTGTGTCCCCACCCCTAATAAGGTCAATCATAAAAGACTCCTAACAATTTTTGACCTTTGACTAGGCCACTGTACTTATTTCATTGTAAAGATCAACTCCTAACATGGTTGTAAGATATTCTAACAAGGATCATAAGATACTAGTGTAGTTTTTAGTGGGTGTCAATTCCCACTGGGGTTTTTACCTATTTGGGTTTCCCCATAACTATATTGGTGTTATGTGTTGTGTTTATGTATCTTGTTTATGTTAATGTTTATTTCAGTACTTAAGCATTCAAGTTAAGTTTCAAGAGTTAAGTAAAAAGATTATATATAGTGAACACTAATTCATCCCCCCCCCCTCTTAGTGTTCCCATTCCTAACAGGGAATACAAGGTTCAAGTAGGTGTATATTGTGAAAATCATGTGAAGATATTTTTTACCACATACTATTGACATATCCCTACTCAAATTGTTTTTGGAAATACTTCCTCTCAAAAATCAACATTCAATGTATGATCCCCTAAGATATCAAGGATTAGTTTGTAATGTGGCCAATGAAGGTAAGGAAAGAAATATTTTCAAGCCTATGGAAAATTCTCCCTTCCACTATTAGCTGGTAATTATAGAAGGAGCTAAATAAAAGAATCTTCTAGGATAAAAAATACCTAAGGAGAACTTGGTGGTGAAAATAGAATCCTGAACTATTGAACTGGCAAATAGTGCAACAAGAAATCTATCATTAAAGAAAAAAATATTCACCAATTAGGATGATGAGATGACCAAACAATTTTCTAGACTCGAGGTTCTCCTATTAATGGGTTTTGGAAGGATGAAATTTCTCTAGATCCTTGTATTGAAATTATATAGCAAGAGCGTAACGAAGGCTAGATCAAAGTGAATTTTGACAAAGCTTCTAAGGGGAATCTGGGTCCCATTGGCACTAAATGTATAGCATGTGATCACATTTGCATAATTTTGGGAGAAAAAATAGAATTTTTGGGCCACACAATGAATAACATAGTATAATTTAGGGTGACCCTCCTTAGTCTATAACTTTGTCTAGAGTTAAATGTGAATTAGTTGCATCTCAAAGGAGATTTCTTAATCACAATAAATACTATATGACAAGAATCCTATTTAGAAATTGGCTTGATGGTTGTGATAAATTAGGGCCCTCATCAATTGATTCATAAAAATGAAATTAATGCATGTATATCAAGAAGGGAATTCCCTTGCTAATGAGAGTACCAAGAAGGTAGCTAACAACTCTCCTAGGTAAATTGGTGTTAGGACCTTGATGAATAAGGATGATAGAGAATGACATTGGAATTATGTAATGACTTTTCCTTGGGTTATTGCCACCTCCTCATTAATATATGCAGCATACAAAGCCTACAGTATTGATGGTTAACAATGTGTTCCTTAGAAAGATGCAAGTAACATATGTGACACCCAAAGTGATGTAATATAAAGGTGGTAGAGGAATGTATGTTAATAGGTAGAAAGGAAAATTTCAAAACTATTATTAAGGGACCATTTGATGATCATTATGAGTGCATAAAGAATTTCATTCACATAAAATATCCCAGATCCTCAATAGATTTAGGAGATATAAAAAGACTTAGGAAAATTAATGTGCATTAGGGTGAAAAGGCCTTGGGAGAGGGGTTTGTGCTATGATGATGACCATGTGAAGATTTTTATTTATCACCAGAAATTTTGGAGGGTAATTCACTTTGTTAGCTTTGAGATTATCTAGTTTATAAGGGTAAAAATGGAGACTGTGGTTCAATTGATATCAAAGAAACATTAGATGGTATTTTTTTAGAAGGTCATTGAGAAGCATCTCAAGATGATGATGTAAGTGTTCCAAGGCTTGCTTGCACATCTACCAAGAGACCTAGCTTGTCTCTTCTAGGATCCTAATCTTCTCTAGGATCTTCCCAAAGGATTAGATGATTAAATAAGGCCTTCTCAAGCTCCTCTCAAAGAGCCAATCAACTTGTGCTTCACCTTGAAGGACTAACACTGTGTAGATACTTCACCTCTTCTTCTACACTTAGAAAGCTCTAAGTGCCAACTCTTAAAAAATGTTAAATTTCTTTGCAGGGATGTCCATCATCTTGAAAAAATTCATATCTTTTCCATTTTTATCCATTTAGAAGGATATTCAAACCAATCCTTATCGGGTTCAAGGATTCACCATTAGGAGGCCTAATTATGCCTATTTCTTGTAGCCTTTTACAGAGGCCTTTTGTCACTTCTTGACCAAACTCCCCAAATGACCTAAAAAACCAATTATGTATTTGGATACCCTTTTGGATTTTACTTAATATTCTAAAGGTTTTAGAGCCTGATGGCCTCCGTGCACTGCCTTCCTACAATCTAGGCCTAATAGGGCTAAAAGACCTATTATCTAGGACTGACTATTTTCTTGTTTGAATCTCACCCAAGACTTAGTCTAATGGATTGGTATGAACTCAACCCTCATAGAATGTTATGATATGACAAAATCCTATGTAGAACTATACCTGTATCGTACATTACTTCAATACCCTACAAGGAAACTTCACTTCTTCAATCCTAAACCTCTAACCGGGCACTGTCTGCTTGCCTAGGGCTTAATAGTAAAAATAGCTCTCCATATCTTCATGACTCTTAATCCTAAATACATATAGACTAATTACTCCCCTAACATATCCATCCACCCTTAGGAAATTCCCATGGTTATATTTCATGGGGGAGCCATGAAATGACAAATCGGTCAAGACAGGACCAGTGAAGACTCTAAACAAAGAACAATTTATTCAACACACTAAAACTACTCTAAAAAACTTTATTTCTAAATGAAAAAGTCTTATAAAAATATAAATAACACTAAAAAATCACCAAATCAAGACTTTCAATCCATTACATGTCACTATCACATCAAAATCTTGGGATCTTCTCTAAAACAGAGTTGTAGAGCTCTATTCAATATTCACAAACTATTACAATGCATGTCTCTTATTGAGATTCAAGCCTTACATTACTTTAGATGCCATTTCCATGTTTTTATAGCCTATTGGCCAATCTCCCACTTCCTATTCTTTAGGGGATCCAAGGTAACCGAGTTGCATGCAACATTTGCAATAATTGCAAATGTTGTCATGACAACTTCCTAACAACATTTCGCATCATACCTTCATGCCATCATCCTATTTCTTAGGACTTCTAACCTCTCTATATTCCAAGGAACCAACTCATTAATGGCCTCAAGGAATCTCCATTACATCATTTATGTGTTTAGGACACATTCATAGCTCAAGTCCAACACTAAGCTTCTAAAGACTAAATAATTTAAAAGCTACTAACAATGGCTATTTTGGTGACCTTAGTCCTAATGACTAACTCACCTAGCCCACAATAGAAAAGACCTTCTAAGGTCTAAAATAAACTCACTATACTCTTCCTACCAATTTTACTTGGCTAAGGTTGAATACAAGCCAAAAGATCAACCTATGGAGGTTAGCCTAGGTCTGCTCCTACACCATCCTCCCCAAAACAAAAGAGTTCAATCCACCCTTGGATTGAGTAAGCTTGGATCAATGCCAATATTTTTAATTTCTAATTCCTTCACCCATATTGCATTAGCATCAGTTTGACCATGCTTCTTTATCAAATTCTCTTTGTACTCATTGGTCCTAGTCTTTTTATAGACCCTAGTATCCAATATATTGTCATCTCCTTTGACTATAGTGGTGGGTAGTTTGAGATCTTCCACATCTCAGATCACTTCACTGAGACTCTGATCCATGCCTTGTTGTGGTCCTTTGTAATGAACTAAGTCTACAATGTTGAAGACAAGGGATAGTCCATTGTCTTCTGGTAGCTCCACTCTAAAATTATTATCACCATACTTTTCCAAGATAGGATAAGGACCTATCTTTCTCATCTGCAACTTGTGAGGGACTCCCTTTTGAAGTCTAGATTTGTTAAGATGCACCATAACCAAGTCTCCCACATTGAACTGAACTTCTCTTCTACTCTCATCCACCTTGGTTTTATGCTTCATGGTGTTCTCTATCAAGGTTTTCCTCACGGTATCATGTATCTCCTGCATAGCATATGCAAAATCATCAGCATATCCACTTCCCTTCACTCCATCCTTCAAGTCTCTTAGCTCATAGACTCCTCTAGGATGTAAACCATAGACTATTTCAAAGGGACTCTTCCCTGTTGATCTGTTTATAGTGTCATTGTAGGCATATTCAGCTTTCCCAATCAACTAATCCCCTTGTTGACCATACTCCTTGGTTAAGCTCCTTAGTAGATTTCCAAGGATTATATTGACAACTTCGGTCTGACCATCAGTTTAGGGATGGTATGTCGATCCAAAAGATAAATTAGTACCCAATTTCTACCAAGGAGTCTTCCAAAAGTGACTCATGAACTTGGTGTCTCTGTCTGACACAATGCTAGTAGGTAACCCATGAATTCTTACTATCTCTTTGAAAAATAGAGAGGCTATTTGACTAGCATCATTAGTGGTCTTGCATGGCACAAAGTGAGCCATCTTGCTAAATCTATCCACAACCACATAAACACTATCCATAGCTTATCTTGTCTTGGGTAACCCAACTACAAAATCCATACTCAAGCATTCCCATGGCCTAGTAGGAATAGGTAGTGGTTGATAAAGGCCTATATTTTAAGAAGTGCCCTTGGCCTTTTGACACACTATAAAACTTTCCACATACCTCCTAACATCAAGATTCATCCTTGGCCAATAATAGAACCTTTGAAAAAGTTATTGAGTCTTAGTGATCCAAAAGTGGCCACTCAAAGCACCATTATGCTTTTCTTGAATTAAATTCTCTCTAATAGAGCCTCTAGGAACACACAATTGATTCCCCTTAAACAAGAGATCACTTTGCAAAGTATACTCAGCATACTTACTATGAAAATCATTCTTGTACTTAGCACATACCTTATAAATGTCTGAAAATTCTTCATCATCAACATATAGATCCTTGAAGTGATCTATTCCCATGCTCTTCAACTGAATCTCTTTGATAGTGAGAGCTCTTCTAAACAATGCATCTACCACTTTATTGAGTACTCCTTTCTTGTTCTTGATATTAAATGTATAAGCTTGTAGGTATTCAACCTACTTCATGTGCTTGTGACTCAACTTCTCTTGTGAATTTAGGAAACTAAGTGCTTGGTTATCTGAATACACTATGAATTCCTTGGGAAGAAAGTAGTGCCACCATTTCCTTAAATCTTGAACCAATGCATACATTTCAAGGTCATAAGAAGAGTACTTCTTCTTGGCTTCACTTAACTTTTCTTAATGAAAAGCCACTGGTCTACCCTCTTGGCTTAAAATAGCTCCTATAGCCACATTGATAGCATCACACTCAATGGTGAAAAGCTTCTCAAAGCTTGGCAAGACTAAAACAAGTTGGCTAGCTATCTTTTCCTTCAACAAATCAAAGCTTTTGTTAGCATTCTCATTCCATACAAACTTAGTCTTCATGCCTCCTTTAATGGTATCCAACATAGGAGCACAAATAGCACTAAATTGTCTTATGAATTTCCTATAATATTGTGCAAGGCCATGAAAACTTCTTACCTCTATTGCTATCCTTGGAGTAGGCCAATTTATGAGGGCTTCCACTTTTCTCTTGTCCATTTTCAAATTACCATGTGATAGAACAAATCCAAGGTACACTAGCTCTATTTTGATGAACTCACACTTCTCCAAGTTGATCATGAACTTCTCATCATGTAGCTTCTTGAAAAAAATCTCAAGGTGTTCTAGGTGCTCACTCCTTGTCTTGCTATAAATTATTATATTATCTAGATATACTACTACAAACTTGCCTATGTAGTCTTTGAAGACTTCATTCATGAGCCTCATGAATGTAGAGGGGGAATTGGATAATCCAAATGGCATGACAAGCCATTCATACAAACCTTCATTGGTCTTGAAGGCTATTTTCCACTCATCTCCTTCATGTATCCTTATTTTGTGATAGCCACTTTTCAAGTCTATCTTGCTATAGTAACTAGCTTCACCTAGACAATCCATTAGGTCTTCAATCCTAGGGATAGGAAACCTATACCTTATGGTTTTCCTATTAATAGCCCTTGAATTAGTACAAAGCCTCCAAGTTCCTCCTTTCTTAGGTGCAAGGATAGTGGGTACGGCACATGGATTAATGCTCTTTCTAATAAGGCCTTGGTTTAGGAGTTCTTGTATTTGTCTAGAAATTTCCTCATTTTGTTAAGGGGTCATCTTGTAAGCTACTTTATTGGGAAGGGTAGCTCCTAGGACAAGGTCTATCCTATGACTTATGGCTCTTTTAGGGGGTAAGGTTGATAGTTTTCCATCACTTACTATACCTTGGTAAGTCTGCAACATGCTTTGCAACTCCTTTGGTAATTTTGTCTTCTTAGTCACCTTACCTTCATCTAACTCCTTTGGTCTCAACACCAATGCAAATCCTAAACCTTCACCTTCTTCCATAGCCTCTAAGAACTCTTTTTCACCAACCATGAGCACATTATGACCTACTATCTTCACCTCTACATCCTCTAGCAATGACTGAATTTTGGAAGTCACATTGTCTTTCTTGAATGTATAGGAGTTCTTTCCTCCATCATGTATGGCTTGGTGGTCAAATTTCCATGGTCTACCTAGGAGAAAATGACATATATCCATAGGTAACACATCACACAAAACTTTGTCTTTTTACCTTCCAATGGAGAACTCCACCCATGCTTGTTCATTCACTTACACATGTTGGACTTTATTGAGCTAGGTGACCTTGTAAGGATTAGTGTGCGGTATCCTTATCAACTTTAGTTTTCTTACTTCTTCCTCTGACACAATATTGTTAGTAGACCTTGAGTCTATGATAACTCTACATACTTTCCCCATCATCTTGCACATTATCCTAAACAAAGATCTCCTTTGGCTTGGCTCTTCCTTTACCGGCTCCTTGATCAAAGTTCTCCTCATCATGAGGTTCTCACCTTCCTCTAAATTCAATGGTACTTCACCATGCTTCTCTATTGCATTAGTCTCATCATGAACTAGATTAGTTCTCTTGTTCCCTCCTTGTGAAGAACTACCCTTCTCTGGACACCTATAGGCAGGGTGTCCCATTTGATTGCAATGGTAGCATTTCATATTGGAAAAGTAGTTGCCTCTTCCTCCTTGTCCACCACTTCTTCCTCTGAAACTAGAGCTCCTTCCTCTACCACCTCTACTAGAGTTTCCTTCTTGTTTCTCATTAATTTTATGTCTCCTTGATTCCTTGATTCGGAACTCCTTCCACCATGGCCACCTATGTTCCCTCTACTATCTTTTCCCTTACCTCTACCTTTGGAGGTTTTCTCTCATTTCCTCTTTCCCTTCTCTTCAATCTTCAAGGCCATTTGATAACATTGGTAGATGGTTTTTAAGTTCACTAGACTCATTTCTTCTTGAATAGACCATTTGAGGCCATTCAAGTATCTTTCAAGCTTGATGCTTTCATCTTCAACTACCTTTGATCTTAAGCACAACTTTTGAAACTCCTCAGTGTATGCTTGAACATCTAGATATTTTTGTCTAAGATTGTGTCTCCTCCTATGTAGTTGAACTTCATAATCATCAGGAAGGTAGGTCTACTTTACTTTAGTTACCATGCCCTTCCATGTAACTATAGAACCCTTTCCATCCTTTTCTCTTTCAGTTTTCACAAACTTCCACCAAGTAAGATTTGAACCTCTTAGCCTAGACTTGGCCACCACAAATTTTTGTTCCTCTAAGATACCATCACATTCAAAGTGATTCTCAATACTTTCTATCCAATCCGCAACTGAATCTGGATCCATTTTTCCACTAAATAGTGGCACACCTTCCAAATCTTTGCCACTCAAAGCCTTTAGTGCCTTTAAGAATGGCTCTTCAGGAAGAACAAGGTCAAGTGTTGGAGCTTCCTCCTCCAACTCTAATTCCTTTTCCCTTTCTTCTTTCTCTTCCTTTTGATCAATTTTGTCTTTGACCTTATTAGCTTTATCTTGGACTTCACCCAAGAGCTGCTCCATTTGGGATAATATTTCTCTTAGCAACTGATTATCCTCTTCTTGTTCTTCAAATTTCTTGGCTAACTTAGGATTAGTCACCATGGTTTTATCTTCTACTGATCCAATTGGTGTATTTTCTCCCACTACTTTAGTAGGCTAAAACATCAACCACACACCTGATCAATTCAAGCTCTGATACCAATATGATGTAAGTGTTCCAAGGCTTGCTTGCACATCTACCAAGAGACCTAGCTTGTCTCTTCTAGGATCTTGATATTCTCTAGGATCTTCCCAAAGGATTAGATGATTAAATAAGGCCTTCTCAAGCTCCTCTCCAAGAGCCAATCAACTTGTGCTTCACCTTGAAGGACTAACACCGTGTAGATACTTCACCTCTTCTTCTACACTTAGAAAGCTCTAAGTGCCAACTCTTCACAAACTTCAAATTTATTTGTAGGGATTTCCATCATCTTTAAAACATTCATATCTTTTCCATTTTGATCCATTTAGAAGGATCTTCAAGCCTATCCTTATCAGGTTCAAGGATTCACCATTAGGAGGCCTAATTATGCCTATTTCTTGTAGCCTTTTGTAGAGGCTTTTTGTCACTTCTTGACCAAACTCCCCAAATGATCTACAAAACCAATTAGGTATTTGGATACCCTTTTGGCTTTTACTTAAGATTCTAGAGGTTTTGGAGCCTGATGGCATCCATACACTACCCTACAATCTAGGCCTAATAGGGCTAAAAGACCTATTATGTAGGACTGACTGTTTTCTTGTTTGAATCTTGCCCAAGACTTATTCTAATGGATTGGTATGAACTCAACCCTCATAGCATGTTAGGATATGAAAAAATCCTACCTGGAACTATACCTTTGTCATACAGTACTTCAATACCCTACAAGGAAACTTCAATTCTTCAATCCTAAACCTCTAACCAAGTACTGTCTGCTCGCCTAGGGCTTAGTAGTAAAAATATATCTCCATATATTCATGAATCCTAATCCTAAATACATATATACTAATGACTCCACTAACATATCCATCCACCCATAGGAGATTCCCATGGTTATATTTCATGGGGGAGCCATGAAATGACAGATTGGTCAGGACAGGACCAGTGAAGACTCTAAACAAAGAACAATTTATTCAACACACTAAAACTACTCTAAAAAACTTGATTTATAAATTAAAAAGTCTTAGAACAATATAAATAACACTAAACAATCACCAAATCAAGATTTTCAATCCATTACATGTCACTATCGCATCAAAAGCTTGGGATCTTCTCTAAAATAGAGTTGCAAAGCTCTATTCAATATTCACAAACTATTACAATGCATGTCTCTTATCGAGATTCAAGCCTTACATTAATTTAGATGCAATTTCCATGTTTTTAGGGCATGTTGGCTGATCTCCCACTTCCTATTCTTTAGGGGATCCAAGGTAACCGAGTTGCATGCAACATTTGCAATAATTACAAATGTTGTCATGACAACTTCCTAACAACATTTGGCATCTTACCTTCATGCCATCATCCTATTTCTTAGGACTTCTAACCTCTCTATATTCCAAGGAACCAATGCATTAATGGCCTCAAGGCATCTCCATTACATCATTTATGTGTTTAGGACACATTCATAGCTCAAATCCAACACTAAGCTTCTAAAGACTAAATAATTTAAAAGCTACTAACAATGGCTATTTTGGTGACCTTGGTCCTAATGACTAACTCACCTAGCCCACAATATAAAAGACCTTCTAAGGTCTAAAACAAACTCACTCTACTCTTCCTACCAATTTGACTTGGCTAAGATCAGATACAAGCCAAAATATCAACCTATGGAGGTTAGCTTAGGTGTGCTCCTGCACCAAATGATTCTCATATTTGGCCATTTTTTGGTGATTATTATGGGGGATGACTTTATCAAGGCTTGTCATAAATTTTGATTAAGTATGGATGTGATAGCCATGTTCTTGGCCATTATTCTAGATGTTAGGGAATCAAGTTATGGGGCATTGGTGTTATGTCAAAAATATTGAGAAGCCCTACCTTGGTGAAATTGAGGACATCTTAGAAAACATGATAGGTGAATTCCTACCCTCAAGAATACTATGTGGTAAGCCATAAAGGGGAATAAGTGACATAGTTGCCACTAATTTCTACCATGAATCCAATGTTGTTTGAAGGAAGAAAGATAATCATTTTCAGGAACATTAAGTTCCTCAAAAGATCATGGAAATAATGAAGAGTGCGAGTGATGGATAGGTGTAGGATTATTTGAGGAATGAAGGCATTTCCATTAGTGATGAAGAGGATGAAGAACTTGGATCTGACATAATTAATAATATTGGGGATTCTGCTAGTATAAACCTATTGAACACTGATGAGTTGGTCAACCATGAAATTGTAGCCTAGGTTATCTCATGATGTCTAGTAAAAAGAATCTAAAGACAAAGAAACCAAGGAAGGAATAGCATCTTGGAGGTTTCCCAAATTTTAAAAAAATCATCTATAGCTTGTCTTCTTAGTCAAATGGTATGTATAGTGGAGATTATGGGATAATGGTGTCACAATTTATGTGTTAGTAACAATTTGGGGGGTGGGGGGTGGCAAAGTCATAACAGTGTCATGTTTATGTCTAATGGTGGTATGCAACATGTATGTTGGGGGATATGTATACTTTCATGCTTCATCAACTATGAACAATATACATTGCTTTTTAGATCTCAATACAATGGGTTGTGCCCATAGTAGCTATTTACCTACCAAAAAATTAGTGTTTTATAAATCTATAGATAACAAGAGAAAGATCACCACTAAACTCGTGATATTTTTAGAATACTAACATTCAACTCAAAAATATATGCATGCTATAAAATATTACAATGGAAAACCCTATATGAAAATAAGAAATACTCTTGGATGTATACATCCATCATGGAGATAATCTATTACAAATATCAATTATAATACTAATATCCCTTGATTCAATATGTTTATACATAACCTAAAAGAAATTGTGTGGAATTAATGGAGACCACATCCAAACCAACCTCCTTCAAAATGATAAAAAAAAAAATTGATGCAAGAGCATCTTTGCATTCATGGAAATCTTGCATCAACAAAATATTTCTTTTAGTTTGTTCATGTTTCATCAATTTCTATGTTTTATGTAGTGTTCCTTCAAGTTAGATTATTTGTTATTTCAAACCTCATTTCACATTCTAGACATCACATTTTACCTTCATCTAGGTACACACCTCAATCTATTTCTTTATAGTGGAGATATCTTGGATTCTTTCTCGAACTTGTGTGTCCGTCATGATAAATGGCTAAATTGGAATTTTCTGATTATGCAAAGAAATCTTGTGATTTGTGAAGCTTTATGGCACATCATTTGATGTTCTTGAGCTTTTGGATGACCTACCTATGGGTGTGTACTATATTTCTTATCATCTTGGTTGAGTTCCTTTGGATTTAGGTCCTAATCTATATTTGGTATTACATTCTCCTTCTTTGGGAAAATGTGATCTTTCTTTACCAACATGATTCTTGTGAAGGCTCTATATATTTATGTAATTAATCTTAAGGGAAGTATATTTGATAACCTCTTGAAGGATCTATTTGAAGGAGAGTTCAAATATTCAATTGTAATCAGACATGTATACCTAGAATGTTAGCTTGCGTGTTGTTGGCCAAAGATCTATAATTCCATGAGTCTATAATAAAGTGAGCATATGATTTTTCATTCTCTCAATTACTTGTGGTTATTATCATTTTTGTTTCCACTATGTGACTCTTTTTGCATAGTTATATTATCCTCATTGAGGATCCTCTTGTCGTGATTGTGTCAAGTGGTATCTGAGCTAAGTTTTATTCTTATGGTGGATGAATTCCATCTCCTAAGATTGTGAATCCCTAGAAATATTTGTTGTGGGGTGGAAAAGTGAGGATCTAACCCACAATTATAGAGGAATTATGCAAGATGGATCAGAGGGGACATTATAGAGATGGAGCAAGGAGAGATGAAAATCCAATAGTGTTGGATATGTTAAGGAAGATTGTAGCCAAATTAGAAGTTGTTGAAATGTCCCATAGAAGAGGTTACCATATAGATAATGTAAGTGATGGAGAAGAAGAAGAGATGATAAAAGAAGAGTAGTTAAAACTCGATCAAGGAGATGATAGATTTCTAAGAGGCCTAACTAGGGTAAATGCAAGACCACATTTCAATCTATTAGATTATGATAGTAAGTTATATTTAAAGGAATTACTTGATTAGATCACAGATATGGAGAAATAATTTGAATTTGAAGGTACAAGTGAAGACAAGAAGTTAAAATATGCTTGCACTAAGTTGAGAGGACATGCATCATTATGGTGGAAACAATTTCAGATGGATAGACAAATGAGAGGTAAAGAAATGATAAAATGTTGGGATAGGATGGTGAATAATTGAGGGAAAACTTATTGCCTAATAATTACCAAATGAATTTGTTTAGGAATTTATAGAACCTAAAACAAAAGGAATCTAGTGTGGAGTACACTGAGGAATTCTACAAGTTGGAAATTAGATATTGTCATATCAAGGATGATTTTGAGAGGGTTGCATGGTATCTCAATGGATTGAGAGTGTCTATACAAGATGAGATCAGTTTGGTCAAGTTGTAGAGTGTGGAAGAGGCTTACCAATATGCCCTAAAGGCTGGGGAGAAGTTGAAAAAATGGAATGAACAAAGATAAAGAGGAAGAGGTATAATATTTCAAAGAGGAGGATCCTTCAGAGGAGGAAGATCTTATGCAGATAAGAACAAGGACAAGGTTATAAGAAAAGAATAAAGTTTTCACCAAAGGGATGATAGAAACTTCCATAGGAATGGTGGACAAAATGTCTCTAGGAGAGATGATAAAAGAATATTTAGAGGCACCTATTTCAAGTGTGGTGGAGAATGTCATGGATCCTTTAAATGTACACAAGGGAATTCAAACAAGAGGATAGAGAGAAATGACAGAAACTCTTTTGTTGAAGAGGAACCTAGAGAATATTTAAATCAACCTGAAGATGGAGAAGCATTGATGGTAAGGAGAGCCCTATGTCAGAAAGAGATGGATCCAAAACCCTTCCAGAGGAAAATTTTTCTCAAGACAAGATGCAAAATTGATGGAAAATATTGCAAAGTGATCATTGACAATAGTACTTTTAGATAACCTAGCTTTAGAGGAGTTGGTGAATAAGTTGAAGTTGCAAAGATTGAAGCATCCTAACCCTTATCAGATAGAATGGATTTGAGATGATCATAAGGTATTAGTAAGTGAACAATGTTTGGTGAAATTTAAGATTGGATCTTATCATGATGAAGTTCTATGTGATATTATGTCTATGGATGTGTGTCATATCTCTTTGGATAGACCATGGTAGTATGATAGACAAGCATTACATGATGATAGGAAGAACATATATACTATTATTGCTAATGGAATGAAACAAGTATTTTTGGCTTTGGAAGAGACTCCTAAGAGTGAAATTTGTACTAGTGTTAGAATTTGTTTGGTTGAAGGAAGGAAATTCTTGAATGGTTTGAAAATCAAAAGTGTGTGTTATGCTTTGATCCCTAAGAAGTCTAATTTAGGATTAGAGGAAGGACAACCTAAGGAAATTAAGAAGTTGATGACAAAGTATGAATACATAATCTTAGATAATGTACCTAATGAATCGTCCCCTATAAGGAGTATTAGTCATTATATGGATTTGATTTTGTGAGCTAGTTTTCCAAACAAAGGAGCACATCAAATGACATCGGCAAATAATGAGGAGCTGAATAGATAAATGCAAGATTTGTTGAAGAAAGATTTGATCAAAGAAATTTTGGGTCCTTGTGTAGTGCCTACAGTGTTAGAACCTAAGAATAATAGAGACTATAAATTGTTTAATAATTCTAAAGCAATTAACCAAATCATAGTGAAGTATAGGTTTCTTTTACCTAGGATGGATGACATAATGGATTGTTTGAGTGGAGCTAGATATTTCATGAAGATAGACTTGAAGAGTGGATATCATCATATTATAATTAGAGAAGGTGATGAGTTGAAGATTACATTCAAGAAAAATGAGGGGTGTTATGAATGGTTGATGTGTTGGATTATGAAGAGGGGGGTGAATCAGTAATCCTTAATTCTTTGTACCTTAAAAACTTTCTCTAATTAAACTCATTGTCAACTCAGTCAGACACAATTCAACATTTACCGATAATAGAAAATAAAATTAATAATCAATAATAACATTCACATAAATAATTTAACACATATAACACCAGTATTTAACATGGAAACCCAGCTTTGGGAAAAACCACTGTGGGAATTCTCACCCACTAAAAAAATACTCTTTTGAAATATGCTTGATTAAGAGACAATCTAGTTAAATATTACAATATACAATATTAAATGTGACTCGGTCAAGGGATTTTCCTCAGATCTGTTAGGATCTTCACCATGTTAGGAGTGGCCTAGTTAAAGGACTTCAAACACTCTTTACAATGTTAGCTTTTGCAAGGATTTTACAATAAAACTGTTAAGTCCACTCGATTAAGATATTTTATATTACAAATGTTAATAAGAAATAGTGAATAAATTGACCTATAAATCTGCAACTATCTTTGCATAATCAAATCCTTTGTGCACTCTTTGTCTTCACTTCAATCCTTCACTTTCCATTGGCTTCAACACTTCATCAAATTCTACTTTACTAACTTGGAATTCACCTTTTCCTTCTTCATTGCATCAGTCAGTGACTTACCAGCCCTTCAATTTGCTAGACATTTGTTCATACAAATTCATCCTTTATATAGACTTTGTTTTTCCACTTAATATCCTATATTACATTTTCTTTTTATTAATCTCATACATCCAATTCATTTCACAAATTTATTCATTGAATATAGATCTTGGTAACATGTTTTATCATCATCTCAAAACTTGAACTTTCTTGAAAATTGTGCCTTCTCTTTTTTGTTCTTAAAGCTATACCATAGATCATCACCTTGAATTTTCTTGATCATATATCTCTCTAACTAAATTTTCCTCATCATCAAAACCTTCTAGCTCATCATTAAATGTCGTTCTAATCCTTGTATTTATTTTTTGTTCCTTCCTTGGTGGATAACTCTTTTCTTTCAACTGAATTTTGGTTAACTTCACTCAGTGACTAAAACCTTCCACTCAGTGTCTTGAGTTCTTTTTCCTTTATCAAAATTTTCTTTCCTTTTACCAAATGACCTTTCCTACTCTTACCGAATGACTTTTCCTACTCAGTAGCCAAACTATTTTTCTTACCGACTTGACTAATCCTCTTTACCAACTTGATATAATCAAATGTTTAGTAGAAAAAAATTATATCAACATAACCTTACTAATGGGCTCCTAAATAGCCATCTTTTTCACTACTTTTTATGCTCTTTCTAGAACAAGTTGATTGCACATAGACATGAATTTATGGTTTTAAGCATATGAACTTATGGTTTCTATGTATATGTTATATGTGTGTGTGTGAACATAAGTTGGAAATGTGGATACCTCTAAAGACATAATATCTGCTTAAATTCATGGATAGGAA
This sequence comes from Chamaecyparis obtusa, assembly GCA_027943335.1. Taxonomy (NCBI): domain Eukaryota; kingdom Viridiplantae; phylum Streptophyta; class Pinopsida; order Cupressales; family Cupressaceae; genus Chamaecyparis; species Chamaecyparis obtusa. The sequence goes on along the minus strand of BSBK01002559.1, from coordinate 1,070,822 downwards.
TGGTGAATATAATAGTTATACATGTTAATGGATGTTTTATCTCCTAAGCAATGTTTTGGGTAGTTACCTCCTGTAGACATAGGATTTGCAAGAGTGATAATTAAGACTTACACCTTTTCCTAATATTGATGATGTGGATATAGATGTATATGCTTGGATATGTGCGCATTGATTGTTTTGTAGGAATTGACCGTGGATATTCAAAGACCAGTATACTGGCACGGGAGTCATCAAAGCCAACCGTAGATTGTAGAATCTTCACAAGCAAGTCAATATTTTTTGTTGCATGCAATGCGTAGATTTAGTGTGTGCTATATTTTGGGAATGTTTATAGTTAATAATGTTTCTGTTATGAAACTTTATGAGTTGTAACGGATCCTGAATTATGAAGTGATTGTAGGTTTGGGAGTTAGTTGTTGGTTTCTTTTAAATAATCGACTATTGTGACTCTTTTAGAGTTAGTCAAACAAACTGGTTTTTAATAGAGCTTTTGCATGTTGTTTCAATCAAGTGTAATCATTTTATGGATGAATAGAATGTTTAGTTCAAGTTTGCAACTTTCATCTTGATTGTACTTCTCATTCACTCATTCAAGGGAGCCCACTTGATGAGTGAATTGCTTTGTTAGTATAGAGTTCATTTTCCTATTCATTTATATGTTTTAGAACTCTATTGTTCCTGCAGCTACTGATACCAAAATCAGTCAGCCTATTCCTACAACACAGTCAGTTGGAGTAGTTCCTAACTGTAATTTCCTGCTTTGATTAGAATACATTTGCTTACCAGTTTTAGTATAGTTTTCCTGAAGCATAAGCATTTGAATTCCTAGATAGACTTAGAAGAGGAGGTTTGAAGCATATACTTTGTAGACAACATTCCAAGTTTACGTCCCTTGTCGATAATTAAATGAGACCAAATAATGCATTTAGGAATCATTTGGGGCGTCCGATCCTGAAATAGGTAGTCCATTTCTCTAGGTTTCTGATACTATTGTTTGGCCAAGCAATAGTATGATCTATATCATTTTTCCAATTAAGTTCTTCATCTTCACAACATTTCACTTCTTCTTCTCCTTAACTCATTCAACTTATATTATACTCTAAATGATATGGAAACATAATTTAAACCAGATATCAATTGCTTGACATCAATAACAAGATAATAACTGATCTAATTATTCTACAATCTTGTATTCCTCTGATCTTGGTTGGTCTTCATCATCATCACCATCAGTTATAGTAATATGGTGATGCCTTTTGGACTAACCAATGCACCGAGTACTTTCATGAGGTTGATGAATGAGGTATTGAAGAAATTATTGGGTAAGTTTGTGATTGTATACTTGGATGACATTTTGAGTTTCAAAAATTCAAAAGAGGAACATTTATTGCATTTGAGATAGGTATTGTAGAGGTTGAGAGAAGAGAAGTTGTTGATAAATATCAAGTGTACTTTCAAAAAGGTAGAGATAGTGTATTTGGGATTTTTGGTATTTGCAGATGGACCTTGAGAAGGTAAAAGCAATTATTGAATGGCCAACACTTGAAAGCATTGGAGAGTTAAGATAATCTCATGGATTATTTAGTTTCTACCAAAAGTTCATTAGGAATTTCAGTTCAGTTTATAGTCCTATGAGTGAGAAAATGAGAGGTGACTAAAAGAACTTCAAGTCAACAAATGGAGCACATAGGAGTTTTGAGTTATTTAAATGAAAGGTGATTGAACAACTTGTGTTAGCACTAGCTTATTTTAGTAAGATATTTCAAGTTGATTTTGATGAAAATGGAAATGCAACTGGAGTAGTGATAATTCAAGAAAGAAGACTTTTTGCTTATGTCAATGAGAACTTGAATGATGAAAAGAGAAGATATTTAGTTTAACATTAGAAATTTGATGCCATAGTTCAAGCCTTAAAGAAGTGGATACATTATGTGTTTCCTAAGGAGTTTGTGTTGTATATCAAGCATTGCAATATTTGAACAATCAATGTAAGTTGAAGAAAAGACGAGTGAGATGGTTTGAGATCTTGCAGAGTTATAATTTTGTTCTAAAACATAGAATTGGTAAGTCAAATAGAATTTTTGACGCTTTGAGTAGGAGAAGGAATTTAAGGATTTTTTGTTGTATATCAAGCATTGTAATATTTGAATAATCAAGGTAAGTTGAATCAGAGACACGTGAGATGGTTTGAACTCTTGCAGAGTTATACTTTTGTTCTAAAACATAGAATTGGTAAGTAAAATAGAATTTTTGATGTTTTGAGTAGGAGAAGGAATTTAAGGAATTTGTGTTGTATATCAAGCATTAAAATATTTCAACAATCAAGGTAAGTTGAATCAAAGACACGTGAGATAGTTTTAACTCTTGCAAAGTTATACTTTTGTTCTAAAACATAGAATTGGTAAGTCAAATAGAGTTTTTGATGCTTTGAGTAGGAGAAGGAATTTGTTGAAATAGAGTTTTTGACACTTTGAGAGTTGAGGTGTTAGGATTTGATGAATTGAAGACCTTGTATGAGGATAACCCTCATTTTCTCAAACCTTGTAAATCTTGTAAATTAGAACCTGTTGTATTGGAACAAACCAACTGGCTAGATTATTTCAATCAGGAGGATATGTCATTCAAAGGAAGTCAGTTGTGTGTTCTTAGGAGTTCAATGAGAGACAATCAGATAGGAGAGAAACATTATGGAAGATTAGCAGGACATTTTGGCATTGATAAGAAAGTGGCTTTTGTAAGTGACAATTACTTTTGGCCTAAAATTCATAAGGACGTAATGAAATCTAGTCAAAATTTTAGAGTTTTTCAAGTTACAAAAGTGAGTAGTCAAAATGTGGGATTGAATAAACCTTCGACGGTACCTAATAGACCTTGGGAAGACATAAGCATGGACTATGTACTTGTATTTACCTAAAACACATTGAGGTAACGATTCTATATTTGTGGTTGTGAATAGATTTTCAAAGATGGCTCATTTCATACCTTGTAAGAAGAAATCATATGTGATACGTGTAGTAGACCTATTTTTCAAGGAAGTTGTGAGGTTGCATGGATTACCTAAGAGCATTATTTCAGATAGAGATACTAAGTTTGTTGGTTATTTTTAGAAGACACTTTGGAAGAAGATGAATAGTAATTTGAAGTATAGTTCTACATTTTACCCATAGACCAATGGTTAAATAGAGGTGGTAAACATAAGTTTGGGTTATTTACTAAGGTATTTGGTTAGAGATAAGATTGGAAATTGGGATTTAGTCATTGCTCAAGTAAATTTTGCATATAACAATTCGGTGAATAGGAGTACAAGAAAGACATCATTTGAGATTGTGATAGGGATGAATTATAAAGGTGTATCAAAATTGAGACACATGATTCATGAATACAAAAGGAGTGTTGAAGTAGAGGATTTTTTAGATCACATGAAGTCATTACATGATTAGGTTAGATAGAATTTGGAAGACATGAATCAGAAGTATAATGAGAAGGAAGATGAGAAGAGGAGACATAAGTAATTTTAATTGGGGGATAAAGTGATGGTATATTTGAGGAAAGGAATATTTCTAGTTGGAACATATAATAAGTTGAAGATGAGGAAATTTGGACCTTGTAAGATCTTGAGGGAATTTGATGCAGGGAATGCATATGAAGTTGAGTTACCAAATAGTATAAATATGTCACCTATATTCAATATTGCAAATCTATATGAGTACCATGAGATAGAATTTAGTGGTGATGGTAGTGGATCAGATTTGGAGCAACAGTTTCCAAAGAATCAATTTGATGAGATTGAAGAGATTTTGGATCATAGGGTTGGTAGAAGCACTAGAGACAGATAATATTTTGAGTACCTTATGAAGTGGAAGAACAAACCAATAGAGGATTCTTCATGGATTTCTCAAGCTGAGGTAGACCGTCTTGGTTTCCCTTTAGCATCAAAGTGAGAGGATCTTTTCAATAACCCTAAGTGTCTAATGGAGGAGCATCCTTGGGTTCACGATAATCTTGCATCAACCAAAAATATTCCCTTTCAATTTTTCTATATTTTGCTAGTTTTTTATGTTTTATATGGCATTCCTTTGAGTTGGCTTGTTTTTTGTTGTAGACCTCATGGCATGTTCTAAACATCACATTTTACCTTCATCTAGGTTCACACCTCAATGTATCTTTTCACAGTGGAGATATCTTGGATTATTTCTTGGACTTGTGCATTCTTCATGATTAACAACTAAATTGGAAGTTTCTGATCATGCAAAAAAAATTGTGATTTGTAAAGATTTGTAGCACATCATTCAATGTGCTTGAGATTTTAACTGACCTACCTATGGGTGAATGCTATATTTCTTAGAGTGTTGGTTGAGTTCCTTTGGATTTAGGTCCTCACCTATATTTGGTACTATGTTTTCCTTATCTAGGAAAATGTGATATCTTTTGGCTGACATGATTCTTGCAAAGACTCTATATATTGATGTAATTTATCTTTAAGGAAGTATATTTTATAAGATAACCTCTTGAAGGTTTGATTTGAAAGAGATTTTGGATATTCAATTATAATCAAGCATGTATGCCTAGAATGTAATCCTACATGTTGTTGGTCAATGATCTGTAATTTTAAGTATGTAATAAAGAAAACATATGATCTAGCATTATCTCATTTCCTTATGGTTTTTATCATTGTTATTTCTAATGTGTGACTATTGTTTCATATTTGGAATATCCTCATTAAGGATCCTCTTATCGTGACTACTTCAAATATGCTTTCACATTTTCTTATAAGCCTCCAACCCTAATTAATGTGGAGTATATATTTAAAATCTATGGTCAATATGTACTCTTTCCCAAAATGAGCACTTCAAACTAAAAATAGAAACAACATTAAATTATTTTAGGTGGGGGAGTCACAACATTCATGCTGAGTAGCTAGGAGATTTATCACCAAAAAGGTGAGTAGGTGGTGATAAAACTAGTTCCAAATTCATTTGGTATCAAAAACGTGGATTTTAAATTACCTTAAAAATAAATGGGTTCCTCATTCATGCATGTTGGAAAAGAGATAGTTATTTTTTTAGAGTTGGAACTTAAAAAGGTTGTGAGAACCTCATCGAATCTTGATAATGGTTTTGAAACCAAGTGAATTAATCACTCTATGAAAAATATAGGTCCTTTGAAAGTTGTTTCTTTGAAGAAAACCCTTTCAATAAGACAACAAGTTGTGAAAACCTCGGCAGTTCCCAAAGGGATTCCAAAAATTGACACTTGAAAGAAAATAATTTATGATTTTCAAAGGCTCCTTTAACAAATATAAAAAAGACAAAGGCTTTAATCAATTCTAAGGTGGGTCATGATAACCTCATTAGGACTCAATAATGGTTGCATAACCATCTCAAAAGTTTGAAATCAAGTAAAATAACTAATTATTTGGTGATTTTAATGTTACTTAATGAAAATATAAAAATATGGGAAGACTAAAAAGACTTTAGAACTTATACTTGGCCATTTAATGGTTGAAATTATATTTTTTAAACATGAGTCTCAAAAAGTAGTGTAACACTAATATATTTCTAATTTGAAAATGTAACATGGTTTTCATTAGGAGACTCATAAAACATATAACCATACCATCCTAAAAAATTGACACTGATAATTGGATGCTTAATTAGGCCCCATTTTGGTGATTTTGAGATTTCATGTCCATTATTCTTGATCCAACTACACATCTCCCCTTATTACGACATCTACCCTATCTTCCTAGCTCCCCATTTAAATTTTGGTGTTTTTTCCTAGGTACATAATGCCTTGGGCATTGTGTTCCTCTAGGTTTGGCCTCAAATTTGAATTAGGGACCTATTCTAATGTTTTAGTGGGAAATTAGATCTTGTGGTAGGCCTGAGTTAATTTTGAATCTTGAAATGTGTGAGAGGTATATAAACACCCTATCTTTCCTCATTTTTAATATGGCATCTACACTCAAGAATTTTTCAATCAATTGAATTCTATATTTGAAGGCAAGAATCTAAGATATAGCATTTCTCCAAGCATCCCAGACATTTTGAAGGTAATCTTCTCCAATATAGAAAGCTTCTTTTCGATGATGGCCAAGTAGATAAGTTCTCAATCAAACAAGATCCTTTGTCCATATTAATGCATTCTTCCTTCATAGAAAGTGTTCATCAAGCATAAAAATATTGCATATCTAGGAGTGACATTCATATATCCATGCATTTGTGAGTGTGTCCTTGATTTATTTCTTTCTTACAATTATTGCAGGTGTTTATCTATTTTATACCAATTTGCATTTCCTAAATCTTTTCAATTATTCTTATTTATCCTCCTATTTTTCATCATTATATAATTTCCCCTAAAATATAGAGTATCTTAATCATAATCATGAAGGATCATCTATTGGGTCATCTTCCTTCCGATTGTGCATTAGGAAAAGGTGGACACTCCCTTACATCCCCCCCCCCCCCACCTTTTTCCTTAATGTACATTTCTAGTGAACCTGATGCATGTACATTTCCATTTTGATTTTGTGTCTACATCCCCTATGTATGCATTGGATCTCTACTTATGATTTTATGGTTATATGTGCTCTTCATTACGTTTCATGTGCAACCATGCTTAGTTTAATTAATATTTCATAATCTTGATGATTTTTTGTATATCTTCTTTCAAAATTAAGTCAATATATCTCTTTGTCATTTTCCTTGTGCATGAGTTTTATAACATTGAGTCTTACCTATAGTATTCTAGTTAGAAGAGCTATAGAATTATAGGTTCCTTTGATCTTGAATCTTCTTTATTTCATGGGAATCTTGATGAGACACACATGCTTACTAATGAATTTCCCACTATCATTGATAATAATTATTCCCACTCTTCTCAAGATGAAGATGCCTTTAAGATTTTCTCCTACCCAAGTGCAAAATATTTCCCGTGACTTTGAGCAATGGTTAAGTCAAGAGAATTTTAAATACAAAAGCTATCTCCTTACTAGAAGGTTTGAGGAATTTTATTCACAATGATGAACATGGTATTAACTTTTTATTAACTATTTCCCATCTTTTTGATAGTAATTGTAAACATCTTAAGGATTTTTCTCAAGATCTTTATTTAACTCAACCCCCACTAGTGTTGAAACTTCAATTCCTATTCCTACCTCTTTACCTAGTGTTTCTACTTATACTCCACCTCTCATGACCACATCCATTTCAAAAATGAATCCCATACATGTTAGTCTTGGAAGCATTCCTAATACTATTGTTCCTCCTCCTTCAAGTGTTCCATGTGTTTCCTAAACTTAATCCATCCCTACCTAAAACAATATTTAATTTTCATATTCCAATGTTCCTTCCATTTCCCATAATGGTCTAAACATTTCACATACTTCCCATACCAACCTCTCCACTGAATCCACTGTCAATAGTCTTTCTCAAACCATTTCATCCTTGCACAAAAAATTGTCTCTATTAATAAATCCAAATTAAACATTCCTACATGTGACATTGCTAGTCTTTTTTCCTTAGACATTATTCGTATCGTTATCCCTCAATATATGGAAAATCCTCACTTGGAGACTTACAATGATAAAGGTGATCCCTTGACCCATGTTAAGACCTTTTGAACATTATCTTATGACATTTATCATGATCATAGGCTCACGAATAAAATTTTTATTAGATAATTTTGAGACAAATCCTTGCAATGGTATTGTTATTTACCTCCTTGTTCCATTGATTATTTCTTTGACTAGTTTAAAGCATCGTAAATAAGGTGTTAAATAAAAACTAACTAATTTCATTGGTATATTTAATCATTTATATGTTTATATTTCTTATCTTGTGTCTAATATTGATGTGCAACCTATTTTCATTTCTAATTTACAAAAAGATATTAGAGATAAGATATTGTTTTCTGAATTCTCCTCTTTTACTCAATTGTATGCAATGCTTCATAATTATCATCCTCAAGTAATTCAATTTGAGAGAATCACTCCAATGACTCTAGTTGATAAGAGTGATATCGCATCCCTACCTTTTCAGAAGTTTCAAAAACCTAAAGGATTCATCAAGATCAACAATTCATCAAATAACATTGATGTGCAAGTGACAAAAATATCCAAAGGTGTGGATCCTTTTCCATCTTATTTTAAACCTTCATGTAGTTTTCCACCTCTTTCTGAATATTTTCATAATGTGATGTTGAAGTTGATTAATTCTAATGTCTTAACACTTCCTCCTATTAATCCAATTTATCCTTCTGAAAAATCCAACAAAAAATTTGATCCCAAAGCTTTTTTCCAATATCATCATCAACCCAATCATGATACTGCAAAGTGTTTCCATTTAAAATTTATTTTTCAAGACCTCATTGATTCTAATGCTACATTTGTTGAGGGTGTTAATTTTCAAAGAAACAAATATATTTCCCTTCCCAACTAAAACTTTGAATTTTGTACCTATCATTTACCTTCCCATTCACCAATATCATTGAGTACATCCATTTTTTTCCTTCTTCCTCTACCCATGTTTTTGACTCTCCTACCATTGTGAGTTATGACATTGAGTGTACTAAGGACAACAATGTTTTCAACCTTATTGATTAATTTGAACCTAAACTCAAACTTGAACCCGATCTTTGCATTACATTTGATTCTAAGGAGACTATTAGGACACCTGATGTGTTAGAATAACTGAGAGGGGGGTGAATTAGTTATCCAGTGTCCCAATTCAAAATGTATAATTCAAAACAATTTCTTCTATTTTTTCTCATCGGTAAGCAATAATAACTCTCACTGTCTTTACTTTTTACCAATTACCAGTCTAATACTTAAACTATTTACTGATCAAATCTACCATGTAACATGCAAAATATGATAACAAACAAATATCACAATCAACACATAACATAAGAGATTTAACGTGGAAACCCTGTAAAGGGAAAAACCACCTGGGACCGGCAACCCAAAATTGTTCACTCTTCTGAAGTGAGGTCGGTTAAGACCCAACCCTGTTAAAGGTTACAAACACACTGTCAGGTGTGACCTTGTTAGAGGATTTTAGACTAGAAGTTATCATCCAACCAGTATTCACTATGGGGTTGATAGGATAACAATGTTCATTCTATGAATGATACATCATAAAACTTTTAGATTCCACTCGGTTAAGAGATTTAGACTATATACAATGGTTAAATATGTAACAGTAAAATGACCTACCTTAATACAACTTCAATTGTAGATTATAGATCAATATTTAGTCCATACAAATCCTTCTAATCAATATTTCACTTCAGTTTCAATACTGTATCAACTTACTGTCCATCGGTAATAGCTCTCTATAGCTCGTTAATTGTTCTACAGCTCAGTTCTCACTAACCAATATGATCAGAATGCATGAAAGCTTGTTCACGCAAAATTCCTGTAGCTTCTTCTTCTCCTCGGCATACTACTAAAGAAACTATGTTCTCTTATATAGACGAGTAAATCATTTTCTTCTCCACCATCAAATTTTGCCACTTAATCACATTCATAGATTTTGCCACTTAAACTATCTCGGTACTTGTGTCAATAACATGTTTCAATCTTCTCCATTAGATCTTCTTTGAATTTTTTTAGCCATTGATCTGTGTAACAAACATTATCTATTACCTTGATGTTATACTCTTGCCAGCTCATCAATCTTATCGGCTAAACTAATCATTTAATTCATTCTCTTCCACTCGGTTAACAAAGAATGTGTCGATGAACACTGCTCGATTAATACTATGGTTGGTATACACTACACTCCGTTAGTGTATACTAGAAATGCTTCATTTATCGACAGCACTGATTTGTGTCTTTCAGCTCTATACTTCATTATAGATGAATGCAACATAATAAAGTCAATATCATCAAGTCATAGACTCATCAATAAGTTACTCAATGTGTTCCTTATCCTCATCTATCATGTACATCTTTCCTCATGTAGATTTCTTTGTTCTTCATCTCTTTTCCACTTTTCTTCAGATGTCTCGGTGTAGTAACTTACAAGATAAGTGTTGTCAAACTAGTTGACATCAATGACAACATAATACTGATTTAATCATATTACATATCTAATCAGAAACTTCTCAGTGATCTTGCAATCATAGATCCTTCAATCAGATTCCAAATCAGTTGTAGTCCAACAATCTCTCCCTTTGGCATTGATGGCAACTCAAGTAATATGAAATGTACCATACACATACCAAACATACATTCTACAACTTTGTAAACAAATGTTGTAAGTCGAATAGACTTAATATGTTTAATCACTACGTTACTAAACTAGCATTAAGTAATATAGCTTTACCTTTCTGTAGTTGTGATCTTTTCAGTTCTCCTATTCCTACTTCTGTTCTCTGTAACTGATCTTCAGTACTCTGTCTTATTCATTCAGATTGTCTCTCCCTTGGATAGTTTTCATCGGTGCTTGTTCCTTTTCATATTTGGTTTATGGGTAAAATCACAATAAGTTGTCACCCTTTTACAAAGGAAGAGGCTAACAACACAAAAATTGAAAAACTTCAAGGGCATAAAAGTCACATTTCTGTTGAGAATTTGAAGATGATGTAAACTGATGAAATGTGTAAAATAGGATGAATTTTATGCCTATAATTTTTAAAAATTAATTTGAGCAAAAATTAATATATTTTTTTAATTTTTTGGGTCTATTTTTCATATCCTAAAAATACTACAAATAAGCGAGTTCACTTCCCGTCAAATCATTATAAGTAAAATATTTTTTTTACCTCCAATTTCATAATATGTTTTAGATGACATGTATATCTAGTGCAAAAAAAAAGAAAGAAGTTTTTTCGATCTATAGTTTACTCGTTATAAGTATTGAAAGTCGACCTTACCTGAAATCAATAGTTTTTGTCTCCCGTCACTTTTACCCTATAAAAAATATACCAAAAACCAAATAAATTATATATTCTTGAAGAGGACTCTCTCCTCTAGTGCCCTATATAATTTTAAATTTTTTTTGAATTGATTTAGTATTTTTCTATATTTTCCGAATCAATGTCTTCTCCAAGTTTAATATACCTACATGTAGTTTTTAGAAAATTTGTTTAACATTTTGTAGATGAAACAATATAAAATTTATATGTCCAAAATCATACTTTTGAGATCTAGAAAAGGGTACTTTTAGTTTTTTAACATTTTCTATTTTGATCTAAGAAAGGAACAACAGAAGTGCAAAATTCTAGTTTTTTTGTATTTTTGGTGGTTGGCTGCCAACATGGCATGCCACCTAAGTAGACTAGGCCGAGTCCAACTGGGCCGAGTCTGACTGGGCCGAGTCTAACTCGGCTGAGTCCCCCTAGGGGTCAGCCCCACTCAAATAGCCTAATACTGTGCAAATGAGTGGTTTGTGATATTTTTTTATATTAAAAATATTATTTTGACTCGGCCGAGTCCTACTCAGCCGAGTACCACTCGGCCTAGTCTAATGGGCCACGTAGACGCCATTCAGTGCCGTGTGGCACCTACGTGTACTCAGCCATGTTAGACTCAGCCGAGTATAACTCGGTCGAGTCTAACTGGGCCGAGTGATTTGAGTTAGCCCAAAAGGTGACACTCGATTGTGCTTTTACCCTTATCTCTCCCTTTTTCATTTCATATTGTTTATCTCTCCCTTTGACAGCAATGCCAAAGAAACAAATAAACCATCAGCTTTGTAGTAGCCAAGTAACTCTTTGTGGTGTTCAGTACTTCCTTTGTATCTCTGTATACCGATATCTCATCGGTTCAAGTTCTCATCTTTAATCACAACCTTGAACAAGGTTCAAAGTGTGAGCTATGTTGCATCAACATGAATGATCTTCTAATAAAAGTAGGCTGATGCAACATCCAGATCACCTTAGTGACCAATAGATAGGGGACGGACCCCAAGTCTAGTCCTCAAGTATTCAAATTTGTCCTTCGATAGGGGCTTTGTAAAAATATCTACAAGTTGTTCTTTGGATGTAAAAAATTCTAACTTAACTTGCTTCTCTTGCACTTGTTCTCTTAAGTAATGATACTTAATAGATATATGCTTTGTCTTAGAGTGCATCACAGAATTATTTGAAATATTAATAGCACTAGTGTTGTCACAGTATATAATCACTGGGTCAGTGATTACCTCATTCATTCCTTCCAACACTTGTTTGATATATGCAATGTTTGAACAGTTAGTAGTAGCAGCAACATACTCTACTTTAGCTATAGACTGATAAATACAAGCCTACTTTTTACTTGTCCAGGTTACAAGTCTTTCACCAAAGAAAAATGTTCCTCCAATGGTGCTTTTTCTATCATCCACATTTCCAGCCCAATCAGCATCGGTGTAAACTATCAGTTCAAACTTCCCTTCCTTAGAATACCATAATCCATAATTCTCTATTTTCTTCAAGTATCTTAAGATCCTTTTTGTAGCTATCATGTGTGATTCTCTAGGATTAGCAAAAAATCTTGCAACAATTCCTACAGCATGTGCTATATCTGGCCTACTGTGAACTACGTACATTAACTTACCAATCATAGATTGGTAAAGTGTCTGAATTACCTCGGTAGTTTCATCCTCCTTTGTCAATTTGCATCTAGTAGCCATCAGTGTTCCTATAGGTTTAGCATCTTCCATGCCAAATGTCTTTAGTACTTCCTTTATGTATTTAGATTGTGTGATGAATATCCCATCACTCTGTTGAATCACTTGTAGTCCAAGAAAGAACTTAATATCTCCGAACATTGACATTTCAAATTCCTTTTGCATTTCATCAGCAAATGCCTTGCAGACAAGATCTGAGCCTCCAAAGATAATGTCATCAAAAAATATTTCAACAATGATAATAGTGTCATCAGTAGCACCTTTCACATACAGATTGTTGTTTTCACTTGTTCTAACAAATCCAATACTTAACAAGTAAGTATGCAGTCTTTCATACCATGCTCTTGGTGCTTGCTTTAGTCCATATAAAGCTTTATGTAATCTACATACCATGTCTTTGTTGTTGGGATCAACAAATCCTTCAGGTTGTTCACTGTAGACTTCTTCTTTAAGTATACCATTCAAAAATGTTGACTTCACATCCATTTGATAGACTTTGAATTTCTTATGTGCAGCATATGCAAGTAGCATTCTAATTCCTTCTAATCTAGCAATAGGTACAAATGTCTCACCATAGTCAATGCCTTCTTCCTATGCATATCCCTTGCATACTAATCTAGTTTTATTTCTTGTTCACCATTTTCATTCAATTTATTCCTGTATATCCACTTGGTACCGATAACATTCTTATCTTTTGGTTGGGGTACTAAGGACCAAGTTTTGTTCTTTTCAATTTTTTCTATTTCCTCCTTCATTGCATTAACCCATTCTTCATTCTCTACTGCAACTTTCACAGTTTTAGGTTCAAATTCACAAATTAAACATGTACCTTGTCTTGTTTTGCTTCTAGTTTGCATTCCAACATGCCTGTCTCCAATGATTTGTGTTTCAGGATGATGTCTTCTGACAAAACTAGCCAAGACTTGATTTCTCCTTTCTTGTTCATCCTGCTCAGGGTCATTTTCTTTCTTGGCAGCTTCTTCATGTTCATCAGTTTGTTGTGTCTGTTGTACTACATTGATTCCCTAGTGACCAGTTGACACTGTCTACGGTGTCGGTAAATACTCTGGATATTCAATGTAAGTGAATCTACCATAGTCTTCAGGTTCCTTTGCACTTTCCTTAGTGTACTTATCATCAAATTCATCAACACAGACATTAGTACTTTCAACAATCTTATTTGTAGCCTTATTGAAACATTTGTATGCTTTACTTGTAGTGGAATATCCCAAAAATATCCTTTCATCTCCTTTAGAATCAAATTTTCCATTTCTTTCATCTATCAAGATAAAGCATTTACTTCCAAAAATTCTGAAATAACTTACAATAGGTTTGTGTCCAAACCATAGTTCATAAGGTGTTCGGTTTGAGTCCTTCTTCAGTTGTACTTAGTTAAGAACATATACAGTTGTGCTGATAGCTTCCCTCCAATATGTCTAAGAAACATTCTTCTGTATCATCAATGTTCTAGCACAGTCAATTATAGACCTATTCCTTCTTTTAGCAATGCCATTTTGTTGAGGTGCCCTCGGTGCAAATACCTACCTCTTGATTCCATGCTCATTGCAAAAGTTAGTAAATTCATCAGAGATGAATTCACCTCCTCTATCAGATCTTAAACATTTTATTTCTTTTCTGGTTTCTTTCTCTACCTTAGCTTTATACCATTTAAAATTTTTGAAAGCTTCAAATTTCTCTTTCAAGAACATAACAGTCATCAGTCTAGTATAATCATCAACAAAAAGAATAAAATATTTATCACCAGAACAACTCTAAGTTCTCATAGGACCACATAGGTCTGTATGAACCAACTCAAGTATCTTCTTTGTTGAGTAGTCTTTTCTTTTAAAACTAGATTTAGTCATCTTACCTCTTTGACATTCATGGCACATAGCATGATCAGGTTTTGTTAAGTTAGGCAGTCCTCTAACTCTTTTCTTTCTACTAATCTTGATCATGTTGTCAAAGTTCACATGGCATAACCTTCGGTGCCACAACCAAGCATCTTCATCCTTAATTAGCAAACAAGAAGACTGGTCCATATCAAGATAGAATAGATTACCTCTGGATTGTGTACCAATTCTAACAAGTCTTCCTCCATCATTATAAATCTTCACCTTTTTGCTCTCAAAAGCTAGTCGGTGGCCTAAATTGTTTAGCTGAGCCACACTTATCAGATTATAGTTTAGTCCATCTACCCAATATGCATTTTCACATTGTAATCTATCATTGATCATCAGTGATCCTTTACCTCTTACCATACAAGGTGCATCATTTCCCATTCTCACAGATCCTCCATTATATTCAACAAGATGATCAAACTTCTCTACATCACCAGTCATATGATGTGTGTAGCCACTATCTATGATCCATGTATCATTTCTACTTACTTTAGAGATCAGGGATGTCTCTTCATGTTTCTCTTCCTCTTCTGAGTCATCTTTCATAGCAACAAATACAACTTCTATATCATCATCAGAATCAGATTCAATTTCAATATCTTCGGCTATGTAACATACCTTTTTGCCTTTTTCATCTCGGTTGTCTCTGTTGTTGTGTCGGTAACCTTTGTTGACTCTTCTTCCATAGCTTCCATCAAATCGGTCTTTAGATCTATCATCATCTTTCTTCTGTAGACATCTAGCAGTGATGTGACTGACTTCCTTACAATTAAAGAATGCTAAAGGTAGCTTGCCTCTATACCTTCCTTTTCCCTTGGGAAATCTTCTGGCCATAAGTGCTTCAAGCTCTTCAAGTTCATCATCGGTATTGTCATCACTATCATAATTCTTACCATTCTTGCTAGACTTTCCAATCTTCAGAGAAGACATGAAAGCGGATTCAACAAAAGGGACAACACTGTTATCAAAGTTGTTTAATTCAAAGGTTGTAAGTTTACCAATTAGAGTGTTAAGAGTAAGGTTGGATGTAGCTCTTGTTTCATAAATTGTAGAAATCCTAATTGCATAAAATGGTAGCAAAGTTCTGAGAATCTTGCTTATCATTGTTTCATCATCAATTACTCCATCAGATGCTCTAATAGCATGTACCACCTCTTTGAGTCTATTTGAATATTGGATAATATTTTCACCTTCTTTCATTCTCATATCATCAAATCTGCCTCTCAGACTTTCAACTCGAGCTCTTTTGACATTCAGATCTCCACTGTAGATTTGTGCTAACTTATCCCACATTCCTTTGGTAGTTGTGCATGTCTTGATATCTTCAAATTGAGCGTCAATATAGGCAGCAGCAAGTTCCATCATAGTAACATTGTGTTCATGCTTATCCTTCAATTGATCAATAGTTAGGGGACCAGTGGGCGGTTGCATGTAGCCATTCTCCATCAGTTCTAGTGTTGAGTTCCCAATTCTAGATATGTGCAGCTTCATTCTGCTTTGCCATACTGTGAAGTTCTCTTTATTTAATTTTGGTACTTCCCTCTTATACATCTTGAGACCTTTATGCTTAAGTCCTTAAAACTTTTTTCCAAGAAACACTTTCTCTGATACCAATTGTTAGAATAACTGAGAGGGGGGTGAATTAGTTATCCAGTGTCCCAATTCAAAATGTATAATTCAAAACAATTTCTTCTATTTCTGCTCATCAGTAAGCAATAATAACTCTCACTATCTGTACTTTTTACGGATTACCAGTCTAATACTTAAACTATTTATCGATCAAATCTACCATGTAACATGCAAAATATGATAACAAACAAATATCACAATCAACACATAACACAAGAGATTTAACATGGAAACCCTGTAAAGGGAAAAACCACTTGGGACCGGCAACCCAAAAGTGTTCACTCTTCTGAATTGAGGTCGGTTAAGACCCAACCCTATTAAAGGTTACAAACACACTATCAGGTGTGACCTTGTTAGAGGATTTTAGACTAGAAGTTATCATCCAACCAGCATTCACTATGGGTTTGATAGGATAACAATGTTCATTCTATGAATGATACATCATAAGACTTTCAAATTCCACTCGGTTAAGAGATTTAGACTGTATACAATGGTTAAATATGTAACAGTAAAATGACCTACCTTAATACAACTTCAATTGAAGATTACAGATCAATATTTAGTCCATAAAAATCCTTCTGATCAATATTTCACTTCAGTTTCAATACTGTATCAACTTAATGTTCATCGGTAATAGCTCTTTGTAGCTCGGTAATTGTTCTGCAGCTCAGTTCTCACTAACTAGTATGATCAAAATGCATGAAAGCTTGTTCACACAAAATTCCTGTAGCTTCTTCTTCTCCTTGGCATATTACTGAAGAAATTATGTTCTCTTATATAGATGAGTAAATCATTTTCTTCTCCACCATCAGATTTTTCCGCTTAATCACATTCATAGATTTTTCCGCTTAAAACTATCTTAGTACTTGTGTCAATAACATGTTTCAATCTTCTCTGTTAGATCTTCTTTGAATTTTGTCAGCCGTTGATCTGTGTAACAAACATTATCTGTTACCTTGATGTTATACTCTTGCCAGCTCATCAATCTTATTGGCTAAACTAATCATTTAATTCATTTTGTTCAGCTCAGTTAACAAAGAATGTGTCGGTGAACACTACTCAGTTAATACTATGGTCGGTATACACTACACTCCATCGGTGTATACTAGAAATGCTTCATTTACCAACAACACTACTTTGTGTCTTTCAGCTCTATACTTCATTATAGATGAATGCAACATAATAAAGTCAATATCATCAAGTCATAGACTCATCAATAAGTTACTAAATGTGTTCCTTATCCTCATCTGTCATGTACATCTTTCCTCATGTAGATTTCTCTATTCTTCATCTCTTTTCCACTTTTCTTTAGATGTCTCGGTGTAGTAACTTACAAGATAAGTGTTGTCAAACTAGTTGACATCAATGAAAACATAATACTGATTTAATCATATTACATATCTAATCAGAAACTTCTCAGTGATCTTGCAATCATAGATCCTTCAACCAGATTCCGAATCAGTTGTAGTCCAACATGATGGTCCTATTTACATATTTGTGAAGATTAATGGTCTTTCCTCTCATGGAGTCCTTATAGATCCTACTTTCATGGTGAATGTTATAATTGAAGAACATTTTTATAATATACAACTGTAGCAATATTTCTATAATAAATCTAATGTGATGATCAAAATTTTCAATGGTTTCACTCATCCTACCTATAGTTCCATTACTTTTCCCATAGAAGCTAGTAAGAAAACCTTAGATGTCACCTTTATTGTCATCCCAACTTCCAATCAGTTTCAAGTTATACTTTATCTTCTGTGTCTCACTTTCATTAAATCCATAGTCTCTCATATCAACAAGTGTTTGAAATTTACTCATAATAGAGAAATCATCATGATTAACCGTAGTCTCCATCAACCTCTAGCTATTCATGGGAACTTTGATGTTGATTTCTTTTGGCGTTCCATGTCTCAACTAGTTCAACCTTCCAAAGATAAATATTTCTTATCTTATCAAAAATTAAAATTAAAATTAAAAATATTTGTGAACTTGGCAATTATCTCCTTGCCCTAGCCCTAGACTTCTCCTTACACCTTCTACGCCTTCCCTTTTTTATTCATTTTTGCCTCTGATATCCTATAAACTCTCTATAGATATTATCTCTCAACCCACTATGACTCCTTCAATCCTTCCTCCTAAAGAAGAAAAGGATTTAATATTGATTGATTATAAACCACCTTAAATCTCAAACAAAACCAAACATAATTGGTGTGCTTGTGACTATCATTGTAAACATCGTGCTATAACCTGTGAGTGTGCTTCCCAAAAACTTTCCTCCCCTGAGACACTTATTGATTCTTTGATTCCATTTGACCAACCAATGCATATCCCAATTGAGGAAGTTAATTTTAAAAAGTTGAAATTGAACAAACATGATTCTATTTGGATTAGATCCCCTATTTTGATTAATCTAGATAAATAATATACTCTTGATGATAATAAATTAAATGTTTCTAATGTAAATTATGTCCATGCTAGTGATTTTGATGATATATGTATGAGCTTATTGATGTTAATCAGGATTTAATAGCTAGATTTACAAAACAATTATCTTTTGCTCCTAGTAACAAACAAAGTGTCTCATCCTTAGAGCATGGTCCTTGTTTGGAATTGGATATTGTTCCATCTATTGTTCTTGACATTGCTCCTCTTTCATGTTTACCACCTTTCTTAAATGATATAGACTAAGATGGGGGAGTAGGTTATGTGCATGATTAGATCCTCTTGTGTGGTGTATTCTTTTGTGTTTTCCTATCATGTTTTGCTTCCTTATTGATGTGTTTCTTGTTATATGTTTTGTTTAGATTTCTTTAAATGACCCTTATTTATCCTTTGGTTAAAGGTGATAAAGGAATCATCATGTCATGATATTCTTATATTGAATATTATTTCTTTTATATTTCGTATACATGTTATGTTGTGCATGTATTATTATTCGTAAATGTGCCTTTTTGTTGTCTAATTGGGGTTGATGCAAAGCGGTAGCTACCATTATTTTTGGTCTCTATAATGCCATCCCAAAAAGACTCTCATTTGTATCTCTTATGTGACCTTATTCCAATGTGTGTGTAGCTCTTATACCTTTGGGGATTATGATAATTTATTTTTATATTTTTCTGATATACATAAGTTATCACATGATCATACTAACCCCAGAGTTAGTAGATCCCTTTTGTTCTCTCTTTGGTCTTGTGTTTTATTTCCCTTGGTTTGTCCTTTCTTGGGGGAATTTCATAGTGGAGACATATCTTGTGGGTGCATGTATGCTTCATTAAATCTATTTCTCCTATCAAGGCATTTGTAATCGCTTTAACATGGGGGCATACACTCAGCTCTTTATTTCACATTTTGTAGACACACAATGCAATCTCTTATACAGATGACTAAGTATAAAATACTTTCCTTAGGTTTATCCTTTTTTTATTATTCCCTATGCATTATTTAGTGGATCTTGATACTAGTGCTTCTTTCATTTGGTCCTTAGAATGCTTTCTTTTTCTATATCTCTTAAGGGAGACAAGCTTTCCTTAAGGATTGATCCCCTTTATTTCAATGGGTTGAATAGAACCTCATAGATTGCTAGGCTATCAATTCCATCTTTTTAAGAATTATTTTCTCTTTCCATGATCCATAGTAAGGCAATACCTATCTAGGCTAGTTGGTTTATCCTAAAAAGTTAGCATCCATAATTGGATTTTCAATTAGGCCCCATTTTGGCAATTTCAAGATTTCGTGTCTTTTATCCTCGATCCAACTACATATCTACCCTTGTTTTGGCATCTACCATATCTTCCTGGATCCCCATTTCATTTTTTGTGTTTTCTCCTAGGTACATAACACATTGGGCATTGTGTTCCTCCAAGTTTGGACTCAAATTTGAATTGGGGCCCCGTTGCAGTGTTTTAGTGGGAAATTAGATCTTTTAGTTGGTCTGGGTTAATTTTGAATCCTAAAATGTGTGAGAGGTATATAAACATCCTATCTCTCCTCATTTTGTGTGTGACATCTACACTCAAGAATTTTCAATCAAGTGAATTCAATATTTGAAGGTAAGCATCCAAGATCTAGCATTTCTCCAAGCATCCAAGACATTTTCAAGGCAATCTTCTCCATTATATAAATATTCTCTCCCATGATGGCCAAGTAAAGGAGTTCTTAATCAAGAAATAAGATCCTCTATCCATCTACAATTATTCTTCATTCATAGAAAGTGTTCATCAAGCATAATAACATTAAAGATCTAGGAATGAAATTCATAGATCCATGCACTTGTGAGAGAATCCTTGATTCCTTTCTACATTCCAAGGTGAAAAACTATAATTCAAGAAACATACACACATATTCATGAATATGTGTAATCTTAATATCCATTCATGAAGGTATTTACAAGGTAGATAGATAATATTTACCTTTACATTTTCTTTCTTTTATGCAATTTCATTTCCTTTTCAAGGTTAATTCCTAAACAAGTGTTTGACCAAGGAAAACCCATTTCTACAACCTTTTCTATTGGAATTAGGAAAGATAGGTGCTGAGAGGAGAGGGGTGAATCAGTGCCTTCAAAACTTTTCTTACAAAATCTTTCAAATCTATAACTGAATACTTGTGATAACCGATCTAAATAAATTGAATACAATTGTGTAAATCAATCATCTAGTTAACTTAAGAAAGTAAACAACATGAAATCAATATGAAAATCATATAACACAAGTATTTTGGTAATGTAGAAACCCTTGTAAGAAGGTAAAAATTGTGGTGGGGATGACACCCACAAATTCTTCACCACTGCAGATAGAAAAGGTTTGCCTATTAAGGCTACAAGTTTTGATCACTTCTGGTGATCTTACCCTGTTAGGAGTAACATGTTAGATCAGCTAGATCTACCTAGTTATAGGATTTAAACAACACTAATGAAGTGTGTACTCGATTAAGAGATTTACATAAGATTGTTAAGTCTACTCTGTTAAGAGATTTATCAAAACACTCTATCACAATTGTCAGAAAGTAATAGGCAATTATCTGCTAGTTGACAACTCAATTGTCTGAAATAGATCTATAAGTGCTCATCAAAATATCACCTTATATGTGATGGTTCTCTACTTTGTTATGCTCGGTAGCCTTCTCTGATTCTACTCAATCTGATATCCTTTGTGCTCTGTTCTGCTTGGTAAACTGATTGTCTTGAAGATAGGCAATTTCTTCAAGTGCTCCGTGATTCATATATAT
Organism: Chamaecyparis obtusa; assembly: GCA_027943335.1. NCBI lineage: Eukaryota > Viridiplantae > Streptophyta > Pinopsida > Cupressales > Cupressaceae > Chamaecyparis > Chamaecyparis obtusa. The sequence goes on along the minus strand of BSBK01002559.1, from coordinate 1,049,449 downwards.
TTGTTCACCCAACCTTATAAAATGGTGTGAACATACAAAAATAATCATAACCCTAAGATCTACAGTGCAAAATAACCTAGATCAACTATTATAGATAAGATAAACATTACATTTAATGAGTATCTTTTACAATAAATGCTCCTTGATCTTGGTAAACCATTTTATGATCTAATGTAACCATTTGCATAGAAGAATGTGCCATTTTAGATTACTTTTCTATTTTTTGTGATCATCAATAAACATTGTATAATCTGCTAGGTGTTTACTGACCGTCGGTGTTGCTTGTGCTCAGTTAACTGTGTGATGCTCGGTATAAAGAGTTTACCTACTGCTTTGTCTTACTTCTAGTTATCGACCAACTCAATATAAGTAACCGACCGACCTATTTACTATCCTTTGATACTAATGACAACCTTAAATACTCAATAGAGATTAACAATCTCCCCCTTTGGCATTAGTATCAAAACTTTGAATGTATATAGACAAAATGTTTCTATATATTCCTTGTCTCTGCCATATACATATCCACAAAAGTTTCTAAGTATAAAGTAATCCCCCTCGGTGCATGCTCTCGGTAGTATATACATATCAAAGTATACTTATTTGGCATATACATGTTTTCCCCCTTTTTGATAATAATGCCAAATGCAAACAATATATATATAATGTATACTTACATTTTATCAAAAATGTGTGGATGGGTTTTCTTTATAGACTCCAAGAGGTTATCCCATTCCTCTTTCAAGTTGGTAAGAGCAATATGCTCAAGACCGAATTGTGTATGCATGTCAAAGATATTATCCAACACTGAAATATTTGGTGTTGCTACAAGTTGTTCAGCTTTGACAATATGTGCTTCAAAAAATTTCAAGTAAGGAGTGAGTTCTTTTTATAACTCTGTAACCTGATTGGTGATGTGTGCTTCTTGTTTCCTTAAATCTTCTATTAGCCGCCAGAGTTCTTGAACTTGGTTAATATGCTTTAAGAAAGCAGTTGGCTTGGTGATAGCTTCTTGTGTACTCAACTATATCTCTACTTCTAAACCTTTTATCTTTTCACTGACTTCTACAGTGAAGGTGTCTGAAGTACAAAGCTTGATTAGAAATTGACAAATTATCTGGGTGATAGATTTTACCTCGGTAATGACCTCAGATAATTTTACCTTGTTCAATGCCACTTCTGTGCTAATCCTTTCTGCCAATTTGTTCTAAATCTTTGATTTTGCTCGTTCTTCTATTCTTTTGTCTGCATCTATATCAGGGGCATTGATTTTGTCAGCGAGTGTAGCAAGTTAATCTAAGATGGGAGTATTCTCATCAATATTTGTCTCCAGTACTATCTATTGCAGAATATCCCTCACATCATTTAACACTTCTTTATGTTTGTGTTCTTGCCTTAACTTCTCTTGTGCCACTTTCCTTGAACATAATTCCCCATATCTACTTAGTTCCTCGGAGCTTAGGGTTCTCGGGTCACATTCTGGTATAATGATAACTTCATCAATGGTGACCGGCCCTTTGGCTTTCTTCTTGTTCTTCTTCTATGAAAGAGGTGAATTCTTCTCACTTATAACAATAGCTTTTTCTCCACTTTTCAAAGTATCTTTCCTAGTTGACACCGTATCATCCTTCTTCTGCTCCTCGGTAGATGGTGTGGGAGTCTCAATTGTAGTGTCAGGTGGGTTCACCTCAGTTGACTTTGTTTCTTCTGGTTCCTTTATTTCTATAGCCTGTGCCTCTATTTTGTTAGGCTCATTTGTATCTACAAGTTGCTCTGGTGCTTGTATCTTAGTTGTATCTTTATTTGGCTCAGGATGAGAAGCATCGGGTTGTACTTGTGAAATTATTTCAACTACCTCTGCAAGTACAAGTAGTTCACCTAGTAAAGATGTGAACACACTATCAGTTTCTAGTGCTTCATCTTTGTTTTGTGCAATTGTCACATCTTCATCATCCTCATCATCAGGATCACTGTTAATGATGTCCTCAATGAGTGCATCATCATTGGTTTTCTTCTGCAAGTGGATCTTAACTTGATCCGGTGCATCTTGTGAAATTTTGACTTCTTCCTTTTGTTTAGTAACATCAATTACCTCGATAATTGATATACTAGTGTCCTCTATTTTCTTTCCTTTGTTATCATCGATGAAAATACCTTTACCTTTTGAACTGTGTCTCTTCTTAGACAGTTTCAGGAATGCTTCCTGTTTAGCTTTCTCTTCTGCTTTCAAAATTGATGTCCATAGAGAATCACATATGACATCCATATCATCCACATTCTCATCCATTATCTGCATAGCTCTATTCTTGACTAGAAATCTTGCTTGATACTTTGTCATGTATTCACTTACAATAGCATAGCTAAAGTGTGAGGCTACATGACCTAGTGATCGTTCTATTTTCCTTTTCTCTGTATCTAGTGCAATAGCCCATCTCTCACTTATTTTGTCATAAAGTTCCTTTAGAAATTGATGTGAATTCCATTGGTACTCTTTTGAATTTAGTCATCATCTAGATGATAGCATGTTCTAGCTTTATCTTGTCCTCAATTGACATTTTGTCAAATTTGCCTATGCCTGGATCTGTAAGATTTCCATTCTCAATTATATCTTCAATTATTTCTTCTATTGTACTTTCCCTATTATGAACTAACTTGAATTGATAAGGATCATTTTTGGTGTCAGTCTCCTCTATATCTTCTTTACTTCTTATGTATTTCCTCTTTTTCTTCAATGTCTCAGCTACTTTCTTGGTCTTTCTCTTAACATATTTCTATGTCGATGTAGCTGCTCTTCTTTTTGCTACTGTTACTACTTCTACTTCTTGCTCAGTAGATTGTGCTGCAGTTGACAAACGTGTCTTCATTCCTTCAAGTTTTGGTAGCTGCATTTCTTGTTCATCATTGGTGGGAGGAACTGGTGTGTGATCCTTTTCTTTGTCCGACTCAGTCTCCTCGCTATCATAGGGCTTGTCAGCCAACTGTAATTGACCTTCGATTGCTTCTTTAACTGGTGACTCCTTAGGTGAGTCCGATGCATTTCCATATTTTGTTGTGAGATCTTTTCTCATTTTCTTTGCCCTTCTAGACATTTTTTCGATCTTTATGTCTATTGTGATTCATGACTTAGCTTCCTCATATACACCAAACCTGCTTGCAGTGATGTCTATCAATAATGCCAGCAATGCATTAATAGATTTCAAAGCGAAATCATGATTCATTTCATATCCCATCGGTGCTAACCATTTTGTTCTCAGTTCTACTACCTTTATCATTGAGTGGTCTGTGCTTACTACAAAACATATATCATCTTCAAATTTACTCACTAATTCCTTTGGAATTCTACTCCTTTGTTTCATTTTTGCCTGAAATTCTTTGAAATATGCATTGAATTCCTTATTCAGATTGTCTCCTAGACTTTTCATCATTTCACTGATTTGTGCAGTTATTGGTTTGTCTGATTGCCAGTTTACTTTACCGATACCCGGTACATATTTTTGCAGATAGAAAAATGTATAGACAAGAAGTGATCCATACTTACATGTATTGGACTTCTTAGATTTTATTGTCTTCATATTATCATGTAGTTGGTGTAGTAGCAATTCGGCAACATCTACCTGGTGATCTTTCTTCACAATTTTATATGCCATGTCCACGGCGCTGCAGGGTACACTGTTTGGTCTGCTAGATTGAAATATCTTGTACCCGATGACATGAGCTGCAAATTTTACTGCTAGATCTTTAATAGTTGATATTTTTAGTGCCCTACTATCCCATTGAGCTCCAGTGTTCTTTTCTACATCAGGACAAGATGAACTTTGAAAGGCTTTGGCTTTGTCAGTTGTAGGGTACCTAGTCACCCTACTGATAATCTTCTTTGTGACCTCAATAGGTTTATCTAACCAGAATTTGTCATCATGAAATCTGCTTAGCATAATTCTTATCCAGTCATTTTGGAAGGATTGCGGGAAGTATGTAAAACACGATAACCCTGACTCCCCAATCTTCTTGTATTTGGATTTAATATTTCCATATGTTCCACAAACTTGTTGATAAGAAGAAATGGTCTCAAAATCACATACTTCACCGATTTTGCAGTGAATATAGGCCCTAACGTCTTCTATTAACAAAACCCTATCAAGAATACTAGAAAATGCACCCATATCATCTATTTGTGCTGCGACCTTGGGATGAGGTTTGAATTTCTCCTTAGCGAAATGTGCCCTTACAATTAATTCTACTTCCTCAATGTTTTGCGACTTGCTTGCAGTTGATGTTGATGCCATAAATTATTTCTACGGTTTTGGCAAGCAATAGATAACCAGTGTTCAATAGGCAGATGAACTTACTCATTATTGTCGAAGAATTGTTGTTGGTTCGATCTACAAGAGCTTTGAATCTTTTTTAAAAATCTTTAGCTCAAACTCTTCTCTGTAAAATCTCTACTCTTCGAAATTGCAATGTAACAATGAACTTTGTTTCAGCGTATTTATAGATTTTTTGATATTCCCACTCAAACTTTGGTGCAATAAATGTGTGACCTAACTTCTGATATGAAATAGCTATCAACTTGATAATGTCTACAATTTCCTTTTCTCGGTTAACATAGAATTTCTTCATCAGTTTGAACTATTGTCGGTTAACCTTGTATAGTGATTATCGACGGGTAACCAACTCACGTTTCTTCTTTTACCAACTATGTGACATTTGTAAACTTATAACACATACACCATGGTGCATCTTTATTCATGCAGATTTGGTATTTGTACATCATATATAAGGAACTGTATGTAAAATGTGATCATTTAAAATATCAGTTCCATACATACCTTTTTCATCTTAAGTGGAGGTAGACATCCCAGTGGATGAGGTTTCACCGATAATGTTACTTGACTCAGCATTCTCATTAGATGCCTTCTTCCACATTGTGTTCCTTAACTTCATAATATCTACAATGTTATATCCACTCTCAAATATATGGTTTTCATCAGGTGCTCGGTCTCTACAGTACTTTCTTACATGACCGACCTTGTGATAGTGCATACATGCCATTCCTGCATTTATCCAGTTTCTTGATTGTCCAATCTGATTCTTTCTATAATAGTTTGCTGCAATATGTCCATACCGACCACATACAACACAATTAGTCCATGTATTATAATCCCAAACATATGAGTTACCTTGTCTCTTTGGTTGATATGGCTTTCGTTGTAGTTTCTCTTTAGGTGTCCAGACATGTTTCATTTTCACCTTGCAATGTGTCCATGATTATTATAAGTATAGCATATTTTCTCCTTAGTAGTATTATTAGCAATGTCATTCTTCTTAGCTCTGCATTCATATGCTAGATATCCAAACTTACCACAAAAATAACAATATCCATTGAATTTAGGAATGACGAGAGGTTTACCTTGTGTTTTGCTTCTGCACACATTGGATGTATGTCCTGGTTTTCCACAGTGATAACATGTCATCACTTTAGGTTTCTAACTTTGATTATTGTTGACTTTTTTAGCTTGTTGTGATGATTCTCCTTCACTGGTGTAGCCTATACCGGCTCTTCTGAATCTCCTCTGATTAGTCAGGAAATCATCAATCTTTTTAGAACTTTCCTCAACTATCTTCATCATTTCATTATGTTTCTTTTGTATCTTTATTTCATTTCTCAGTTTTTCATTATCTTCTCTAAGTATTGCAACATCTTCAAGTCTTCTTGATAATTCTCCATTTACTCGGTTCATTTCTTGATTTACTATCATCATCTGATTTGATACTTGGAAGTGACGATCAGTGAGTCTTTGTATTTCACTTTCTTTTTCTTGAAGTTGTTCAGTCATCAGTCTTCGGTCTTCAATAGCCAGATTTTGATCTTGTTTAGCTTATCTAGCATTGTTCATGATTTCCACCATTCTCACCATTTGAGATTCATGACTGATTTGAAGTGCTTTCACTTGCTTAGATAGATGCTGATTCTTTTTAGATAAATCAGATATTATGCTTTCAGATCCGTTAGAGATGCTTCCAGAGCTTGATCCAATATGATCAAATATTTCATCAACAGGTTCTTCATGATAACTGATTTCATTCAGCTGAATTGCAAGGTTCTTCCTTTCAACCAATAATTTCTTTAGTTCTTCCTTGGCTTGTTTGTACTGTTCCACAAACATCTATATTTGTATCTTTTGATTCTCAATAGTCTTGTCAAGTTTGTATCTCTCCATGACTTATATCTTTACCCTTCAGTGGTTAGACTGTTCAACAAGAGAACTGAGCTCTAATACCAATTGTTGGAATTAGGAGAGATAGGTGCTGAGAGGAGAGGGGTGAATCAATGCCTTCAAAACTTTTCTTGCAAAACCTTTCAGATCTATAATTGAATACTTGTGATAACCGATCAAAATAACTTGAATATAATTGTGTAAATCAATCATCTAGTTAACTTAAGAAAGTAAACAACATGAAATCAATATGATAATCACATAACACAAGTATTTTGGTAATGCAAAAACCCTTGTAAGAAGGTAAAAACTATGGTGGGGATGGCACCCACAAATTCTTCACTACTACAGATAGAAAAGGTTTTCCTATTAAGGCTACAAGTTTTGATCACTTCTTGTGATCTTACCCTGTTTAGAGTAACATGTTAGATCAGCTAGATCTACCTAGTTATAGGATTTAAACAACACTAATGAAGTGTGTACTTAGTTAAGAGATTTACATAAGACTGTTAAGTCTACTTTGTTAAGAGATTTATCAAAACACTCTATCACAATTGTCAGAAATTAATAGGCAATTATCTACTAGTTGACAACTCAATTGTCTGAAATAGATCTATAATTGCTCATCAAAATATCACCTTATCTGTGATGGTTCTCTACTCTATTCTGCTCGATAGCATTCTCTGATTCTGCTCAATCTGATATCCTCTGTGCTCTGTTCTGCTTGGTAAACTAATTATCTTGAAGATAGGCAATTTCTTCAAGTGCTCTATGATTCATATATATTTGTTCACCCAACCTTATAAAATGGTGTGAACATAAAAAATATATAGTGTTCTATTTTTTCCGCCTTAGAAAAAATTAGGTTACAAAAATAATCATAACCCTAAGATCTACAGTGCAAAATAACCTAGAACAACTATTACAAATAAGATAAACATTATATTTAATGAGTATCTTTTACAATAAATGCTCCTTGATCTTGGTAAACCATTTTACGATTTGATGTAACCATTTGCATAGAAGAATGTGCCATTTCAGATTACTATGTCATTTTCTATGATCATTGATAAACACTGTATAATCTACTCAGTGTATATTGTGATGCTCGGTGTTTACTGACCGTCAGTGTTGGTGTCGCTTGTGCTCAGTTAACTATGTGATGCTCGATGTAAAGCGTTTACTGACTGCTCTGTCTTACTTCTGGTTTCTGACCAACTCAACATAAGTAATCGACCGACCTGTTTACTATCCTTTGATACTAATGACAACCTTAAATGCTCAATAGAGATTAACATTTTTCTCATTTTTCTGTGTGCAGGAACAAGTGGGGCAACTATTGGAGCTAATCCAAAAAAATTAGGGCCTATTAGATTGGCTATTAAAATTTTAGTCAATTTTGTGCAGGGAACACAACAAAAACCTATAAATTATTCTTGGGAATAGAATGCCCAGTTTGATTTGTACATTATAAAATCACTTCAAATTTGAACTGTGAGTTAGTATAGATTCCTAATTTCTATTTCAAGTCATTGTAGGTGTCTGTCTATTTTTTATTAGTTTTTATTTCTTTAATGTTGTCAATTTTTCTTATTTAGCCTCCTATTTTGCATCATTATATAATTTCCCCTCAAATCCATTTCATCTTAATCATAATCAAGAAGGATCATTGCACTCACTTAGCATTTAGGTCCTACTTGAGCCTATTGGGTCATCTTCCTTTTGATTGTGCATTAGGAAAAGGTGGACAATATCTTACATTGTGTTCTCCCCCTTTTTCTTAATGTACAATAACTAACTAATTCTATAATTGTAAATCAAATGACAAGGGTTAATCTAGAATGTATGAATGAACCTTAGTCTTAAACCTTGCTAAAACTAGATATTTACTTGATACACCAACACATTCTTAACATACATTTATTTTTAACTAATTCACACTAGTTTAACATATGAACCCATAATGTCATACACTAATCATGGAGGGTTGACATAATTAAGTGTATGGATGGCTAGCTCGGATTTTTTAATAAAAAATACCACAGTATCAATTATATTCTATCAAATGAATCTTTATTATGTACATATAAAGATATTTAAGAATAATTTATATTTATTATTGGCATGTGTAATTTGATAATTACAATTACACTCTTATTCATGTCTTCCTAGTTATATAACCATCTGTAACAACTCGCTAATTATATAAAATAGGAGTTCCTTTACTTGTTGGTTTGTGTTTGTATTTAATGATGTCTTTCTAATTTGCAAATGTAACATAATTTCTTTTATTAGGAGACTGATAAAACATATGACTAATTAATTTTATAATTGTAAATTAAACAACAAGGGTTAATTTGGAACATATGAATATACCTCAAGTTTAAACCTTGTAATCATCAAATACATAAGTTGATAGTCCAATAAATTATCAAAATACATCTATTTTTAGTTGATAGGCTTCTCTATGGGGAGAAACAACCCATTGAAGAAGTGTCTCATTCCAAAATATTGATGCTAGAAATAGTTGACGAAATTTATTTGAATAGATTTTTTAGTTTCAGGTATTACTCAGTTCTGATGAAAATTGCTTCACACTATGATTTAAATGACAACATGACATTTCCAAACAAAAAATTATAGTTCAATCCTTTTTCAAACATGTGAAAGGTGCATATTGAGTCATGTCATTAAGACTAGGTAGTGATCTTGAAAGAAGGCAACACAAGTCTCACCTTCTACACTAAGTAGAGAATAACATAGATTGAATAATTTTGTAAAGATGAATTTGTATCATGATTTTGAAAATGTTGTTAAGATGGGATAATTTCCCTTGATCTATTGATAAGAGAAATGTATGCTTGTACTTATTATGTGAGAGCATATCTAAGAAAATTTTTATGAATATGAAAAACATTTCCCACCATTCTTAATTAACATAATAGAATGAAATCAAATATAAAATCATGACAAGGCACTCAACTCTTCAAGGTTGCTATGATTACCACATTTTTATTCTATTATATTATATTCTACTTTTGCTTGCTTGTTTGTCCCTGAAACAATGATATCTTGTTCATTTTAATGCTTTCACATTGCAATGTAACCAATATAAATTTGGTTACTTATTTTATTTCCCTCTCCATTAATTTGGTCCAATAGTTGTGCATCAACTTGTGATAATATTATCCAGTCTTTTTGCAAATTTATATTATATATTGTAAATAAAAAATCCACATGCAAATCAAAAAACTATCAAAAGTTGGTAAAAATAGACCAATACTTGAGCACATGAGAACCTATAAATGTTATATAAAAAACACATTAAAAAATCATTAAAAAGTGAAATAAATAACTTTGGTTTCAAATAAAACATCATAGCTATCCACTATAAGTGTGTCATTTGGAAAACAGTATGCTCTCTTAATAAAATAAGACATCTGCTCACTTAAACAAGTATTGTTCTCATAGTGAACAAATAGTATTCTTATGTATAAAACTATTGGGATACCAATGTATATGCATTGGAGTATTTCATATTGATAATTTTCTTATCACATATATAAAAGGTGTAATTCCCCACCAAGGAACCCTTGTAATGAGAGTAAAAAATGCACTAATAATTTTGTTTTTTAAACATCAAAATAATCATCATAACATAAGTGCATCATTAATGAATATTGCATTAGCATCAAAGGAAACATACAACAATCATCACATGATTGTGCATGAGTAGGCCTTACAAGAACTTCCAAGGGTTCCAAGACAACCCCATACACAACTATAAAACAATTTTTTATGTTCTACATGACACCTTGTGAGATCTCAGACAGCATCCCGCAAACCTCACAAGATAAGACTGAAAAACCATCCATGGTTAGAAATAAAGGAGACTAAGTCCATCCTCAACAAAAACAACATTGGGCTCATTTTAAAATCTAATTGAAATCTGAGATAAACTAGGTCAAGACATGACTAAAAATGAGAACTAAATATATAAAAAATACTCATGAAGATACTAGGTATCCTACTAATAAATTCCTTTGCACCCAGACCCAATGGAATGATGAATTGTCATAAATGCATAGTTCTCTAGAGATAAACACACATGAGAAGAGAACATATGCATAGAAATAGATGATGTATGTGCATGAATAATGGACATATGCACAGGAGCAACTAACATATGTGCAAGTATTCCTAGAAGGGGGAAAATTGCAAAATTCCTAATGTTGATGCTAATGTACAGCATAATAATGAACATCTCCACATAAAGGAGTATTAAATATACTATGTTAGGGTGAATTACACTTGATTAAATCTATATACATCACAAAAATTATCTACAAAAAATGAAAGTACAACATGAGCATATAAGTACAAAAAGAAAAGAGTAAAGGATAGAGAAGTGTTCCATGATGTGCTATGTTTCTCGATCCTATATGTCACTTGTACGTTAGTCCCCAATAGTGACTAGTTGTGCCACCTAACCATGTGGCACCCTTAGGCCCACCCCATCATGCTCATATAAGTAGTCATACAACCCAAATAAGAAAACAAGCACACACAAGGATTTAGGTATATGCTCATGCCAATCAATGCATAAAATGTAGATAATCATAAATGACATGGAGAGAACCCAACATGCAGATGAACATTCATAAATTAATACCAAATGAAACACAACTATAGTACACTAGGGTGCTACTCACTGCTACTAGACCTAGATGCTAGAGTACTAAGCATAGGGAGTATCCATACCTGTATGAGTCAATTCTGACATCTGGGGATTCTCTAAGACAAGTCACCTGCATGAGACATTACATACATAATTGAGGGTTCCTTGGTAGGGAATTAAAAAAATTGAGCACAATAAATACCTTGTATTTTCCCATGAAATGTGTGATATTGTCAAAAGGTTTTAGTGTTTAACTATTGGTCCATTTGTGTTGGATATAAGTTGTATTTTATATAATAGTCTATTATTTTTATAACAAAAATGGTCCATTTGTGTTGGATATAAGTTGTATTTTATATAATATTCTATTGTTTTTATAACAAAAAATATTTTTTTGTGTTCAACTATTGGTCCTTTTGTGTTGGATATAAAAGTTAGAGATGAAAAACATTTATGATTACTAATAGGTATTTGGTCCACTTAAATCACATACATGATATATTTTACATAGAAATGTGATATTCTACTAATAGCAAATGTTATTTTTTATTCAACTATGAGGGATTTTTAGATTAAGTTTTAGTCAAATTTTTAAAAAGATATTTTTGGACCATGAATTGATTACTATTAAGGGATTGAACTATAAGGAAATGGGGTATGCTGACAAAAATAATGGAATGCTAGTCTAAGATTCTTCAAGAGTGCATACATTCTCAACTAAAACTAGAGCTATAAGGGTGTGAGAATATGATAAACCACTCAAGACATGAAATAGTAAAACATTAAAAAAAATTATAGGAGAAACAAGGCAATATATCTTAACAAGATGAACAATCAATGTAATCATACCATGAAGTAAATAGAACTTGAATATTAAACTCGTGGAAGCACTTGGATCATGTAGGTCACTTCAATTATTAATATAAATACTAATACAAATTCAACACAAATTTGTCAAATATCTAGGGAAATTATAAGCCTTCCAAAAATACTTATCACCCTTCGAATGGAATTCATTGACCATTCATAATAAATAGTAATTCTTGAAATTTCTCCAAAAATAAAATATAAATTAATTACATGCAAGGAACAAGAATCTAATCTAGGATTCATATTCAAATTTTCTCACTATAAGACGTAATGTTCTTAGTATATATACCATTAGAGTTCTTCACATACATTGTCTTCCATTAACAAACTCACATGAGTTCATAACCAATAATACACCTCATTAATTAAATAGTCACAACTAATACCATGTTAGTGGGATCAATCATTAATGTAATCACATCTTAACATAAATGAAACTAATCTTAAAATATGTTGGAGCACTTGACTCATGAATATTTCTAAAAATTAAATTATCTACATATTCTATGATATCATAGTCTTAAGAAAGTTGAATATTGTAAGGAAGTTAAGTAGAGGAACAACTTCCTACACTAACCTTGAGGAGAGGGTAATGTAAAAACTTTCTCAAGTTTTTAAAACAGTTACATAAAGTTAACACAAAAAACATAAAATTGCATGCATACAAAATAAAGTGATTTACATGAGGAAAACCCTTTCAATAGAAAAACCCCATGCTCCAAAACATTCCCAATACATTGTTCAATAATAGGTTAAAATATAATTGTAGAGCAAGCTTCTCTTGGGAGTATCACCAACTAGAGATCTAGATGCAACTAAAAAGTTATAAGACTCTTACACATACTCTCCACCACACACATCTAATATATACGAGATACAATACAAGAAAATGTCAAACAATAATACAAAACCATGGGCCAAAAACCACTTATAAATTAGTGGCCATATTATCTCCAATCAAAGATGCCCTATGATATGTCAAAAGCACACCAACATGTGTTGGATTATGGAGAGGGGGGGTTAATCAGTAATCCCTGATCCAAAATACCTTTATAACTTTTCTCTGATTAACTTGGTAGCAGCTCGGTAACAACCTAGTTCACTATTTACCAAAATCAATAAATAAACTATAACAATTAGAAAATCATTCACAACATGTAACACAAATATTTAACATGGAAACCTAGCTTTGGGAAAAGCCACTGTGGGAATTGTCACCCACTAAGAAAATACTCTTCTGAAGTACACTTGGTTAAGAGCCAATCTGGTTAAAGATTACAAAACACACTGTTAGGTGTGAACCGGTTAAGGGATTTACCTCAGATCTATTAGGATCTTCACCCTATTATGAGTGGCCTTGTTAGAGGGCTTTAAGCACTCTTTATAATTTCACCTTTCTCAATGATTTTACAATAATATTGTTAGGTCTACTTTGTTAAGAGATTTCTCTGTTACAAATGCTAGTAAGAAATCGTAATAAAATTGACTTGTCGATTTGCAATTATCTTTTCTCAATTAGATCCTTGTGCACTCTTATGTCTTCACTTTAATTCTTCATTATCCATTAGCATCAACACTTCATCAAATCCTTCTTTTCCCACACAGAATCTCTCTATTCCTTCTTCTCTGCAATAGTCGGTAACCCTTCAACTATTCAATTTGCCAGCCATTTGTCCATATAAGATCATCCTTTATATAGACATCTTTTTGTTGGAAATTTGGCTAAGTAGGATATCACAATGTTGTCATTATGGAAACATATATTCAACATTGAGACAATATGATCAAAGGAAGGAGTTATGTATGAGCACACATGAAAATTGCATAAGTATAACAGTGTTTACCAGTCTTCACAGAGACCATTTTGATTAGCGACCTTCACAGAAGTAGGTTCAGTGCATGCGCACTTGAACATAGATCATTCTATGTATATCAAAGCTACCTCTAAGAGTGCAAGTCTGTACAGCATGTACGGAAAGAGATATCAATGTTTTACAGAGATAGTGTTGAGACGACCAAAATAGAGCAGTGATCAGAATATGATTATATTAAGATAAGGGATTATTTTGGTTGTCAAAATAATGACTTAACTAAGTAGGGATGACATCCTAGATGTTAACCCTAAGGCAGCATGTAACGACTCTATGTTTTGAGAAGAGTATAATGTATTGTAAGTCAACAGGAAAGTTATTTTACAATAACTTGTATATAAGTAAGAATAATGTAATGCAAAGATATAGAAGTTGACATATGATAATATATGATGTGAAATTTTAAGTTGTAAGAAAGATAAGAAGCAAGTATTGTATATCAGTGTAGAGATCCTACAAAGCTAGATCAGAATAATAAATTTATTCAGTAGCAGTAAAAGGTTTTTATAGTCTACCTTTTGTATGTGTTGTATATTGCATGTTTGGGTAGTGAGCTCATCTTGCATACATTTATGTTTTGTAATAGAAACTCTTAACAAGGTTGAGGCTTCTAACAAGGCCTAAAGTCCTTTAACTAGGATAGAGACACTATACGGATGTAATAGACTCATAACAAGGTCAATATCCTTAACCAGATACTTTTGATTAGTGGATTAGTTGTGGGTATCATCCCCACCATAGTTTTCCCTTGGCCAGGGTTTTCTTGAGAACAATCATGGTAATATGAGTTCATTCATTTTATTTTTATGCTTATTGTTTAGTTTACTTACAAGTTAATTTCATATATCCATAATTGGGAAAAAGTAAAAGTTTGTGAAATACTAATTCACCCCCCCCCCCCCTCTCAATATTTCCTATTTATAACAATTGGTATCAGAGATTAGTTACTTAGAACAAAGTTATTTAGAGAAAGCCTAACAGCTTGAGTAATATCTCTATGGATATGGATCAATTGCAAAAAAATATTGATGAAGCTCTTGAACAGATTGATATTCTTACTGAAGAAAGAGATACTCTGAAGGACAAATACGATAATGTGAAAGCTTACATTGAGAAACTAAAAGAAAAGATAGAAGATCTAAAATCAAAGAAAGAACCTACAAGTCAAGTCAAGGACTTTGATGAAGTTTCAAAACTGAAGAAAGAAAATGAGATCCTTAAACATGAACTAAAGATTGTAGATCTAAAGTTAAGCTTGAAAGATGATAACAACAAAGATGAATCAAATTTGAAGTCTGAAAATGCAGATCTAAGATCTAAACTTGCCAAAGTGACATTTGAACTTGAGACTACAAAATTGCAATATGTTAAACTTCAGAAATATAACACAGTTGTGAAAGGAGAAAGTTCTAACTCAGTCTAAACAACATCTTGAGAAACTATATTCTAGTAGTGAAAAGATTGATGAACAGATTTCTCATTAGAAACCCTCTTATGATAAAACTAGGCTTGGATACTTTGAAGATAAATTCCCAAAGAAGATTGAAGAAAGTAAAGAACCAAATCCAAAACAGCCTGAGAATAAAGAAGAAAATAAACTAGATGAATCTAACAAATCTGAAGATGTACCTAATCCACCTAAGAAATATGAACCACCTAAAGAGATGCAAAGAGAATTAAAAGGTAGATGTTTTTTATGCAATTCTTTTGGACACATGAAAAGAGATTCTATAGGTAAGCAATTCAAATCTATCTCTGGTTATTGTTACAATTTTCATGGTTTTGGACATAGAGCTATTGATTGAAAGAAACCTAGATATAATGATAATGGTAATAGTAGAATGTTTTGAAATACTAACCCTGTAGATAAGAGACCTATTGGAGAAATGAAAAAAAGAAATGGAGTTATTTGTTATAGATGCAACAAATTTGGACACATTGCCAGAAATTGCAGATCACAAATCAATCAATCAGGACCGAGATATGGAAACAATGGAATAGTTTGTCAGATATGCAATAACATGGGTCACATAATGAGGTATTGTAGAATGAACAACATGAGAAATACTAATCCTAGAATAAATATAAACTATACCAGGAGAAATGTGAACACCAACAATAGTCAGAAAGAAAGTTGTAGTAACTTGGAAGAAATTGAGTTTGTTAAAGCTACAGATCAAGCGAGCACACTCAGAATACTAGGAAATCAAACAAGTGAAGTATTTGAGAGTAAGTTTGAATCATTTCCAAATTCATCTCAAAGCAATTAAACATCAAATTTCATGAACTATGTATTAGAATGAGAAACAAAATAGTATAAAATTTAGAGTAAGTTGAATTAAGCCTTGCAAAGTTAATATGAGCTAGTATATGATATAAGGAAGCTATGGTTAAGAGCGCATGAATTTATGAACATGTATGTGATTACATGAAAAGAATGAAGTTTTGTAGGTAACTAGGAATATCTTTTGGCATGAATGCACTTAAGAAATTAATGCAATGACAATGTCTTGAAATATTTGAAGGATAAAAACATATTATTGATATCATTTGATCATTAAAGTGTTTAAAAGAGATATAGAGAGCTAGCCAGTGGAGATTGAAAGTACTTTGCAAGATTTGGAGATAGATTCTTCGCCAAATTTACACAAAGCCCTAAATCATGAATCTAAGGTATTTAACTAAGAGTTCATTATTAAAACAGTTACTTTTCAATGGAATCATGGATCTATCACTAGGTCACAACATCAGAAATACAGCTAGACCTAAGATGAAGAAGGAATTAGTAGAACCCTTAGAGGAAGACCCTAGTTTGGCTTTATTGACCATTCCAAATGGATTTTTACATTTGGAAGATGTAAAATGGTATTCAAAATGCAAGTTTGAGATAGTAGGAGATGGTAGTTTAACCATGGATTATAATAAGATATACAAAGAAGACATGACCTACAAAGAAGGATTTGAACATTTAGGTCAAATGGACATTATTAAGTACACATTTCACTATGAATTTCAGAATGACGAATGGACCAAAATCATTTTGAGTAGAATCCATAATGGAAAGTTTTGGTTGGATGATAGAGTTATAGATATTATAGCTGATCTTATACATGAGGTTACATGATTGTCTAAGGTAGGAGAAATTCCTTTAAATGAGAAGAATGTTAAGAAAATAGTGTTGGATAACACCAATTCTTTGTACAATGGAAGAGGTATAGTCATAAGAAAGATTGAACAAGATGATGTGAGATATCTATGTAAGATCTTAACTACAAAATTTTGTGTGAGTTCTAGGGAAGATGACATGGAAATAGGTATGGTGCAAGAAGCCTACCTTATGTGTATTGACAAAGTTGAAGTAGATATGTGTGAGATTCTGAGAATTCAGCTGATTGAAAATCTTGAGAAGATCAAGAAGACTAAGAATTCCTAGTTTAGATTCTCATCCCTAATCACTTATATGTTTTTCCATCTTTTAAGGAGATTCCCTTACACCATAGGATTTGATTGGAATGATGTCATAAATTCAATGGATAGAATTAATAAGGTATATTTAAGACATCCCATTGATAAAGTGAATGAGAGTGAAACCCTTGTCATTAAGACCTTTCAGAATGAAATGAAAAGAAGATCAAGAATTCCACCATCTGTTGTTGAGAAATACAAGAATGAAATATGTTTCTCAGTGGACTTTGATTTTACTTACATTGAAGCAGTAGAATCAAGGATAGAATTTGTAGATCCTCTTGAGTATGAGATATCTAAAGAAGAAGTTTAAGGATATGTAAGTTGAATACTTAAAAGTAGTTTGGATTCCAAGAGTTCCAGATTTGGAATATATGAAGAAAAATTTTGTACAACACAGCAGTCATAGGTGCAAAAATTGGAAAAGAAAAGAGTAGATAGCACAATAAAGAAGATCTTAAAGGATACAAGTATGACTGAGCATGAATTCAATATTGTGAAGTAGATAGTAGTAGCTATTAGAAATATAAGATAGAAGGAAGTGTTGTCAGTTCCACCCTTGACAACCCATGCAGCCACTGTTAAGGATATTCTGAATGTTGATGAAGATATTGTAGAATTGGATGTGCCAACAGTGACAAAATCTACTAGATCTACCTCTACTACACTGACTAAGAGAGTTAAATAGATGGCAAGTGAACCAGGAAAGAGATAGAAAACCATATTTTCTCTAGTAGAAAGGATAATGTCATCAGAAGAAAAACCACAAGCAGATGAAGAGGTGGGAAACAACAAAAAGAAGAAATGGAAGCCTAAGATTGATAAAGTGAATCCTTTGATCATTAATGAAGGAGATTTCACTAAGTTGGATAAGTATTATGAGATGTATAACAACTTTGAGAAATTGAATCTTGAGAATGCATTTGTCAAACACATGATTCTTGCTGACAAGAAGTTTGAAGACATAAAAGAAAAGATTCCAGATAATCTCTATGAGAAGTTAGTGAACAGGAAAAAGAGAGCAATGGAAGAAGATAAAGGCATTAGAGAAATATATGTGAGGATTCTTTGTGAGATAAAAGATGAATACCACTTCAAATAAATCATGAAAAACCTTAGCACACATCTGAGAAGGAAAAGGATAGCTCTAATAATGGGAGGAAACTATGAAGAGATCAACAGAGAAACTGAGGAAGCGGTTGTAAAGGTAATGACCTCTAGACCAGAAGAGATATTTAGTGAATCTGAACCAACAGTAGAAGTAGAACCATAAACTAAATCATCACCAATTCTGCTACCCTCCATCAACATTGATGATGAATCTATGAATATTGAAGGCACAAACATCACCATAGACAGAGAAGAGAATCCATTTGATGGCCAAGGAGAAAATATTGGAAATTTTCTAGAAGCTTTTAAGTAGAAGGATGAAGCATTAAATAAGGAGGAAGAAGTAGTAGGAACTAGAGAAGAAGAGCAAAAAGAAGAACTATAGTTTAAGATAACAAAGGAGAAGCATTAAGTGCAAGAAGAACATATTAAAATCATCTCACCACAAAAGATTACAATAGAAAACCTATCTAGACCACCCATAGGATCATTTTTAGCAAGTTTGGGAGCTGAAGTTGATGATGATGATCAAATAGAGTTGATCCTATCTCTAAATAAAATCATTGGAAAGAACAAGAAAGTTAAAATCTTGGAAGGAGTATTACTTGATGTAATCAACAAACTTCAAGGAGTTATATCAACTCAAGTTAGTGAGGTTGATCCCCAAGCCAAAGAAAAAGAGGTAATGGGAATTTTTTACAATAAATTTACTAATCTATGAAATATTGCATGAATTAAAGCTCAAGAAGCTCATGATGTACAATTATTTCAAGTCACTTGTCAAAATATTAGAAATGATTTGGATAATTTGGATGTATGTATAAAAGAGTTAAGGAAATGCTTAGAGAGAGGAAAAGCATTTTACAACTAGTGCACATTATCACATAGCCACACATCAGAAATTTTAGAGAAGATAAGGAACAAAGAAGCAAAGTTGCAAGCCACGGTGAATGATTTGCAGAGTCCTAATGTGAAAATCACAGATATTGAGAAGATAATAAGAAAAAAATATGATAAGTTAAGACTTATTGAGAATGAAAAAGAAAGAAAATTGAAGAGATTCACTCTACTTAGAGAGCATATAACAATGAAGGTATGTAATGTAGAGAATCAACTGGAAGAATATCTTTCATCAAAGACATCATATGGAAAATTTGCATATTCAAACCTTAAGGCAGTTGAGATAACGTCTTATGGACTATGTGCATTACTCGGCATTTTTTATTCAATCAAGAAGACATGGGACAAATAAATAGATAATCTGAAGGAAAATTTTGTAGATTGTGTAGCAAGTCTTCTAGCCTTACAATATTGAAATCAAGGAGGTAAATCAAATTTTGACATACTTATACATATAGTTGACACCTTTGTCATTGTTGTCAAAGGGGGAGTAGTATAGTATGAAAATTGTATATGTGTAGAAGATATAGATATGTGGAATAATATGAAGTATACTCTTAGGGGGAGTATCATTTTGGAGAAATAAGCATACATGTATGATCCACAATTTTTTTAATGGTCGTATATTACACCTTTTGAAATTTTGTGATAAAGTTTTTTGGGGGGACTTAGCCAATTTTCCCATATGTTGCCACCAATGACAAAGGCGGAGATTGTTGGCAATTTGGCTAATTAGGATATCACAATATTGTCAATGTGGAAATATATATTCAGCATTAAAACAACATGATCAGAGGAAGGAGTTTTGTATGAGCGCACATGAAAATTGTCTAAGTATAATAGTATTTACCAGTCTTCACAGAGACCATTTTTATTAGTGACATTCACAGAAGTAGGTTCAGTGCATGTGCACTTGAACATATATCATTCTATGTATATCAAAGCTACATCTAAGAGCCCAAGTCTATACGGCATGTACAGAAAGAGATATCGATGTTTTACAGAGATAGTGTTGAGCCGACCAAAATAGAGTAATGATCACAATATGATTATATTGAGTTAAGGGATTATTTTTCTTATCAAAATAATGACTTAACTAAGTGGGGACAACATCCTAGATGTTAGGCAGGATGTCAGGCATGAGTAGGAGTGGATGTAGTTCGAGCACGAGCAAGAGAAGAGTAGAGCTAGGGCAGAGCAGGTGCAGATCAAGCACGAGCAGGTGCAAATTGGGTGCAAGTAGGAGAAGAGCAAGTGGGACCAGAGCGGAAAGGGTCTCTGGTTTTGAAGAGGAGGAGAGTGAAGAAGAGGGGAGTGAATCTATCGATGGTGATGGTGACCCATATGTGGTTTTGCAGGGTTTCTTGGTGGAAGGCTGCAGATCTTGTGTTGGGAGCTTTCTCCCTTCTATCCTGGAGCTTCTTGAGCCTAGGGCTAGGGTATTCTTCAGTGGCATGGGCTTGAGGGGGGTTTTCCTCCCATTCTCTTTGATGAGGAGACATTTACATCTGAAATCTAGAGATGGTGGGTGGTTGTGATGGATCCTCTTATGGGTTCCTTTTGTGATGCCCTCTTCCTAGAACCCTCTCATGTGGGCCTCTTTCTAGGGTTTTCATCTCTCTTGTTTTGTGTGGGAGAGTGGTGATGGCTTTTCTAGTGCTTTTCAGAGTAGGATCCCTATTGAGGTGGGGTTTCTCTCTTGTGCTCTTTGGTAGCTGAAGGTGTCTCCCCTTCTTTACTCCTCTTCCCTACTTCCTATTGAGGTGGAAGCCCTTTTCAAGGGGAAGGCTTCTTTCCCTCTTAATACTTCTTTCCCGCTTCCTAGCAAGGTGGAAGTTCCTTTTGAAGTGGAGGCTTAGCCTATTGAAGTGGCTCGTTGCTAGATGAAAGAGGTGGGATGGAGTACTGTTGGTGATCTCAGCCTTGGCTAGAGGGATTTAGATCTACCTGAGATCTTTGCTGGTTCTTTCTTTTTCTAGGCAAGTTGTGGTTCGATGGTTTGGGGATTTATCCTTATCCCCATCTCCTTGTTGAAGGTTGGGGGAACCTTTCAAAACCCTGAAATCATGGTACAGCTCAAGTTTAACATGCTTATATGTCTAAGCTGCTATTTTTTCTATGATTTGGTTCTCACAATTAGTTATTGTAAGGGGAATCCTCTCTATCCTCATGAGGGTTTTGGATCCCCAGTTAAAACCCAGTCTAGTTATGGGAGCCATCAAAACCCTTATTTCCAGTTTAGGGAGCTTGAAAACCCTAGCTATTTGAAGTTCATGTAAAGTGTAGGCTTTACAATTTTGGTTTGAGCAACGTGAGTTCTAATGTGTTTCTTCCTTTTTTATGATGTTGTTCTGCTAGTTTAGAGCTGCTGGTGGCTCTACTAGATTTCTATGCTAGGGGGCTCTTTAAGGTCTATTTTTTTCCCCCAGTTGTCTCACCTAGTTGCATAGGGTTATAGTTCCCTTCAAAAACTAAATGTATATGGTTTTAGGGCCCATTCAAAACCTATTTTTCCATTAATCATAACATCCTAGATGTTAACCCTAAGGCATCATATAATGACTCTATGTTTTGAGAAGAGTATAATGTATTGTAAGCTGACAAGAAAGTTACTTTGCAATAACTTGTATATAAGTAAGAATAATATAGTGCCAAGATATAGAAATTGACATATGATAATATATGATGCAAAATTTTAAGTTGTAAGAAAGATAAGAAGCAAGTATTGTATATCAGTGCGGAGAGCCTACAAAGCTAGATTAGAATAATAAAGTTATTTGGCAGCAATAAAAGGTTTTTATATTCTAGCTTTTGTATCTGAAGTTATCATTGTATATTGTATGTTTGGGTAGTGAGATCATCTTTCATACATCTATGTTTTGTAATAGCAACTCCTACAAGGGTTGAGGCTTCTGACAAGGCCTAAAGTCCTTTAATTGGGAGATAGACACTATATGAATGTAATAGACTCCTAAAAGGGTCAATATCCTTAACTAGATACTTTTGATTAGTGGATCAGATGTGGGTATCATCCCCACCAGGGTTTTCCCTTAGCCATGATTTCCTTGAGAAAAATCATGGTGTTATGAGTTCATTCATTTTATTTTTATGCTTATTATTCAGTTTACTTAGTTTAGTTTCTTACACAAGATACAAGTTAATTTCATATATCCATAATTGGGAAAAAGTAAAAGTTTTTGAAATACTAATTCACCCCCCCCCCCTCAATATTTCCTATTTCTAACACATTTTCCTCCTAATCTCATCTATTACATTTTTCTTTGATCAATCTTGATCATTCAATTCAATAAACATCAAATCTGGATCTTGGTAACACATTTTATTTTCACCTAGAAAGTTGAAATTTTCTAGAAACTTGTTCCATCTCTTTTTTCTTCCCATAGATCTTTATCTTGAATTTTCCTATTCATAGATCTCTTGTAACCAACTTTCCTCATCATCATGATCATCCAACTCATCATAGATAATCATTAAGTGTCGATTCAATCCTTATTTAATATTGTTCCTTGCTCGATGTTCTTCATTAGAATTTTGGTTACATCGCTTGGTGCCTAAACCTTTCTTCTTTATTGAGTGACCTTGTTTTTACATTTACCTTACTGAGTGACTTTTCCATCTCAGTAGCCAAAATGACTTAACTTACCGAATTGTTAAATCTCCATCACCATGCTTTACCGACTTAACATAATCATATGTTAGGTAGAAAATAATTATATCAACATAATAAAATCATTGTCTAATTTGTATCAGTTTCCTAATTAAGTTCTTCAACTCCTTAACTTATTATTTCTTCTTCTCCTTAACTCATTCATCTTATATCATTAACAAATGATATGGAAACATAATATAAACTAGAAATCAATTGATTTCCATCAATGACAAGAAAATAACTGATCTAACCTTTCTACTATCATGTATTCCTATGATCTTTGTCAGTCTTCATCATCATCTCCATCAAATAATCAATCTTCAACATTACTATTAGTTATGGTAACAACCTCCCTCTTTGTAATTGATGGAAACACTAATAAATTTAGTGTTCAATTGATGATGGTATCCTTCAGTATCGTTCATATTTTGTACTCCCTCTGAGTAGTAGCTTTTCCTTTCTTGATCTTTCATCTGTAGTCTTTCTCTTTCTATCAGTAGTGCTCTCCCTCTTTGAGTAACCTTCTCCCTCTGGATTTATTCACCTCTTTCATGATAATATGTCATCAAGTACTATCCTCCCATTTCAGTAATCATCACCTTCTTGCATAAAGTGAATTATTCATCAAATATTACTATTCTCCCTCTTTGAAAATAATGCCAAAGAAACATAAACTTCTCAGATATACCTCTAGTATATAGATTTTCCATTGCAGTCATAAACATCCTTTTTCAAAACTTCAAGCTTCACCTAAAGAGTGAAGACTAGCATCAACTCACAAGATAGATATTCTATTGAGTCCTTGAATTGATGCAGCGTGCATCTTTCCTTAATGAACATTAGATAGGGGAAGAACCCCTAACTTACCTTAGAGATTCTCAAAAGAATCCTTTGGTAATGGTTTTGTAAAGATATCAGCTATTTGTTATTTAGTATTCACATACTCTAATGTCACATGCTTATCTTTTACTTGCTCTCTCAAGTAGTGATACTTGATAGATATATGCTTTGTCTTTGAATGCATCACATGGTTCTTTGATATGTTAATAGAACTGGTATTATCATAATAAATTATGATAGGATCAATAATATATTCATGCATACCTTCTAGTAGTTGTTTGATCCATACAATATTAGAACAATTCATAGCTAGTGCAACATATTCATCTTCAGCAGTAGATTGTGAATTACAGCTTCGTTTCTTTCTTAACCATGTCACTAATATTTCTCCTAAAAATAAAGATCTGCCACTAGTACTTTTTTTGTCATCAATATTTCCTACCAAACTAGTATCAATATATACCTTGAGATCAAAATCTCCTCCTCTTGTGTATAAGAAACTCAAATCTTTAGTTCCTTTCAAATATCTAAATATCCTCTTACTACAGACAAATGTGTCACCTTTTGGTTTGCAAAAAACCTTGTAACAATACCAACTAAATGTGCTATATCAGGTCTACCAAGTACAACATATTATAGTTTACCAATCATAGATTGGTAAAGTGTCTCATTCACTTTCTTAGTTTCATCTTCCTTAGACAATTTACAACCAGTAGCCATTGGTGTTCCAACTGGTTTTGAGTCTTCCATATTGAATGTTTTCAGGATCTTCTTGATATACTTAGATTGAGTAATTTAGATCCCATCCTTTACTTGTTGAATTTGAAGTCCAATAAATAATTTAATCTCTCATATCATAGAAATATCAAGTTCCTTTCTCATATCCTCAAAAAATGACTTAGACATTATCTCATTACCTCCAAATATAATGTCATCAAAAAATATCTTAGAAATCATAATTTTATCAGATTTATCTCATTTCAAGTATAAATTTTTGTTATCACTGGTCCTTTCAAATCCAATCTTAACTAAATAAGAGTGCAGTCTTTCATACCATGCTCGGGGAGCCTGATTCAATCCATATAAAGCTTTATGCAATTTGCAAACCATATTCTTATTGCTCTTGTCAACAAATCCATCAAGTTGTTCAATGTAGACTTCTTCTTCAAGAATTCCATTCAGAAATGTAGATTTAACATCTATTGGATAAAATTTGAATCCTTTGTAAGTTGCATAAGAAGTAATATTCTTACACCTTCTAATATAGCAATATGGGAAAATGTCTCACCATAATCAATACCTTCTTCTTGTGCATACCCTTTACAGACTAATCTTGCTTTGTTTCTAATCACATCTCCTTTCTCATTGAGTTTATTTCTAAAAATCCATTTTGTTCCAATAACATTCTTCTTCATAGGTCTCAATACTAGTGAACAAGTGTTATTCTTTTTAATTTGATCAATTTCTTCTTCATAGCATTCAGCCAATCTTCATTTTCCAGTGCATCTTTTACTAGGCTTGGCTCAAATTCATAAATCAAACATGTGTTATCTTTCAACTTACTTCTTATCATGACTCCTACATTCTTGTCTCCAATAATTATGCTCAGTGAGTGGTGTCTTCTCACATATTTTGCTAATACAGGTTCGACAAATTGTTCATCATTATTTTCATCTCTCGGTGGAGTCTCATCTCATTCATCAATTTATGCTTGTTTTTGCTTGGTTGTATCAACCAAATTTCCATCTTCTACATAATCAAATTTGATATAATCCTCAGGTTCCTTTTTTTTTTCCTCTTCATTCCTTTTTGAAAATTCATCAACTCTTACATTTGCACTTTCAACTATTTTATTATAATTCTTGATTAAACATTTATATGCTTTACTCTTTGATGAATAACCAAGAAACATTCCTCCATCTCCTTTAGAGTCAAAATTTCCATTTCTATCATCCTTCAGTATATAAAACTTACTTCCAAAAACTTTTAAATAACTTACATTCGGTGTATGACCAAACCATAGTTCATAAGGTGTCTTGTTTGTACCTTTCTTCAACTATATTTAGTTGAGAGTGTAAACTATAGTACTTATAGCTTCTCTCCAGAATTTTTGTGCAACCTTCTTATCAATCAACTAAGTGATATCACAGTCAACAATAGATCTATTCCTTCTCTCAGCTATCCCATTATGTTGTGGAGTCCTCAGTGCAGACACTTGTCTTTTAATTCCATGCCCATTATAGAAGATAGTAAATTCATTAGAGATAAATTCACCTCCTCTATCAGATCTCAAACACTTTATCTATTTTCATGTTTCCTTCTCAACTCTTGCCTTATACCACTTAAACATTTGAAATGCATCATCTTTTTCTTTTAGAAATATAATAGACATCATTCTTGAATAATCATCAACAAACAAAATAAAGTACCGATCTTTGTAATAGCTTTGAACTTTCATAGGACCAAAAAGGTCAGTGTGAACCAATTCCAAAATACCATTTTTAGAGTAAGATTTTCTTAGAAAACTAGACTCAGTCATCTTACCAATTTGAAATTCCTTGCACATAGCTTTCTCAAGTTTGCATAATTGTGGTAGTCCTCTGACTCTACTCTTCTTACTTTGATCAAGTTATCAAAATTCACATGACACAGTCTCTTATACCATAACCATACATCTTTAGTTTTAAC
Source organism: Chamaecyparis obtusa (assembly GCA_027943335.1). Lineage (NCBI taxonomy): Eukaryota > Viridiplantae > Streptophyta > Pinopsida > Cupressales > Cupressaceae > Chamaecyparis > Chamaecyparis obtusa. The sequence continues at coordinate 1,023,142 of BSBK01002559.1, read as the reverse complement.
AAACAAGTAACTCTTTGCATCAGTATCAAGATAAAATAAATTACCTGTTGATTTTCCTCTAGTTCCAATTAGATCTCCATCAGCACCATAGATCTTAACTTTTATGTTCTAAAATTCCAGTCGGTCGCCAATATTGTTCAGTTGTGCAACACTCAACAAATTGTAGCTAAGTCCTCTAACCCAATATGCATCATTACATTTCATATTCTCATTTAATACAATAGATCCTTTACCTTTCACAAGACATGGAGCATCATTGTCAAATCTGAAAAATCCTCCATCATATTATTTTAGGTTCTCAAATTTAACAATATCACCAGTCATATGATGTGAACATTTGCTATCAATAATACAAGGGTCTGATTTACTTACATGAGAAATAAGTGTTTTTTCATCTTCATTATTTTCCTCATGTGATTCTTCCTTAATTGCAACAAAGACAACTTCATAACCTTCCTCAGTATCATTAGATTCATCATCAGTTACACCTTCCTCAATTAGGTAGCAAGACTTCTTACCTTTCTCCTTAAATTCTTTGAAACTTTGGTTGTAGTTGTCTCTTTTTTCATTCTTATCATTCCTGTCATTGTCAGGACATCTAGATGAAATATGTCCAATCTTATTACAATTAAAACATTTCAATGGTAACTTGCCTTTATACTTTCCTTTGCCTCTAGGTAGTTGGTTAGCTAGAAGTACTTCTAATTCTTCTTTTTCTTTCTCTTCGGTGAGAATATTGTCATATTCATTTCCATATGAATTACTATGAGTTTCTCTTTCTCTTCTTGATGGTCCAATGCTCATAGATGACTTGAAGGTAGTTTCAATGGTTGGTAGACTATTATCATAATTGCTAAGCTCAAATGCATTCATCTTACTGATTAGGGCTTCAAGAGTAACAATATTGTTTGGTATATATCCCAATTCCTAAATTGCAAATACTCTAATAGAATACTTAGAAGAAAGTGGTCTCAATATCTTACTTACCACTTCTTCATTAGTCAGTGATCCACCAACACCTCTAATGACACTCACAACTTCCTTGATTGTTCTGCTATATTGTGTGATGTTCTCTTCATCTTTCATCCTCATTTCATCATATTTTCCTCTTAGAATATCAACCTTAGCTTTTTGTACATGTCGATCTCCTCCATAGATAAGTGTAAGCCTATCCCACATTTCTTTGAATTAATGCAATTATTAATATCATTAAATTCAACATCAGAGAGGGAAGAAGAAATCTCTATCATAACCAAGTTGTGTTATTGATTTTCTCTCATTTGATCAAATGTCAAAGGTCCAGTAGGTAGTGGAGTGTAGCCATTATCAATTAGATTCAGTGCAGAGTCTCCAATCCCAGACATATACAATCTCATTCTGCTTTTCCATGTAGAGAAACTTTCCTTGTTCAACTTAGGTACTTCTCTCCTATACATCTTCGGATCTTTTACTCAAGTCTTTTAAACTTATCTCTTCAGAGTACTTAGCTCTAATACCAATTGTTGGATTATAGAGAGGGGGGGTGAATCAGTAATCCCTGATCCAAAATACCTTAATAACTTTTATCTGATTAACTCAGTAGCAGCTTAGTAATGACACATCTCACTATTTACCAAAATTAGTATATAAAATAGAACAAATAGAAAATCATTCACAACATGTAACACCAGTATGTAATGTGGAAACCCAACTTTGGGAAAAACCACTGTGGGAATTGTCACCCACTAAGAAAATACTCTTCTGAAGTACGCCTGGTTAAGAGACAATATAGTTAAAGATTACAAAACACATTTTAGGTGTGACTCGATTAAGGGATTTACCTAAGATCTATTAGGATCGTCACCCTATTAGGAGTGACCTTGTTAGAGGGCTTTAAACACTCTTTAAAATGTCACATTTCTCAAGGATTTTATAATAAGACTGTTAGGTCTACTCTATTAAGATATTTCTCTATTACATATGCTAGTAAGAAGCAGTAATAAAATTAACCTGTTAATTTGCAACTATCTTTTCTCAATCAGATCCTTGTGTTCTCTTCTATCTTCACTTCAATTCTTCATTATCCAATGGCATCAACACTTCATCAAATCCTTCTTTTCCCACTCAAAATCTCTCTGTTCCTTCTTCTCTACAATACTCGTTAACCCTTCAACTATTTAGTTTGCTAGCCATTTGTCCATATAAGATAATCCTTTATATAGACATATTTTTCCTCTTTATCTCATCTATTACATTTTCCTTTAATAAATCTTGACTATTCAATTCAATATACATCAGATTTGGATCTCAATAACATGTTTTCTTTTCACCTAGGAACTTGAACTTTTCTAGAAACTTGTTCCATCTCTTTTTTACACTTAGATCTAGCCATATATCTTTATCTTGAATTTTCTTGTTTTTAGATCTCTTGTAACTAACTTTCCTCGTCATCGTCATCATCATCATCCAACTCATCATAGCTAATCATTAAATGTTCATTCAATCCTTATTTAATATTGTTCCTTGCTCAGTGTTCTTCATTAGAATTTTGGTTACATCACTCAGTGCCTAAACCTTTATGCTTTGCCGAGTAACCTTATTTTTACCTTTACCTTACCAAGTGAATTTTCCATCTTGGTAGCCAAAAGAACTTAACTTACCGAATTGTCAAATATTCATCACCATGTTTTACCGACTTAACATAATCATATGTTAGGTAGAAAACAATTATATCAACATAATCAAATCATTTTCTGGTCTATATTAGTTGCCCAATTAAGTTATTCAACTCCTTAACTTCTTATTTCTTCTTCTCCTTAACTCATTAATTGTATATCATTACCGAATGATATGGCAACATAATATAAACTAGAAATCAACTAATTGACATCAATGACAAGACAATAACTGATCTAACCTTTTTACTATCATGTATTCCTCTGATCTTTGTCGGTCTTCGTCATCAACTCCATCAAATAATCAATCTTCAACATTACTATCAGTTATGGTAACAACATGTGTAATTCTATTTTACATCCCAATTACATATTCAACACACTTTTAGATTTCCTATGTCAAGAGACCAAACTTTTAGAGGCCATAACTTTCGAACCATGTGTCCAATTGATGAACCATTTGAAGCGTTCAAAATATCACAATTTTCTCTATCATCTTTTAAATTGCTACAACATTTAGACCAATTTTGATCTCTTTTTGGACCCTCTAAAGCCTTTGTAATTAATTTTTTTGTTATTTTTCCAACAATTTCCAAGAACAAAAATTTTAACATCTTCAAAACTAGACATGATCTTGCAATGAAAATTTACCATAATTATTACTTAACCAAATTGAACCTTTGAGGAAGGAATAGGGAAAATCTATGCTCAAATCAAAATTAACTAAAAATAGTAACCCTATATAGATGCAAGGTTGAGACACTTTTCCCAACAAATATAAGTCTCGTTGTAATGCCCTACTAGGGAACCCTTGGAACAAAGGGTTAAACATGCACTTAATACATTTTTAAAAAAATAAAGATGAAAACCATACATAAAAGTGCAACTGATAACCATAATCAAACACGATACAACATACAAGAGTATCATAAAGATCAACTCACAATCACACACAAGTAGAATTCTTCACAATACTTCCAAAGGTTCCCAAACAACCTTAAATACAAGCATGAACATAATAGGAATGTTCAAGACACCTTATGAGAGTTTGGACTTCATCTAGAAACCTCACAAATCATGATTGGACCTTCATCAATGTTCGTCCATCAAGGAGGCTACTACATCCTCTTGGCAAGTCAATGCAATAGGCCAAGAAGCACACATTGAGGGTAAACATTACTACTCACATCTGAATCCTGATTGTTATGAAAAATAAGGAATCTCAAGGATAAAATGGTATCTAAATATGTAATTACATTTTTATAAACCCTTGGGAAGTGCCTACTCTTTTAAATGTGTTAAGTGTATGCATTAAAAGATTAGGTTCATGCGCTAAAAGATGTCATATGCGCTAATCTATGAATCAAAAGTGATAATTTGTAAGGTGTATGAGATAATTTGAGAGGCATAAGATCTAATCTATGAGTTGTATGAGCTAATCTTCTTAGAAAGTTGCATCTAGGCCTTAAAACATGAAAAGGAGGAGCTTTCTCAGTCCTATAAGTGGGTAGGCTTGTCGATACCAATGTATGACATAAGATACAAGCTTGCCCCATGTTGTGGAGTGCTAGATACACACAAATCAAGGCAATACCCACTCAATTACAATAAATAATCATAAAATTAAACTAGACAATGAGTATAAATACCCACACGTACAATATATCAAAAACATGTAAATAAAGGAAACTACTCTAAGTACATAACTGAAAAGAGCATAAATGTACATACAACCCAAAGATGGGTGAATCATAGCATGGATCACTCAATGATCCAAGTCTCTAACTCTAGAGGAAGCATGTCACATGTAAATTGGTCCCCAATAGTGGTAAAATAGAATGCTACCCTACCATGTGGAACCCTTGGTCCCACCCCACCATGCTCGCAGAGATAGTAACCTAGTCGAAGACATAAGGCAAACATGCAAGCAAGGAGTGGCCCACACACATGACAAACAAATTCATAGTCTCATAAGAAAGGTACGATGGTCTAATGCAATACACATAATGCAAGCTACAAGGTACATGGAGAACACACAACATGTGGACCAACATCCAAAGCACTACCATATAATCACATATCACAACTCATCAAGGTGCTACTCACATTTAGTAAACCTAGACATGAGAGTACCAACCATAGGGAGTATCTCTGTCTGCATGAGTCAATACTAACATCTGCAACCCAATTACCATCTACCACCGGCTCAGGTCACTCATGACATATGGGGATTCAATGGCATTAATTACCTACTCAATTCAATCTTTGTCATCTAAGGATTCAATTATTTCTAATTTACTCTTTATTATTATTTATACCCTATTTAATTATTGTGTTTTCACTTTTTAGGGAAACTCCTTCATGCTTCCACTATGACCTCTTATGGGTCAGGGTCCATGTAAGGAGCTACTCCTCATGCCTACTCAATGTACCTAGTCCTATGGATCAACATCACATGAAGGAGACCAACAAAATATTGTCTATTTGATCTACATGATGACATAACAAAACTCTTCGTCAAATTGGGTTACACCAAAGACAAAATATAGAGACTTCATCCACTCATCTACACGAGGATGGTATGACCCATGGATTTTCCACTTGATCTTCCCAAGGACATAATAATAAAAATACACCATCTACTTGGTCTACACCAAGAACGGTGAAGGTATAAGCCTCAACAAACAAGAAGGAAAAAATTGGAGGATAAGCACTCCCAATCACTCAAGGCATACAACCAAGTGAAAATAATAAAAAAGAATAATAAAAAATAGCTCAATTGGCCACTATACCAAGAGAATGAATTCACATAATATCTGACAAACATCTCATTAAACATGAGGAAGGCTCAATCAAAGCTAGAAAGTAATAATAAGAGGATAAAGCACTCGCAAACACTCAAAGCACAAAAATTTAGATAAATCAATTATTGACAGGACTTTGTGGCCTCACCAACAAGGAGAGAGTTATCACTGGGTATCAGAGTATTGACCAAATTTTCTTGAAGAGGTTTACAGGAGAGTGAGCTCTCCTAGCCTCCGAGCACCTAGTAGTTAGTCATGATGGTGTGAGAATCGTTCAGTTGGACAAGTGACTATTTATAATAAGGGGTCTGCTAATTTTTAAACTCATAAAATATTGGAGACTGAGAATAGGGAAAGGTTTCCTACAAGTAACTGTTAGATTTAACAAAGAAACAACAAAAGATAGATCAGAGTTAAGAAAAACATCTATTTATAGTCATGTAATAAAATCCTAAACATCAACACTGCTCAAAATAGAAGATAGGTAACCATACTAAATATACGAAAGATCATCAACCAAGACATATATAAGAACTAAAAGAAAAATGTTCATTAATCTAGCAAGGAACTTGAGAAAAGGACATTACAAAAGCATACAACATGAAAAAAAATTTCCAAATCTAGAACCAAAGATATTAAGAAGTGCAGCACCAAGAATCTTTTATCCCTTCTTCAAATTTAAGAGCAAACATCACTAGTTGGCACATCCATGGCTCCAAGGGAGAATTAATATACTATAACTATCAAAGAAACTAAACTATGAGTAAGAATGCAACAATAACTATTGACAACAAAATCATCAATTCTACCAACCCTTGGAATGGCGTCAGACTTTTTATTTATAGACAAAGTTTTCTATCTACATCAAGATCTACAACCCACTTGTTTACATAAAATACAATATTCATAGTCAGTACTACCTGCACTGTCATAAATATCTCATCACATTACAATAACTGAAAAGGAAAGAAGAATAAAGGGGAGGAAGAAGAATGATAAATTTGGGGGAAAAATCATCGAGAAGACACCATCAAAGAGTGTGGATGTGATAGTGCAGTCCAAGTGTCTCGAGAAATGTGCTTCATATATGCAGTGATGACTCCAAGTCTCCTCTTGTTGGTTTAGTTTTAAATGTTGAAGTGGTGCCTCAAGAGTTGGGATAGTGTCTACAACTCTCCAACCTCCATGTGTCACTTTTGGGTTGTATGTACTTGCTCCATCTCTGACTAAATGCTTCTAACAAAAATTTAGGACAGAGGTCAATCAGCTATGTGAAAGACCATCGACATAGACCACCATAAAGAATATAAAAATATAGTTTAGAACTCCGGACCCTGGGATCTTGCACTTAAAAAATGATGAATGAAATAATATAGGTTCATAGGGGAAGAAGTCCTGAAACCCAAAGAATTTATTGCTCTTGGAATTTCTTGAAGGCCTCTACTATTCAGACTACACCTTCCTCATCCACATTTTTTAGGTAATCCATGTGTCTTGTGACTTCCTCAAGATGGTCCCTTGCATCCTCAGCCTTTGCCTTCATTTTAAAAGTGTCCCTAGTGGTTTTATGGGCCTTCAACATTAGCTAGGAGAGCCTTCCCATGACTAAACTATTGAAATCTCCTGGGGCCAAAATTGTGCATCGGTCAGCTCATCAAAATTGACTAATAAAGAATCAATAGGGGTGAAAATACTTAGGTACATCAGATTTGATGATGTCACCTCCCAAAAAATGCAATGAATTGGTCCATTGGACTTCAGACCTTAGCAATATGAGTGTCTAATACCTTAACCAGTTGCTTGCTTATCTTGATTTTGAAAGCAATTCTGGTGTACTGTGTCTTTTGGAACTAGTAAAGCTTGTTCCACAAAATTTTTGTCTTGGCTAGATTATCTTCCCCCAGGCTCAAAATTTCTCTGAGATGGTCCTTCCATTCTTCATAGTTTTTAATTTTAGCCTACCATGCTGAAACAACCTTGCCAATCTGGTCAACAACCTCATGGGATTTGTACATGTTTGGGAGGGATTCTAGATAAAAAGTTCCTTATCACCTCCAGTTGTTTAGCAATCCACTCATCCATGACCAAAATTTTCTTATTCATTACTCGAAGCACGTCTATGTTTCCTTTTGGGAGTGGTGTTCCAAAGGTGGAGGTCTTTGAAATTGTAGAAGAGAGTTGGGATGCCAATTCTATTAAGAGCCTTCATAAATTTGACTCTAAAGCTTAGATTTATTTCTTCTTCTGCTATTATTTATCATACCTCTCATGAATAGCTTGGCTAGCATCATTAAGGAGGTCTAGTTCTCCTCTTTGGTCTCTTTAACCAAGGGGAATCTATGTTATTACATACTCTTCAACAGTTATTTTAGATTCTTCCCTATCTTCTAGTGGGGCTTCCACTATCACCACCACTTCTCCATCTAGACCCCTCCTAGTTGTGTGGAGGGTTTGGGTCTTCTTTGGCATTTTCACCATCTATTCTTTGACCAACATCTCTGCCAATGAAAGAGGAGTTTTCTCTTTTGTGGACCTTTTTCTCCTTTGAGACTCCACTAGCCATTATGGGGGACCTGGATGCTACCTGCTATTATTTCCAAAACTAGAGGATTTTCTATGAGCCTTTTCTCTTATTCCTGTATGTCCCCTTCTTTGACGTTATCACCAAAATTATTTTCTATATTTTCATCTTCTACCCGTGTGTTATTTCCTAGGATACTTTATGTGGCAATGGGGGCTTGTTCAATGTGAACGTCCTCTTTACAGGTCCTGAAGGGGTCTCTTATATACTAGTATTTGGAAGCAATGTGCCTTAATTATTTGTTTTGATGAACTACAACTAATTTAGAACCTGAATGGAGAATCTATAATTCAAGATTACTAAGGATTTGTTGATTAGATATGCAAGATGATTAAATCAGTATTATGTTTTCATTGATGTCAACTAGCTTGACATTACTTATCTTGTAAGTTACTATACTGACACATCTGTAGAAAGGAGAAAGAGATGAAGAACAAAAATATCTACATGAGGGATATGTATATGTCAGATGACAATAAGGAATACACTAAGTAACTTTTTGATGAGTCTATGACTTGATGAAAATGACTTTATTATGTTTCATTCATCTATGATGAAGAATAGAGCTGAAAGACACAAAGCAGTGTTGTTGGTAAATAAAGCATTCTAGTATACACCGATAGAATGTAGTGTATACCGAGCATAGTGTTAATTGATCTTGTGTTCACCGACACATTTCTTTGTTAACTGAGAAAAATAGAAAGGAATTAAATGATCAATTTAGCTGATAAAGTGATGAGCTATAAAGTGTATTAAATCAAGGTAATAGATAAGGTTTGTTATGAAGATTGATGGCTAACATAAATCAAGAAGGATCTAATGGAGTAGATTGAAACATGTTACTGACACATCAACCGAGGAAGCTTAAAGCGGCAAAATCTATGAATATGATTAAGCGGCAAAATCTGATGGAGGAAAAGAAAATGATTTACTCATCTATATAAGAGACATTGGTTTCATTATTGAAGATGCTAGAAGAAGAAGATACTATAGAATTATCACGTGAACAAGTTTTCATGCATTCTGATCATACTGGTTAATGAGAACCGAGCTACAGAACAATTATTGAGGTATAGAGAGTAATTACCAATGGACAGTAAGTTGATATAGTATTGAATCTGAAGTGGTATATTGATCAAAAAGATTTGAATGAGCTAAATATTGATCTGTAAACTAAAATTGAAGTTGTTTCAAGGAAGATCATCTACTGTTACATATTTAACCATTGTACATAGTCAAATCTCTTAACCGAGTGGACTATTAAAGTCTTTTGATGTTTCATTCATAGAGTGAACATTGTTATCCTATCAACCCCAGAGTGACTGCTGGTTGGATAATAACTTTTGGTCTAAAATCCTCTAACAAGGTCACACCTAACAGTGTGTGTGCAACCTTTAACAGGGTTGGGTCTTCATCGAACTCACTTCAGAAGAGTGAACAATTTTGGGTTGTCGGTCCCAGGTGGTTTTTCCCTTCACAGGGTTTCCACGTTAAATCTCTTGTGTTATGTGTTGATTTTGATATTTGTTTGTTATCATACTTTGCATATTACATGTTAGATTTGATCGGTAACTATTATAAAGTTTAGACTGACAATCGATAAAAACACAGATAGTGAAAATATTTTATGTTTACTAAGTAGCAGAAGTTGAAGAATTTGTCTTGGATTATACATTTTGAATTGGGACACTACATAACTGATTCACCCCCCTCTCAATTATTCTAACAATTGGTATCAGAGCAATGGTTTCTTAGAACAGAGTTTTAAGGAATTCAGCAAAAAGGTCTCAAGATGTATAAGAGGGAAGTTCCAAAGTTGAACAAAGATAACTTTGCAGTATGGCAAAGCCGAATGAAGTTTCACATATCTAGAATTGGGAATTTTGCACTAGAACTGATGGAGAATGGCTACATTGAACCGACACCAAATCCCCTAACACTTGATCAACTAAAGGATAGGCATGAACACAATATTACTATGATGGAACTTGTGGATACCTATACCGATGCTGAATTTGAAGACATTAAGGGATGCACAACTACCAAAGCCATGTGGGATAAACTGACTCTAATATACAATGGAGATACGAATGTTAAGAGAACTAGAGCAAAAAGCCTAAGAGATCGATTTGATGATATGAAGATGAAAGAAGGTGAGAACATTGTGCAATACACAAATGGACTAAAAGAGGTAGTACATGCTATTAGGGCATCCAGTGGAGTTATTGACGATGAAATGATGATAAGCAAGATTCTCAAAACTTTGCTGCCAGTTAATGTGATCAGGATCTCTGCAATTCATGAAACAAGAGCTACATCGAACCTCACTCTTAACACACCAATTGGTAAGCTTAAAACCTTTGAATTGAATAACTTTGACAATAGTTTTGTACCTTCTATTGAATCCACTTTCATGTCCTCTTTGAAGATTGGTAAGTCTAGTAGCAGGAATGATAAGAATAATGATAGTGATAGTAATACCGATGATGAACTTGATGAGCTTGAAGCTCTTATGGCCAGAAGATTACCCAAATGTAAGGGAAGGTATAGAGGCAAGCTACCCTTAGCATGTTTTAATTGTAAAGAAATTGGCCACATCGATGCTAGATGTCCAAATAAGAAAGATGATGATAGATCCAAAGACTGATCTGAAGGAAGCTATGGGAGAAGAGTCAACAAAGGCTACCGACACAACAACAAAGATAACCAAGATAGCTATGACAAAGGGAAAAAGGTATGTTACATAGCCGAAGAATTTGAATCTGAATCTGACACTGATGATGATGTAGAAGTAGTATTTGTTTCTATGAAAGATGATTCAGAAGAAGAAGAGAAACATGAAGAAATAGCACTGATCTCTAAAGTAAGCAGAAATGATACATGGATCATAGAAAGTGGATGTACACATCATATGACTGATGATATAGAGAAATTTTATCTACTTGATGAATATGATGGAGGATCTGTTAGAATGGGAAATGATGCACCTTGTATGGTGAGAGGTAAAGGTTCACTGATGATTAATGATAGAGTAAAATGTGAAAATGCATATTGGGTAGATGGACTGAACTATAATTTGTTAAGTGTGGCATAGCTGAATAACTCAGGCCATCGACTTTCTTTTGAGAGTAGAAAGGTAAGAATCTATGATAATGGAGGAAGACTTGTTGGAACCAATACACAATCCAGAGGTAATCTATTTTATCTTGATATTGATCAGTATTCTTGTTTATTAATGAAGGATGAAGATGCATGGTTGTGGCATAAGAGGTTATGTCACGTAAATTTTGATAACATGATCAAGATTAGTAAGAAGAAAAGAGTTAGAGGGTTGCCTAACTTGTCCAAACTAGATCATGCTATGTGCCATGAATGTCAGAAAGGGAAGATGACTAATTCTAGTTTTAAGAGCAAAGACTACTCAACAAAGAAAATACTTGAGTTCATTCATACCAACCTATGTGGTCCTATGAGAACTTAGAGCTATTATGGTGATAGATACTTTATTCTTTTTGTTGATGACTATACTAGACTGATGATTGTTATGTTATTAAAAGAGAAATCTAAAGCGTTTAAGATGTTTAAGTGGTATAAGGCAAAGGTAGAAAAAGAAACTGGAAAAGAATTAAAATGCTTAAGATCTGATAGAGGAGGTGAATTTATCTCTGATGAATTTACTAATTTATGTAATGAGCATGGTATTAAGAGACTGGTCTCTGCATCGAGAACACCTCGGCAGAATGGGATTGTTGAAAGAAGGAACAAGTCAATAATTGATTGTGCTAGAACACTGATGATACAAAAGAATGTTTCTCAGACATATTGGAGAGAAGTTGTCAGTACAACTGTATATGTGCTTAACTGAGTACAACTAAAGAAGGACACCAACTGAACACCTTATGAGCTATGGTTTGGACACAAACCTACTGTAAGTTATTTCAGGATTTTTGGAAGCAAATTTTTTATTTTGAAAGATGAGAGAAATGGGAAATTTTATTCTAAAGGTGATGAAGGAATATTTATAGGATATTCTACTAAGAGTAAAGCATACAAATGTCTGAATAAGGTTATATATAAGATGATTGAAAGTACTAATGTCTGTGTTGATGAGTTTGATGACAAGAACACAAAAGAAAGAAAGGAACTAGAAGACTATGGTAGATTCACTTACATTGAACTTCCTGATTATCTACTGAAGTCGTAACCTATGATAACCAGTCAACAGGAAAATAACCCTGAGGAACAGGAAAGGGAAACCGACGAACAAGATGGTGCTACTGAGAAAGCACATGAACTTGAATAGGATGAACAAGAAAGAAGAAACCAAGTACTAGATAGTTTTTTCAAAAGACATCATCCTGAGACACAAATTATTGGAGACAGGAAAGTTGGAATGCAGACAAGAAGCAAAACAAGACAAGGTACATGTATAGTTTGTGAATTTGAACCAAAGAATGTGAAATTTGCATTAGAGAATGAAGAATGGGTTAATGCAATGAAAGAGGAAATAGAACAAATAGAGAAAAACAAAACTTGGTCCTTAGTACCCTGATAGAAAGATAAGAATTTTATTGGTACTAAATGGATATTCAGAAACAAACTGAATGAAAATGGTGAAGTGACAAGAAATAAAGCAAGATTGGTATGCAAGGGATATGCACAGGAAGAAGGCATTGACTATGGTGAGACATTTGCACCTGTTGCTAGATTGGAAGGAGTTAGAATGCTACTTGCATATGCTACACACAAGAAATTTAAGGTTTATCAAATGGATGTGAAGTCAACATTTCTAAATGGTATACTTGAGGAAGAGGTCTACATAGAACAACCTAAAGGATTCGTTGATCCAGACAATAGAGACATGGTATGTAGATTACACAAAGCTTTATATGGTTTGAAGCAAGCACCAAGAGCATGGTATGAAAGGATGCATACTTACTTGTTAAGTATTGGATTTGTAAGAACCAGTGAAAACATCAATGTGTACATGAAAGGTGATACTGATGACACTATTCTTATTGCTGAAATTTTTGTTGATGATATTATTTTTGGAGGTCAAGATCATGTATGTAAATATTTTTCTAATGACATGAGGAATGAGTTTGAAATGTCTATGTTCATAGAAATTAAATTCTTTCTCAGATTACAAGTGATTCAGCAAAGTGATGGGATATTCATCACACAGTCCAAGTACATAAAGGAAGTCTTGAAGAAATTTGGCATGGAAGATGTTAAACCTATGGGAATGTCGATGGCTACTGGAAGTAAATTAACAAAGGAAGATGAAACTATAGAGGTAAACCAAACACTTTACTGATCCATGATTGGTAAACTAATGTATGTAGTTCACAATAGACCAGATATAGCACATGTTGTGGGAATTGTTGCTACATATTCTGCTAATCCTAGAGAATCACACATGATTGCTACTAAAAGGATCTTAAGATACCTAAAAAAGATAGAGGATTATGGATTATGGTATCCTAAGGAAGGTAAGTTTGAGTTGAAGGTTTATACCGATGCTGATTGGGCTGGAAATGTGGATGACAGAAAAAGTACCACCGGAGGAGCATTTTTCTTTGGTGAAAGACTTGTAACCTGGACAAGTAAAAAGTAGGCTTGTATTTCGCAATCTACAACTAAAGCAGAGTATGTTGTTGCTGCTACTAATTTCTCAAACATTACATATATCAAGCAAGTGTTGGAAGGAATGAATGAGGTAATCACTAACCCAGGGATTATATACTATGACAACATGCTATTAATATTTCAAAGAATCCAATGATGTACTCTACGACAAACCATATATCAATTAAGTATCATTACTTAAGAGAACAAGTGCAAGAGAAGCAAGTGAAGTTAGAATTTGTTACATCCAAAGAACAACTTGCAGATATCTTTACAAAGCCTCTACCAAAGGACACATTTGAATATTTGAGGACTAGACTTGGGGTCTGTCCCCTATCTATTGGTCACTAATGTGATCTGGATGTTGCATCAACCTAATCTTATCAGATGATCACACATGTTGATGCAACATAGTTCACACTTTGGATATTGTTCAAGGTTGTGATTAAGTTTGACGAATTGAAACAGATTGGGATATCAGTATACAAAGATACAGAGATTGTATTGGACAACAAAGAGTTACTTAGCTACTACAAGAGCTGATTATTTATTTGTTTCTTTGGCATTGTTGTCAAAGGGAGAGATAAATAATATGAAAAGGAAAGGGAGAGATATGCATTGATGAGAACTATCTAAGGGAGAGAATGACAAAGCTTTATTTTTTTTAATGTTGTTTAGTAACCTAGTGATTAAACATATTAAGCCAAGGAGAGCTTACATAGCATTTGATTATAGATTTGTAGAATACATATTTGGTATGTGTATGGTACACTTCATATTACTTGAGTTTCCATCAATGCCAAAGGGAGAGATTGATGAACTACAACTTATTTAGAACCTGAATGGAGAATCTGTAATTCAAGATTACTAAGGAGTTGCTAATTAGATATGCAAGATGATTAAATCAGTATTATGTTGTCATTGATGTCAACTAGCTTGACAATACTTATCTTGTAAGTTACTATACCAACACATCTATAGAAAGGAGAAAGAGATGAAGAACATAAATATCTACATGAGGGAGATGTATATGTCAGATGAGAATAAGGAATACACTGAGTAACTTGTTGATGAGTCTATGACTTGATGAAATTGACTTTATTATGTTGCATTCATCCATGATGAAGAATAGAGCTGAAAGACACAAAGCAGTGTTGTCGGTAAATAAAGCATTCCAGTATACACCGACGGAATGTAGTGTATACCGAGCATAGTGTTAACCAAGCTTGTGTTCACCGATGCATTTCTTTGTTAACCGAGCAAAATAAAAAGGAATTAAATGATCAGTTTAGCCAATAAAGTGATGAGTTGTAAAGTGTATGAAATCAAGGTAACAAATAAGGTTTGTTATGAAGATCAACGACTAACATAAATCAAGAAGGATCTAATGGAGTAGATTGAAACGTGTTACTGACACATCATCTGAGGAAGCTTAAAGTGGAAAAATCTATGAATATGATTAAGCGGCAAAATCTGATGGAGGAAAAGAAAATGATTTACTCATCTATATAAGAGACATTAGTTTCATTATTGAAGATGTCGAAAGAAGAAGATACTATAAAATTATCGCGTGAATAATTTGTCATGCATTTTGATCATACTGGTTAATGAGAACCGAGCTGTAGAACAATTACCGAGCTACATAGAGTAATTACCAACGGACAGTAAGTTGATATAGTATTGAATCTAAAGTGGTATATTGATTAGAAAGATTTGAATAAGCTAAATATTGATCTGTAAACTGCAATTGAAGTTGTTTCAAGGAAGATCATCTACTATTACATATTTAACCATTGTACACAGTCAAATCTCTTAACCAAGTGGACTATGAAAGTCTTTTGATGTTTCATTCATAGAGTGAACATTATTATCCTATCAACCCCAAAGTGACTGTTGGCTGGACAATAACTTCTGGTCTAAAATCCTCTAACAAGGTCACACCTAACAGTGTGTTTGTAACCTTTAATAGGGTTGGGTCTTCATTGACCTCACTTTAGAAGAGTGAACAATTTTGGGTTGTCGGTCCCAGGTGGTTTTTCCCTTCACAGGGTTTCCACGTTAAATCTCTTGTGTTATGTATTGATTTTGATATTTGTTTTTTATCATACTTTGCATATTGCATGTTAGATTTGATCGGTAACTATTATAAAGTTTAGACTGACAATCGGTAAAAACATAGACAGTGAAAATATTTTATGTTTAACGAGTAGCAAAAGTTGAAGAATTTGTTTTGGATTATACATTTTGAATTGGGACATTGGATAACTAATTCACCCCCCTCTCAGTTATTCTAACATGTTTGAGGGGGAGGAGTAGCTACTGAGGGTATGATTGTTTTCAAAGGTACAGTTTTCTTAGAAGCCAATGATTGCTCCATCCCCACATTTTCTTCTTTTTCCTTTTCTTCCTCCATTCTTCCCTCGGCATCTCAATATCTTCTCGCCTTTTCTTTTAAGCAATTTCTTTGGCTTGGAGATGAGCATCTTCAGTGATCTTTTCTTCCTCCTCCCTCCTCTGGATCTCCTCTACCTATTCTTTAGTGCACTTTTACACTTCTGTAATTTATGTCACTTCTTGGAGGATATCCTCATTTGGTTCATGGACCGCCCTCTCCATCATTCTCTCATGTTAAGTCGCATTATGGAGATCACCCTATTCATCGACATAGAAAATTCATTAACGTTTGTCTATGATATTTTTGGTGGATCCTCTAAGGCATTTTCTATTTGAGGGGAGTAAGTAAAGGTAATCTTATGGACCTCCACCATTTTTTTAGGTTTCGGGCTCAAGTCCCTATCCAAGGAAGGTCACTTGGCATTTTTCTTCTTCCTCCTTTGGAGGGGTACTTTGATAGCTATTTCTTCTTCTTCAGTTTCTTCCACCTTGAATAGAAAACCAAATGGGGTAGCTAGGGAGGGTGTTGGAGCACCCTGAGGTTGAGATCCTAATAGGGCAGCCCTGAGACCAAATGTGACATCGACTCTCACTGCTTCTACTAGATTTCAGCACTAGTCCACCTATTCATTTAATGGCCTTATGAGAGGCTCCGACACTATGTGTGATGAATGGGAGGGTTCTTCAACCTTTTGTTTTCCATGGGCTTTGGATTGGTCCTCTACATGGGGTCTAAAAATGGTGGTTTCATTTGGATATGCATCCAAGCGGATGCTCTTCAAATAAACTCTTTTAAAATGAGTGTGACTTCACTCAATAATAGCCTCAGACATGACCTCAATGCTCAAAATATCTAGGGTATCCCAATCCACCAGAGGAAGACCTAACTTGTCAATTCTTGTATCTTTGTACTTAGGATCTTCAAGTGACTCGTTGTCATAAAAAAATCATGGGAATGACCGGAGTCTAAGATGTTTCATCATTCCCTTAAACATTCTTACATGATGCATGTATCAGACATCAAAATCATCCTAACAGTCTTCCCAAAAATCCTCTAGGTGCGGTTCATGGGTTTGAGATCTCTAGGGTATTTCTTTCTTGAGATGGTTGTTGGATCATAATTACCACACCTAAGTGAAAATTAAGAAAAATCTAAACTAATTAACTCATTTTCTACCTCTCAGACAGCTATAAGGGTACAAGTGTACTTTTCACAGGTAATGGAGAAGGAAATGAAGGAAATCTTCTTTGCAACTAATAGGGCATGCACCTTTAGAATCTACCTACAAAATTCTAACAAAACAATCTTGTCTTTGTAATGTTTGGGCAACAAAAATGGGTTCCCTATGAACCCAGTGATCCAGATGTATGTGTGTTATCAAAATTGGATGAAATAGCACCCCCATGGGATGACCATCACCATAGCATCTGGAGTCAACCTAAATCCTACATCTTTGGTTAGTGCCTTTACCTCGTGAAAAATGAATGCATCATTAACTCTACAAAAATTCTAGAAATATTCATCTCATTGGATCTATGGAAAATGATCCCATGGGGGAGAATGCTTCATCTCTGTACTGAGGACACCTACTATGTCTAGTCCCCGAATTCCACCATGCTACTAAGTTAGTGACCATAAAATAAAAGAGGTCATATAAAAAAGGCTATCTCCCTCTACTATCCTCATCTAGGCATCCACATGGTTGGAAATAATGGAAACCTAGTCAAAACATTGCTAGTTAGTAGTCATACAGTAGAGGAAGTAGTACATCCATGGGGAGAATTATTGGGCATGGGGCTCACCAAAAATTTTACATAAAAATATGATCCCTACTTGGATTGGCTCCTTGAAATTAGAGAAAGAAATATCCATCTTCCTCTTCTTGAAATTCTGATGGGGGGCTCTTTAGCTAATTTATATTCTGGAGGCATCAGGTTGCCTCTTTTGCCCCTATGAATTGTGCCATTGAAGCCGCCTGGGTCATTACTACGACATCCTTGAAGAAAGGGATCCTCCAAGTGGTGGCTATGACATCCTGGTCTAATAAGGAAATGGGCACTTTGGAGGATGTGACAACAACTCGAATAACTACATTGTAATTCTTTGCTAGGAGTCATATTAACTCTGGAGCCTACACCAAGTGTGGAAAACCTGCTTCTTGAATGACCTTGGAAGCGGCTAGATTGATGGACACTAGGTTGTTGGATTGACTCAATTGATGTATGGTTTGTTGGAGACCCTTTAATTCATTCCAGGTACCAAAATTAGTATCTAAAATTTCTCAAAGAGTTGTCTCAATTCAGGATCCCTAGATTATCTCATCTTTCTTGTACTTCATCACAAGTGGGAGTTTCTCTAAAGCCTTTTTTTCATAGATTTCTTGATCAGGGTCATGGAGGAGGTGGGGAGTTTTGGGCTTCCGCGAGGGGATCTTTTTATCATCATCTTTTCTAATTATATCCTACAAGATTGGACGATAGTCAGAATGATATAAATGACATGGAAAACATAATACAAATCTCAGGCCTCGGGACTTCAGAGACCACATGTTCTATTACTTGGTAGGATAAAACACTTTTTAGCGATGATAGATATCGAGGGAATTATTTGTTCCATGAGAAAACTACACGACACATGATACATGACCAAAATAAAATTCAGATTTCTGAAGATGAAAAATTGGTGAAATGTTGTTAGTTTAACAACCACATACATGTTGAAGACCACCAAGATGCCCAAAGACTCATACCTCAAAATGATGAAAAGTAAAAAGGATAATTGATGTGACATTAATTTTAATGAGAAGTCATTTCCCAAGCTAGACGCATGTACGCACATGCATACAAAGCTATAACATTTAATTTTATAGCCGACATGATAAAAGTGGCATTAATGGCCAGGTAGATTAAATTTGAATGTTAACTCATGGGAATTAGTTTCGCCATTAAGGATAGAATGATAAAGATGAAGGGAAACTTTGAGAACTAGCCACGTTGGTCTTATGGACTCAACCTTGCAACCTAGGTGAGTTCTACAACTCGATAGAACTCACCTCTTAGCAATAAACTGTGACTCAACTACCTGGCACAGAGTCTAGGAATGAATTATTGACTGTGCATAGAGAATACCTCATAAAGAATCTAAATTTACAAACTATTTACACACACACACAAGTTTTACATGTACACAATGTGGCCTAAAAATAACATAACCTATATACATGTCCACACGCGGAGGACACAATGCTATATACAAGCATTTACAAAGAAACCTATACATGATTTACAGTAGTCTACACTATTTTACACCAGTTTTACACTAGTATACATGGTTGGACTAGTCACGAAAGATAAACACAATAGAGCTGACATAGGCCCAACAACTCTTCACCATTCCTATTTACAGGGAAGAATTGTTGGGTGACATGAAGTAAAAGTAGGAAAGAGAGAAAAAACACAAAACTGAAACAAAATAAAAACATAAAAGAAAGGAGAACCAACAAAAGAAAATCTAAGGGGAACCTACCTGAAACAACGAACACTAAGGGTTGAAGAATGCTCACCCACTACTATCCCAACACATGAATTACTTATCTTAGATGCCAAACACACAAATACTAGCACTCGCACAATTCTCTCTTTGAAAGCTTGAGCTCAGGAAATGCTTTTCCCTTTTGCAGTTAATTTCTCATAAAGTAATTTTGCTTTGGGTAAATGTAAAAATGAGGGGGTAAAAGAATTTTATAATGCCCAATAGAAGAACATTAATTTCTTATTGGATTTTTGAGGGAAGGTAAGTTCCAAAATCTAGGCCCCGGGGCACCCAATGCTTACCTCTTCAACAAAGACAAAAATGACAACATCAAAACCCCAAAGTCCAAAATCCTTGGCAATGGACAAGAAGACACTTTGGGATCCAAGATCCCAAAGAAACAAAATATGAAATAAAACCAGGGAGAAAGAAAACAAAGAAACAAAAAGACAAAGGAGTACCCAACATTTTTCCTTCACAAAATGTAGGGAGGGGTATGCAGAGCATACCATCAATAAAAGGCATAATTGCCAAAATACTCAATTGACCACTATGCCAAGTGTTTAGATTCCAAGGAAATAATTCAAACATCTCAAGGAGGCACACAAAATTCTCACAAATCACAAAATCTCTTAAATCCCAAATTCTGGCAAAATCCGAAAAGGTAAGAAAATCAACAATTTAACATCAAAGGGCCAAGTTTAGATTTCCCTAAAAAATACCTAGAATGTCCTATATACATTATCATGGTAGAATCCTCAAGTAGTCATGGGATACTAGTAAATTCAACTTCCCAATCACACCAAACATGATGACACACACATATGGGTGGCACACAAAATAGTGCACCTACGAAAACACCCAAAATTCAAACCTAGAATTTCACTATGAAATTAAAACCCATTGGTCTAAATCCACATGAAAATACAAATATCCAATAAAGTTCTAATTTTGAGCACACATGGAAAAACAAGAAGCATAATAGTATAAAACTCAAAATGCAAACCCCAGTTTCTCATAGAAAGCCAACGGGGTAACTAAAAGCTATAGGAATGTGGGGGGGTACTAACGCTCAACTCATGAAGAAAATGAAAACAAGAAACATAAAAAATAATTGAGAAATGAATAAAATATTAGAGGCCCTACCTCATAGCTAGAGGAGAAACCTAAAATGAGTGGAATAAAATAGATCCCATGTGGAATCTAAAATGACCCACACAAACGAGAGTATTCACGACACAATTCCAACAATTCGTCGAACATTGGATTTTGACAACCCAGTCAAACACAATGAACAAAAGAGTGAATTTCTCCAAAATAATTTGGAGAAAATTCCAAATTCTTCACACAACTCCAAAGTGAAAAGTAAGTTAAAATAACTCTTCTTCCAAATAAATAACACTTTTTGCCAAAAGGGAAATTAAAACAAATCACTTAAATAAATCAAATAAAATATAATCTTTCCCAAGTTAAATCAAATCAATTCCAATTAAATGGAATTCAACTACAAAAAATTAGATGGAAATAAAATTAAACTAAATCCTGAGGCTCATTAAGAACAACATTTAATTAAAACCTCTTCTACGATAACTGTGAGAACTCAAATGCACAACCACGCCATTGGTCTATAACAAGATGCATCATGAAATCTAGATTTACCGACACATATCAAAGGGGTAATATAATAAACATGTGTACATTGTCCATACGGGAATGATATTGGCTCTGTAATGAAAGGCCGATGAAACTATCTCTTGTGCCACTGTTGGGGATATAGACACACTAAAATCCTATAGCTCAGTTAACATTTGTCTAGTTCATGTTCATTGAAACAAGCAAACATCAAGTGTAGATGCTCATGTTACAAATAGCCAAAGCTCATAACATACATGATAACAACCAGTGAAGGAGAGTGATAGATCATGTAGATCTCACAAATGAGTGAATATGACTTCATCTCACTTTGTACAAGCATAAAGGGCATAATGCATAGCAATTGTACAAATGTAATAGTGAATATTATATCATTTTAATTTACATTACATTTAAATATAAAGCATTTAAATAAATCATTTTATGGTATATGAGCATAATCAATTAAAGTAAATAGCTAAAATATCCAATTGCATATTGTAATCAACTAAAAATAGGCTAGTCTAACTAAGTGGTCTATTTTCCCAAAATTTAATCAATTTCTTAATTATGTTAGTACATCGAATCATACTGCTAGCATAATTCATCAAGAATCACTAGATCAAGCAATCAAACGTATAAGACTCTTTAAATTGATCATTACTTAAATAATTCTCTTAGCTTAATCAATCCCACTAAATCCCATGGCTAGTGTATTTAATTAATTTAATTTCCTAAAATTCCTAATTTCCACATCCATGGTAAAAGATAAAAGGCTCAATTCCCACCAATAAAGGGATGCTCATATGGATCAACCACATGGATCAAGGGGGAATCGATCCTAATCAGTCTTCATGGAAGGATCTAAACTGTCTATTTCATTCTCAAAACTATAAAATGAACTCACTCTAAGCTCAATTCAGATAGTTAATGGCATTCATATCCTTATTCTATCAATTTTCATCTAGAGTACTATTTTGATCATTCCTAACTTAAATCTAGTTAATTGAATTGTCATTTCATAGCTTAAAATCATGTTAATTGCACAATTGCATATTTGAAACCCCCATTCTAGGTTGTCTAGTCACTAGTTCAAATTGAATCTTGAGAGCAATTTGATGATCTAACCATACTCTTCTTGGTTAGGGAGAAATGAGATGCTTTTCTTGAGTTATTTTCTTGATTTGTTTCATTTGGATTGAACTAACCAAGAATATAATGTTTCATTGAGTGTTTTTACTTGCAGGAACATGTATAAATTGTACACATACACATATAATCCACAATAATCATGGGGTCCAATAACATCATCATGATACACCAATAGTCTTGAATGCAAAATACACCAAATATCATCATAAGGCATCATCATGCATACATGATCCAAATAGAAATAACATCACAATCTAACATTTAAATCAACAATGATAATAGTAACCAAAATATTGTATGCTAATCAAATGCATCATTCAATGCAACCACCAAATCAAATCACATTGATAATCATGGGTTAACAACATCTACACATGATAAATTATCACAATCAAGTAACCACTAGCACATACCTCATTGAAACCATCAAATCACATCAAAAGCCAAACAAGGTAGATACCAATCATAATCACAGTAGTAATCTTAGAATGGACATAAGAATAAACTGATCTAAGTGCATCTCATAATGGTAATATAAAAGCACAACACAAGAATAGTCATCGCATCACAAGATAAGCTCAACGAATTGCATAGGATAAACAATAAGAATCTAGAGCTAGAGAAAGACATCACCAAATATCACATCCATCCATAAAAAAGCATCCATAAAGTTGAAAATACATCCATTAGGATGTCATGTAGAATACAAATGGGAGAGGCACTACATCATCCCCCCAAAGACTAGGCTTACTCCTAGAAGCCTGCAAGTCAAACCAAAAGATCACGCTAAGTGTGAGATTGAAAAACACTATGAATTCAAGAATAGCCATATGACTCCTCCACAAGTCTGACCAAATCACACCCAATTCCTTACCAACTAGCCTCACAACTATTGAAAGGATAAACACACACTAAAAGAGCATTGATGATCTCTCCAATTCCTCCAACAAGGAACTTAATATGTGCTAGGAAAGGCACATCTAGCCATAATATCTTCCAAAAGAGACATGACATTATCCATTCTACCTCATCATGAGGAATCTGCCAGAAAAAAATGCCCTCGAGGGTCTCCTCTAAGACTAAGGCACCAAACACTCTCGAGTCACCAACTCAAGAACAAGGGAAAGATCAACCCAAAATGTTGAAAAACACTATCATGCTCATCTAGAGAATTCTTTAATCCAACTAGAGTATCACTAAATCAATTAAGAATCTAAAAAAGGTGAGGATTCTCTACCAAAATGCACTTTCCTGAGGGATACTACATCTAAATCAGGGTACTAAGAAATACAAATGTACAAGGTTTCCTCTCACAACCAAGAGCACTCATACTATGGAGGCTCACTAGTGCACTCCTTCCACATGAAGGGATACTCAGAGGCCAACTAAAAACCAAGCACAAGAACAACATGATTTCTATGATGCTCAGAGCTCAACTATAGATAGAAACAAAAGTCACATAACCCCACTAGACCACGGTCTCACCTTAAACAAGGTGATAATGAATCCTAAAGGTAAACATTATCCTACACCCAAATCCATATCCAAGCTTAGGATGGTAAGATACGCCCACTAATACCATGTCCTTCTAGCCTAAAGCTAGGGATACTACACCACCAACAATCCTCTGGCAACCCAATCTCCAACATGGAGTCTCACCAAGAGGGGTTAACTTAACCAATATAATCCCATATATATAATCATATATAGATATAGTTAAGAATGTGATAAATACTAGGGAAGGAGACTCTCTATGTCCCCATACTACGACATCCAAATAAGTGTTTGGGGAATTCACAATTACAGTGGCCAAAGAACACTCGGTGGTACTCAATACCCAAAATAGTGGTGTCCAAAGCATCTCCGTTACCATTCCTAGACTTATAAGCACAAAAGAAAGACATGGTCATCAAGACCCACAAGGATCAAATGTCATAGGTGCACTAAGTCACACCCAACTATCTCATAAGAACAATTCCATGAATGGACACACATGAGGCCTCCAAATCACAACAAGAGATAAATTTAGAATCTCCATAAGCATACATGCTAGAAAAAAAATGCAAATAATTTAGGATCAACCAGAATCACACAAAGATAGGCATTGACATTAACAAAATTATCATGATTCTTACTAATACTCAAAGTGAGGTTTGTAACCATTTGTTCTTTTAAAAAAATCATAAAGTTCATGCAACTATAATTTCATCTCACATGTTGTACATCTACCAATAATCACATAATAAATCCATTAACATCCTTATAAAAGAGGACTTACAATCCCATGCATTTTATCATCAAACAACGTTAACATGCATCATTTTTTGTGTACATAACAAAATCACTCATAATTTTAATGAGGAAACATTCCAATCAAAATTGTTATAGTAATTTTAACAAACACACCAATAGTTCATTATCTACGATATTCTCCCTTGCACATACTCCTAGAGGTTTGTAATGAACATGATAGAATCACATAATCACAAGATAGGAAAGAAATACC
Source organism: Chamaecyparis obtusa (assembly GCA_027943335.1). Lineage (NCBI taxonomy): Eukaryota > Viridiplantae > Streptophyta > Pinopsida > Cupressales > Cupressaceae > Chamaecyparis > Chamaecyparis obtusa. The sequence continues at coordinate 998,259 of BSBK01002559.1, read as the reverse complement.
AAATATTTAGAATGATCACCAAGAAAATGAAAGGGGAAAAACCCAAATGAGAGAATTATTAATTCCAACAGTAAATCCCAAAAATGTGTGCATTTCAACAATAGATCAAATGTGATGGACATAAAAAATAGATAGATAGAAAAATTTTAGTGACTAGTCCAAGCATAAGGAATAACAAAAAAATTCAATGCTAGCCCACACAACACATGGAATAATCCACCAAGATAACCAAAATAAATCACCTATTGAGAACTACATTCATGAAACACCATGACCAATAATAACCACATAAGAGGGAGTAATTGTTGCATAGTATTGAGGAACACAACATTTTAGCAATGATAGAAAACATATTGTAGCAGATGATTTTCTAATTTGCAGGGGCTGCGCCTTCAATTTCTAGAAATTTCATCAGTAAAAAATCATTTAATACCTGTTCCTAAGTCACAGGCATCCCTGTTTGGGGGTGGATCAGTCTGGAGAAAGTTCATCATTTTTCAGGCAATTCACAAGTAGGGTTTGACAGAGGATAGCAATTCATTTTCGCAAGGTTTTAATTCAGGCAATACCAGGGCACACGAAAATAATTGCAAAGAAAATCGTAGTCCCAGGCAGTGGATCAGTTCTAGGAAATTTCGTTGGTTAATTAGAGGATACTTATTGGCATCGGCATCATTTATTTAGCAGGGAGTATGAAACATACCAGGCATCTATTTGTTCCAATTGCATCTTCAGATTTGGAAGAATTTTCAGTCTTACTGGAGACTTGCATTTGTGGGAGTTTGACTTACAGCAGAGTTACCTCTGAGTCAGCCAGGTTGATCAACATTGTCCACCTTGAATACAAATCAGTGAACAATATATTCTCCCTGTGGCAGCGATCATACTTTTAGCAGTGACAGAATAGCGAATGAATAAGATATCATTAATGTAATTGGAATCGAGTCTCTGTTATGTAATCAACAAAATATGAACTTTTCATTCAAAAAGGAAATCCGCCTTACAAAGACATTAGATAAATATTGGTCTTTTCCATTCGAATCGAGATGTAAAGAAAGATTTAGCCGAACATAGTAAGGATAACCCAAGAGCAGAAAGGCCCAATATGACTACAGGTGCTACAAAGAAGCAAGACAAAGAAGAGGTTTTTTCAAGTTATTGTTTTAATTGTTGGCTCTATGGCCACAAGAAAAAAGATTGTCATAAATCAGTTCAGCATCACCCTTCATATGAGCATTTGAAAGATTTCATAGTAAAACAGAAGAAATTAGCTAAAAATACAGATTTGGAATTGCGCGCAGTCTCCACTCAAGCAAAACCTTATCCTTTCATTAAGGTCTCTACTCTGATTAAGGGTTCCTCTGAATCTTCACTACCAGATAAGCAAGAGAAGGATTCCCAGAAAGAAAAACTTAAGGAAATTGCTAGGGAGGAGAATCCTGGTTATGCACATAGAATAAACAATTTAATCCCTAAGCAAACTAGGAATGGTAAGCTAAAAGTCTTCTTAGTCAAAGCATTGGACAGGTAGATAAATATCTATTCCAAGACTAAATATGCAAAATTGGGCATAAGCATCGGGGCTGCTAAGGTGGGAAGACCTGAGTACAATTTAAATTGTAGAACCAATGAACCCCTATTTGCTAAGGGGGAAGGCAAGATCTTACCTACTCAAGCACCTCCCATTTGCATGATGAAGAACGAATCCACTTGGCAGACGGTTAAAAATAGGAAAAAGGTTAACAAGTATCAGCTATCTCATAGTCCTTTTAATCTATCTCTGAATAACCCATTTGATTTGCTTAAAGAGGAAGATAATGGGAGATATTCACCCCCCCATAAAGGCCATAAGGCAGGACAGAATAAGTTCAATACCAATGTCTCAGAGATCTACCCATAGAAGGATCAAACACACAGAAAGAATCTAAAAGGTTTAACAAGTAACAATGAACTAAGGAAGTTTCAGGAACAAAACATACAGGTATGCACGCCCCCTCATAAGTGTAATAAAACTATGGAGAGTAACAATGATAAAAGAATAGGTAATTTCTTTCAGAATCCTAACATGATTAGAATAGATCTAGACGGAAAATGCATAGAACAAAGACAAAATTCTTTTGCAGATACAGGGTTTATTTGCCGATGGTCTGGAGTAGGAACTTCTACCACAGATCTGATAGCTTGGTTAAAATCTCAACTCCCCAATGAGGTAAGTATATCTATCTTCTTAAAAAAAATTATTTTCATTAATTGTAAAGATGGAAATAGTAAAAGTAAAATTAGAAATGAAGGGTTAGCTAAGTATAAAGACTCTGATTTTTATATTTTTGACTGGGTTCCCCTGTTCAACCCAATAAAACTTAAGGACTTTCTTGTAGAAAAAGCTATAGTTCTTAAAAATTTGCCTATAGAATTATCTGATGTAGAAATTGTCAAATTAATAGGAAAACAAATTGGTGACTTTCTAAGCATTATTGATAATGATAATAACCAGTATGAAAAAATCATTAGAGTAAAGATCAACTATCATCAAAAATGGATTCATCCCATAAGATTATGCTTTAATTCTAACTCTATTATTATTAACCCCATTATTCTAGAAGATTTTGTAGAAAGACAAACAAATGATCTAGAAACCAATAATTTAGGACAAATGGACACCCATATTCAGAAGACATCAGAATTGAAGGAGAGCTTTAACCCAGAAAAAGGAGGTTTCACTATGACTTCTCCTAAGAAAACTAATCCGATCAGCATCTCCACACAACCTTCAGACTCTGTGTGTCAACCCCCTTTTTCTCGAGTTAAGGAAATATCAATAAATAAGACCTTAAATGTTGAGGTCAAATCTCCCCTACCTTTATCCATAGAACATGAGAATAACCTTCGTACTCAAAGTTTCAAGCAAGGAATTAACACTAAAATTACCTCTTACAGCCCGAATAGAATCTCCAACACTCCAGAAGATAAAGAAAGATCACTTCTTAAGGAGAACCAAAAAATAGAAAAAGAAATAGTTGAGATCACCAATGAGTTAATGGACACCCTTATAGATGAAATATGTGACAAAGAGGAACTTGAGCACCAAAAAATTTTGCTAATTAAAAGCATTATAGAGATGTCGGCATCAGACAATACTCAGGAAAATGGAGAAGAAGACATGGAAACAAAATGCTTTCCAAATCTAGATGAGATAGGAGACATGGAAAGGGATATTAATGAAAGAAAAGATCCCTCATATGGTAGGAAAGAAGAAATAAATAATACAAGGAATCAGAACGAGGAAGAGATCACAATTTTCCTAGAAGGTATCAACAATGAAGATAGACAATTAGGAATGGCAACAACCATTGATGGAATCAAACCCAATGGAAATCTTTCATTGGTTAAAGACTCCATAGAAGGCCTCTTTGGAATCACCAACCAAGATAGGTAGTTAGGAACAACAATGAAAAGAGGAAGTCTGAGCACCCCTAGTATCAATAGAATTAAAAAGAAGAGGGGGAGGAAATCCGAAGTGGAGTTAAGAACTATAAATGTTAATGCAGGAACCCAAATAGAGATTGCAGATATTCCTAATATTGATAAAAACTTAGAACTCATACATTCTGAATCTTTCCATTAGATAAAAGAAATTCCAATAGAAGAAATGGAAAAGTCCCCCTTAGTGGAGACCATTGACCAATGATCACTGCTAGACTTTTTAGGATTAGACCCTGCCTCTATTATGGAGGATTCTAGGAGTAATGATATAATTACAGGAGTATTAGGCTCGCTATCAAAAGAGGAACTCTATGAGGAAAAAAAAGAGAACATCGTTAGGAACAATACAGAAACTTTAGGTTTAGGAAAATCTATTAAGGGCAAGTTAGAAGCTGATACGGGGAAACTAGTCAAACCAAGAGGTAGAAAATCCCTTGCTGAACTAAGAGCAAAGGAAGGAATGGCGCCAGGTCAGGTTAAAATTACCGATATTCTATACTCTAGGAAGGGGAAGATCCTTCCCAAGTCCTCATGAAGATCATTAGTTGGAATGTTAGGGGTTTAAATGCCCCTAACAAACGAAGCCTTGTAATAAGGCAATTAGCGAAAATTAAACCAAATATGGCTATGATACAAGAAACTAAACTTTCTAATGAAGGATATGAGAATTTAAAAAAGAGTATAGGGATTAGAGAATTAATAGGTTGCGAGGCAGAAGGTGCTTTGGGTGGGATTGCTTTTATTTGGGATCCAAGAGAAATAGTTTTCAATATTCATGAAAAACATAAAAATTGGATGGGAGGTCAAATGAAAAGTTTAAAATCAAATTTAAAATTTAATCTACTAAACATGTACGCACCAAAATTCTTACATGAAAAGAGAATTGTATGGCAGGAGGTTAAGGATTATATTGAAAGCTTCCTGAATGATACATTTATACTAGGAGGAGATTTTAATGCTATCCTATCCTTGGGAGATAAACTGGGTGGGACAAAACACATATCAAAAACTACTTTAGAATTTCAGGAATGGATAAATAATATAGGGGCTTCGAAAATTGAATCAGACAGAGGGAAATACACTTGGACTAACAAACGGAAAGACACAAAGTTAATAGCAGAAAAATTGGATAGGTTCTTCTTTATTGGGGAATTGAGAAATTTTGACTTTGATCTTACTAATGAGGTACTACCTATTGCCGGTTCCAACCACTTTCCTATAGAACTAGTAATTTCGAAACCAATCAAAAATAAAAAGATCCCATTTAGATTTGAAAAAATGTGGTTACTTAATGAGGAATGTTTGGATCTAATTAAAAAATGGTGGACAGAGGAAAGATTTGAAGGCTCCAAGATATATAAAGTCATAAGGAAACTAAAATTAATAAAAAGAAATCTATCTCAATGGAGTAAGAACACTATTGGGGATATATTTGTGAAAAGAGATCTTATAGAAAAAGAGCTGGAAAATGTGAATAAGGAGATTATTGAATAAGGAAGATAGATTTTAGATGATAACATAGAGCAAGAACTATTATGTAAATACTATGACTCACTTTCACAAATTAGCGCCTTCTGGGGGCAAAGTGTGAGAGAAACATGGCTCAAGGAAGGGGACCAAAACACCAAATTTTGCCACAATAGCATCAAGGCTAAAAGGAATCGGAACAAGATTTCCAAAATCAAAAATAACAATGGAAATATAATAGAGGATCCCAAAGAAATTGCAGATTTAGTAGTCTCTTTCTTTGAAAACTCACTGAATAACTTAGGGAGTGTGAATTTGTTGGACCAAGTCAAGCTTTTAAGTAACATCCCTTGTATAATAACCCCGCTTCAGAATAACTTCTTAAATGCCACATTTACGGAAGATGAAATACTCAAGGTTCTAAAAGAGATGAACCCGGATAAATCCCCTAGTCCTGATGGATTCCCAACTTTTTTCTTTCAAAAGTGTTGGTCATTTATGGGTAAGGAAATTATAGATGTGATAGAAGGAATGAGAAACTTAGGACATATTCTTAAAGAAATAAATAACACATTCATTGCTCTTATTCCCAAAAAGGTTAATGCAGAGAACTTTAACGAGTACAGACCTATCTCACTATGCAACACTCTATATAAAATCTTCTCAAAAGCCTTGGCAAGCAAAATGAAACAACTTCTTCCGTTAATTATATTAGAAGAACAAATAGGATTTGTCCCTAATAGGTCAATTCTAGATGGAGTGATTATTGCTCATGAGGCTATACATTCAGTAACAAATAATAAGGTTCTGAGTATGTTAATTAAGCTAGACATTAGTAAGGCTTATGATAAAGTGGATTGGAGATTTATGTGTAAATGTATGGAAGCTTTTGGATTCTCAAAACAATGGATCAATATGATTTATGAATGCATCTCCACCCCGCACTTCTCAATCATGGTGAATGGGTCCCCTGAAGGCTTTTTTAACTGTTCTCAAGGTTTGAGGCAGGGCGACCCGTTATCACCCTTTTTGTACATCATTATGGTAGAAGCTTTGGGGAGAGGTATTAAGAAACTTCAAGAAGAGGATAAAGTAAAAGGAATCAAGATTACTTCGGGAGTCGAGGCTACTACTCATCAACAATATGTGGATGATAATCTCCTTTTTGGAAAGGCACTTCTAGAATAAGCACAAGCTTTTAAAGAAATCTTAAGAACTTATGCTAAAGCTTTTGGATAGTGTATAAATGAGGAAAAATCAGAAAAAAAATTCATCAATACCGAAGAGAGACGTAAGAAAGAGATTAAACGTATACTAAACTTCAAAGAAGGCTTCTTTCCGTGTAAATATTTAGGTTTACCTCTGGATAAGGGGGTCAAATCAAATCACTTATGGGGAAATACAATTCAAAATATCTCGAAGAAGCTAGATCAATGGAAATGCAAATGGTTATCAAATGCAGGAAGGGTTGTTATGATCAAGACAATCCTCTCTATTGTTCCTATTTATCAGATGATGAGCATGAGAATACCAACAGGTATCAATAAGGAGATAGCACAAAAATTAAGAAGTTTTTTCTGGCAAGGTTCGGGGGAAAAATCAAAACTAGCATTAATTGCTTGGAATAAGATTTGCAAGCCTAAAGAAGAAGGAGGTCTGGGAATTAAAGACCTTACGCTTCAAAACAAGGCCTTGGGGGTGAAATTAGTATGGAGAATGATTCAAAATCCAAAGGCAAAATGGGTAAAAATTCTAAGATATAAATACTTACTTGAAGAAGATGAGGAAAGTGTATGTCGTTCTGATATTTATCCGACAAGCTCACGCATATGGAACTTCATAAAAGAATGTAAAAATATAGTAGTAGAGTCCCTTTCCTGGGATGTGAAAAGCGGGGATAAGGCTTTATTCTGGGATGACTCATGGGGTGGAAAACCTGCCCTTCGTGAAATTCTCAGAAATGATCAGCTAATTGAACAAATCAAACAAAGTAAGGGAGTACGGGTTAAAGACTATTTTTCACAAATTAATAATAGTGAAGGAAGCAGCTGGGCATGGAATTCTCTAGAGGAATTCAGACTTCCCCTCAATTTCTAGGAAAATTTAAACAAAGCTTTACAAGATCGAAACTTCAATCCACGATCTGGGAAGGACATAATCATATGGGCTACCTCAAAGAGCAGTGTATACAATTCAAAAGAAGGTTTCAAAGTTATATCAGGGATAGACAACCCCCCCCACTAGTCTTCCCATCGATCTATGCTAGAATAGAAACTGTCTTCCTAAGGCAGGTCTATTCACATGGGCTGCTCTTCAGAAAAGGATTCTCACCGCTGAATGGTTTGAAAAAATAGGGTACCATGGTCCTTCTAGGTGTGCTCTATGTGAGAAGGATAGTGAAATGATAAATCATATCTTGTTAAATTGTGAGTTTGTTAATAAATGTTGGCTTTGGGTTCTAGAGAAATTAGATCTGAAGACTGCTCTTCAAAATGATATCACAAATGTGTTTAATTCTCAGCAAAGATCATGTAAAGAGGACTTATATAGTAAAATGAGATACATAATCCCATCCTTGTTAATCTGGGAATTATGGAAGGAAAGGAACCGTAGAATTTTCCAAGATAAAAAGATGAACATAGAGAGATTTTTAAACAAATTAGAGGCTAATATAGTAGAAATTACAAATGATAGAAATATGCTGGGACAATCAAGAATGGAATTCTCATTAGAAGACAACAACCAAAGGAAAAAGTGGTATGGTCTGAAAGTTCCTCCCTGGATTGGTCCTAACACTAACGATAAATCCTTATTAAGGGCAAACTATAAGTGGGAACCACCAGAGCAAGGGTGGATGAAGCTGAACTTTGATGGGGCAGCCAGGGGAAATCCAAGGGTGGTGGGAATAGGTATATGTTTGCATAATGTGGAAGGAAAGCTTTTAGGAAGGATAGCTAAACCTATAGGAATAAAGACAAATAATGAAGCTGAAATAGAAGCTATAAAAATAGGTCTGGCATGGTGTAAAAAATGGAAGCTTAATAGAATTTCAATAGAAGGAGACTCATCTATTATTATAAATGCAATAAGATAGGGTAGAACGCCAAATTGGAAACTAAATAGTGCCATTGAACAAATAATGGATACACTTGAAGTTATAGGAGATTATACAGTGAATCACATCTATCGGGAGGGTAATACAGATGCAAATAAGTTAGCTAACCTAGGAGCTGATGGGCAAGAAATTGAAGAATTTGATGAGAGTTTGAAAGAAGTACATGGAAGGTGAACAAAAAATATCAAAATAGGAATTCGAGACTAGATGTAAAATATATACGAATTTAAAGGTAAACAATTTTAGATACATATGAGAGTGTAATTTAAATTATAAATACATGTATAAAAAATACATATTTATATACAGTAAGGTGTCCTCCAATACTTTAATTTATACAAAAATTTCCTTGAAATTTAGCTTTGAATACAGAAGTGGTAAATTTATTAAGATCAAAAGCTTAATGTAAAAAGAAAAATTTTAAATAAATAAAATCAAGGCTTCTGTCGTTTACTTATCAAAAAAAAAAAAAATGATAGAAAACATACTTGTACACTCCAAATAGTGGTCGTCTAAGATCTTAGTCATATGCATAACTATAATTCTTATAAATGCAACAATATTATTTTCTCAATGCAAATTTATTTTACCTCTTTCCATGTAATGCAATATTTCCATTATGTAGGGTTTAAATCATAAGGAGGTCTAAGAACAACCTCAAAACATAAACTAAACATGAACCACCCTAGTTCTCTAGGCACACAACATGCATGAGGGTAATTACAACCACAAGGTGAAACACACACAAAGTTGAAACATGAGACTAGCTCTCTTAGAGGGGGTGCCCAAAAAGCTCACACAAGAGGGATTACATAACTATTTTTCAAGGAATTATTAGCCAACAACTATAAAGGTTATTCCCACATCCAAGGCATGCACAACTTGAATCACAAGTCACCAAAACTGACTATAACAATACAACACAACCCATCTCACAAGGCTATGGTAGCAATCTCAACATCACACAAGTGATAGATAATCTATATTGTCACTATCTCACCATTTCACTCAATGCAAGGTAGTACAAGGTTACAAGGAACAAAATGCTAGATACACATGATATCATTAAAGAAAATAATTCAACAAAAAGCAACAAATCCACAACATATAGTTCCTTGAGAGATTAGGAAACAATACAATTTGGGGACATAAGTTATTAACCTTAATGATCTATCATATAATGTTAAAATTTTACAACTCTTTACCAATGAATGTCTCTTTTCATAATTACCATGGTGCATAATTATCTCTCTACAAGCATAATGTGTGTCAATGCAAGAAACAAGATGCCAAAGCATATAAAATATAACTCATTTCATTTACTCTCATATTAATTCACTAATCACTAGAATATAGTGCACCACATACCACAGGAAGTCAATCATTAGGCACTCAAGGCCTTTTATGGACACCAACTGATAGCTATGACCAAGTAAGGTCACATAATCAAGTGATCCACTCATGGAATGCTAAGAGCTTAAAGAAACCAAGCATCAACACACACATACAAGATATCAAGCTATAAAAATGGCAACACAAACCTAGTTGCCAAGGCATCCATGAAATCAAACCACACAAGGGTCACCAAACACTTAAAGAAATAAGAGAAACACACAACCATACAATTTAAAATTCTTTGATGGGGTTCTCATGCAGGGGTATCATCCATCCCTGAAAGAATAAAATTTCTAGAAGGTGCTCTTCCTCCACCACATGTTTCTTGGGTTGGTTATTCAACAAAATTCAAGAATGCCACACTTAGGCATCCAAGCAACAAGCTACCACCATCTCACAACACTACATATGTGTAGTCACGCACCAAAACATCACCATGTGGGAAACATATACCAAGAGATCCCAACGTATGAACATGGACTAAAATACTAAATGTAATACCTCACCAACACACCCTTGGGACAAATGGTTAAACATGCACTTAATAAAAAAAAATTGAAAGTAAAGATGTAAACCATACATACAAGTGCAATTTATAACCATAATAACAAACATGATACAACATACAAGAGTATCATAACACTCAAATCATGATTGCATGCAAGAGAAATTATTCATAATACTTCCAAAGGTTCCCAAGAAACCTTAAACATAAGCATGAATGAAAAAGGAACTTTCAAGCCACCTCATGAGAGTCCAAAATTCATCTATGAACCTCATGGATCATGACTGAACCTTCATCAATGGTCTCCCATCAAAGAGACTACTACATCCTCATGGCAAGTCAATATTGCAATAGGCCAATAAGGACACATTGAGGGTAAGCATAACTAATTGCATCTAAATCTCAACTATTATGACTAAGAAGGCATCTTGAGGATAAAGGGTATCTGAATATGTAATTACATTTTTTTATAAACCCTTGGGAAGTACCCACTAATTTTAATATGCTAAAGTGTATGTGCTAAAAGATTAGGTGCATATGCTAAAAGATAAGTCATATGTGCTAATCTATGAATCAAAAGAATTAATCTACAAGTGTATGAGCTAATATGTGAGGTGTAAGAGTTAATCTATGAGGCATATATGCTAATCTACTTAGAAAGTTGCATCTAGGCTTTAAACATGAAAAGGAGGAGTTTTCTCAGTCGTACAAGTGGGTAGGCTTACCAACACCAATACATGACATAAGATACGATCTTACTTCACACCGTGGAGTACCATATACACATGAATCAAGGAAATAACAACTCAATTACAATAAAGAATCATAAAATTAAACTACACAATGAACATAAACATCCACACGTACAAGAGATCAAGAGCATGCACATAAAGGAAAATACACTAAGTACATAATTGAAAAGAGCATAAATGTACATACTATTGGAAAATTGACTATAATATTGTATATGACTTAATATAGTGTTTTCATTATGGCAAAAAAGTCATATAGTGTTTTGGAGTCAGCACACATCATCAGAAGATCAAAAATTGGCTAAGTACAAAAGACTGGATAGTTAGCAGAGCACCAGTAGTTCAAAGCATAAGCGCACCTGTGTATGACCAAGTTATGGTATGTGCCCTTGAATTTAAGCTTGTATGTATGTATTCATGCTAAGCCTAAGAGCGCATGATCAGATGAGACCGTATGACAAAGATAAAGACAATTGAAGAGGTACAACCAGTGAATACCAGAACAGAATAGTATATGCAGCTGACTGTTGGTAATTTGATTAGCGACTATAATATTGTTTTGTAAAGGCTATGTGCCTATTGTAATTAGGTTGTAGACATGTAATTAAATTTGTTTGTAAACACGCTTGAGCCAATTCACTTGGAAGTGTTGTATGTAATCGGTTATAGGCCGACCTAGTTAATTATTTTGGTAGCGCATATAAATATGAGATGTGCCCTTTGTAATAAGTATGGAAGTTGATATAGAGTTGAGATAAGGAGAGCAGAAGTGTGTGAAGAGTTTTTAATATGTATTAGAGCTTTGCAAGAGGTCAAATCATCAACACATCAAAGGAACTAATCTGATAAGCAGTGTCACAGCACCAGTTCATCTAGTACATATAGTGTGTATCTGAGATCAGAAGGTTGTAGCCTTCACCACTTGAGCAGTGAGCTCTAGGATAGTGTGTCCCCACCCCTAATAGGGTTAATTGTAAAAGACTCCTAACAGGGTCCAACCCTTGACAAGGTCACTATACTAAATGCATTGTAAAGACAACTCCTAACAGGGTTAAGGATCTTCTAACAAGGATCATAAAACACTAGTGCAGATTATTAGTGGGTGTCAATTCCCACCAGGGTTTTTACCTATTTGGGTTTCCCCGTAACCATATTGGTGTTATGTGTTGAGTTCATGTTTCTTGTTTATGTTAATTTTCATTTTAGTACTTAAGCATTCAAGTTGAGTTTCAAGAGTAAAAGTTAAAAGTTAAATATAGTGAACACTGATTCACCCCCCCCCCCCCCCTCTCAGTGTTCCCATTCCTAGCAATTGGTATCAGAGCTCCGGTCCTCAACAAAGAAGTTTAACCACTTGAGGAGATCATGGACAAGATAGAAATGAAACATCTGAAAAGAAATCTTGAAGCTGCTCTTGAGACCTGGATAGATCTAAAAAATAAATTGAAGAGCTAAAAGAAAAAGTCAATGATGCTCAAGTAGTCATCAAAAGACTAAGGAAATATTTAAAAGAATGTTCTACCAGTGATTTAGGGGTCATGATCAAAAAGATAAATGAAGAGAACACATCTCTAAAAGATCAGATTAAAGAATTAGATGACAAGCTAACTAACAACAGGAAGTCTATGATGAATAGATCAAAGGGAACCTTCAATTGAATGAAGAATTGAGGCAAGCAAACATGGAAATCTTGGAGCCAAGAAATAGCAAAGAAAATTTGGAATTTGATTTAAAAGAAGCAAAGAATCACATTGATAAATTACACATAAGCAAGGATCTGATAGAATCTCAGTTATATGCTTGGAAGCTTAAAGGAGATACCAGCGGCATTGGATTCAATGAAGCACAAAACTAGATTGATGACATGCGAGCAAGGATGAAAGCACCAAAAGACACCACGGATGCTAAGGAGATTGGAAGTCAGACTAAAGATAATGTTGAACTAGCCAAAGATGAGTGCAAGACAGTAGACCAAACTTTTTATGCATGTAACAAGCATGGACATATAGCAAGGAACTGTAAAGAGGTAAGACCTTTCAATGGTTACTTTTACTCATGCAATAAATTTGGCCATAGAGCTATGAATTGTAAGATAAGTCAGAAGAACAAGACTCAATATAATCAGAGAAATCAGAATCAGCCAAATGTAAGAAGTTCTCAGAATGTTACATGTCAGATATGTAACTATAATGGTCACTCAGCTAAACAATGTAAAATGGTAACTCATGTCAATGCATCAAGGAATATAAGGCCTCCTATTATTTTTCACTCTTGTAACAAGGCTGGACATATCTCAAAGTTTTGTAGATCAAGAACGCAAGGTCGGGAAAGCCCTAAAAAGCTAGAAAATTCAATATTGGATACTGAAGGAGAAGTCAAGTTTGTGAAAGCTTCAGAAGATGTGAGCATGATTTGGTCTGAGGCAAAGAAGGATAAGGTTGATGAGCATGTATTGGATGCATCCACAGTGGACACACCCTCTACATCTGGATGAATGGCCCTCAGGGTCATAGGGGGAGCTAATTTAGCTCTAGACCCCTATGCGGCCGATATACTCACCCTTAGAGTATGTGCCTTTGGATTTAACCTTTTGGAGACTAGTAGAACCTATGTGCAAGAGTGCACTAGTTGATTGATAGAAAAATGAAAGCTGGAGATTTTTAATGAAATTTTGATTTACACAACAAGCATTAATGGCAAAATTTTACTTTAAACTACATAGAAGCTTGTAGATCACTCATTGCATTCAATTTCAGAGCGATTGAAGAGCATAGAAGCCCTAGAAGTTGATTGTGAAGGATTGTAGATTGATTCACTAGCAAAGTAGTGTGTTTGATCGATTGCGGAAGCCCTAATCCATCGTGCCGATTTAGAAGTTCTTGGAAACCATTAGGAAAGTGATATACAAGTGATGGCTACTCCTATTGTATTTGATATTGCGGAGAAGAAAAGATATGTATTTAAGAGGCACCCATTCAAATATACATTGGATGACCTAGAAGGGGAATTCTCCCACACTCCTATGGGTGTTATGCATGTCAAAGACATCCGTGCATACATATATTGTAAGGAGCCAGTAGGTCTTGACAAAATTAGAGCACACATTGAGACCATGATGAAACCAGACAAAACCTTCCTTGATGAGTTTGCGCAGTTAGAGAAACATCCCATAGTTGAATATGCTATGACATATGAGTTTTATGAGTCTGAGTGGATAAATATCTTGCTTAGTAGAATTCATGATGACCTATTATGGATAGGTGAAGTTCTAGTAAGGATTACATGAGATAAAAGGTCTCTCTAAGAAAGGCGTCATTCTTCCAGCAGGCAAGGATGTGAGAAAACTTGTTGAGAAAACATGCAAATCAAGAAGTGATAGGCGCAGAATGACTATAGAGCCTATAGAGGAAAAAGATATCAAATTGATGTCTATCATACTAGGGTATAGGTTTCAACACATCAGCAGGGTGAATAGTGTGTCAATGGCCACAATTCTTGTAGCAATAAGACTAGTGAGATAAAATGGTGAGTTTAATTTGTGTGAGATCATGCGCGCACAACTGATAGACAACATTAAAGCCATTAAGCATGATAAGACCAAAATATTCAAGTTTGGGTTTTTTATCATATACATGTACTTCAACATTCTTGGAAAAGTGTCAGATTTGTATTTAGACAAGATTGTTCCTACTATGCCATAGATATTCTTCAAGGCATCTATGGAGAGTACACTTAAGGATTATATGGAGTTAGAATTGAAGACATTCAGGGTAAGAATGTAGATGAGGTATAAGATACCTGAGAAAATAGTTGAAAAATACAAGGACAGCATTTTCTTTATGGTGGAGACTGATACATGTATGGAAGTAGTTGAACCAAGGACAAAGTGGATTCATCCACTTGGATATGAGGTTGAGGAGACAATCCTAGAGGCATATGCTCAAGTACTGGTATCAACATCTAAGGACCCTAATGATCCAAGATGGGGGACTTATGAAGAGAAAATAAGAGAAGTTGATGCAGTTTTAAACAACGCAACAACTAAAAGAAAAGTAACCAAGGTTACTTCTGAGATATTGAAAATTCATGGAGTAACTCAAGTAGACCTAGACAAAGCAAGACAAGAAAAGATTTCTTTGGGAATTGAGAGTGCATCTGTAGTAGAGACAGAGTCTAATGATCCAAAATTGAAGAAGGTAAAAGTGGAGAAGTCTAATGATCTAAAGGGTAAAACAAATGATACCCCTCTTGCACCCATAGAGATAATTGATCTTATAGCTCATCTTGAGTATAAGGCAATGCCTAAGAGGAAGAAGGAAATCATCACTAGTCATCCATCCTCGCAAGCAACAAGAAGTAAGAAGAACACTCAAGCACCTCTAGAAGTAAGTTTCAAACCTAGTCTCAGTGTGTTGAATACAGGGATTGTTGATGAAGGCGGGATAGATCAAGTAGGAAAGTTCTATGAGAAATATAGTGAAATAGATAAATCATAAATTCATGGAATGATTATCAAACATATGCTAAAGTTCAAAAAGACAGTCCTAGAACTGAAGACAATGATTTTAGATAATGTGTGGAATATCTTAGAATTCCTAAAGAGACAGGCTATTGAAGAGGATCAAAGGATAAGAGAAAAGACTTTAGATGAAACTCTCCCAGTATGCTCTCTAGAAGAGAAGATCTTGTTGTTAGATTTGGTGAAACCGCACCTCTAGACTAAGACAAGAACACTACACATCATGGACAAGAATTATGAGTTGTTTGCAAAGGAAACAAAGAAAGCTTTTGAGAAGGTATTCTTGAACAGACACATGTATCCACCCACTGCATCCTCAACACAAGTGCCCTATAAGGAAGTCAAAGTGGTAGAGCCCACTAATGTACCATTTACAGGTCCTCAGGATTCAGCACCTACAGTTGAAACTCCTGCAGAGGTAGAAAAGTTTGCGCCCATGACAAAGTCACTAAAGGATAGCACTATCATTATTGATAATGTTGAGATTGCAATGGTAGCCATAGATAAGGACTTGGACAAGTTCAAAGAGGCCTTTGTAAGCACACAAGAGGCTGAAACACTATGTGGTGGCAATTCACCCAAGATACAACAAGAAGGTAAAGAAGAAGAGACACAAAAAGAATAAAGAGAGATAGAAAAAGAAACACAAAAAAAGAAAGAGACGGGAAAAGGAGAAGAAAAGGTAAAAGGAAATGAACCAACAGATGAGCCATCTGTTGAAATGACAATCAGAGTAAAGAAAGTAGTGGATAGCACTCCTATCACTCCTATATCATTGTTGTCAAGATTGACACCAAACACCACTAGTCTGGATTCTTAGGGAGAAGAAGACCTGATCAAGATCAGTGTCTTAGCCATGGAGAAAGAAAAGGAAAAATAGGTAATGAGGAACCCCTTATTTATTGAATCAATCAACATATTGAACAATTTATTACCTTCAGACAAGAAAGTGTCTAAGGTCAATATATTTGATGATGTTAGCCACATCCTTACAGCCTTCAAGACAAATTTTTCTAGTTTGGAAGTCTCCATCTCAAGTTACAGAAGATAAGTTTATGAAGAAGAGGCTAAATGAATTGGTTAGAAACTTTACACTTGACCTAAGTTCACTAAAGACTGGTCAAGCATCTTTAAATGAGTTTGCATCAAATGGTAGGAAGATCATTACAGATTGTATGGACCAAGATAAGTTGACTGATGATCATTTCAAGAAGATACAAGAGGCATAAGAAATGATAGAACAAGTAAGGAAATCAATAGAAGACCCCCCCATTGATGTAACCATGTGTAATAATATCTACCAAGGATAGTTAGATAAGATTGAAAAGGCTGAGAAGGAGATGCCCAAGATAAGGGCAAGGCAAACACAGCTCAGGAATGCTCTTGCGCCCTCCCTAGATGTGCTCAATTAGAATATCAAGGAGATCGATGCCACCATGGTGACATATGATCAAGGTCCTATCTTAGATTTGGAGAAGATGGAGAAGCTGACTTATGCATTTTGTGTACATCTCCAAACAGTCAATGCATTGATTGCATTCAGGAAGCAAGAGATCCACAATTTGTAGATAGCATATCTGGATGTACTTTCCCTGTAAGTACTTGTAGAGACTCAGTTTTTTTAGCACCTTTATCATTAATGTCAAAGGGGGAGTATGTATAGAATATGAAGTTATAGATATGTAAAGAAGATGTATAATAATGAGACTAAGGGAGATATAAGTTTTTGTACAAGAGGATAGATAGTAACTTTGCCATATTCCTTTGTTTCCATCAATGACAAAGGGGGAGATTGTTGGCAGGTTGACTATACTATTGTATATGACTTAATATAGTGTTGTCATTATGGCAAAAAAGTCATGTAGTGTTTTAAAGTCAACACGCATCATCAGAAGATCAGAAATTGGCTAAGTACAAAAGATTGGACAGTTAGCAGAGCACCAGTAGTTCAAAGCATAAGCGCATGTGCATATGACCGAGTTATGGTATACGCCCTTGAAGTTAAGCTTGTATGTATTTATTCATACTAAGTTTAAGAGCGCATGATTAGATGAGACCGTATGACAAAGATACAAACAATTAAAGAGGTAAAACCAGTAATACCAAAATAGAACAGTATATGCAACCGACTATTGGTAATTTGATTAGTGACTATAATATTATTTTGTAAAGGCTATGCGCTGTAATACCCCAAAAATGGGCTATAGGTTCATTAACCTCCTATATCGACACATCGAATAAAATTGACATCGAAGTCCTAACCTAAGGCACATCTGAACATCATAGAATCATAATTGATTATCCTAAATTTTGCATTAGGGAATATTCCTTATTCCTAATTATCCTAATTATCTTTAATTTAATGATTATTTGGTGATAAATCCTATTTATCCTAAAGTTTGATTAATTGAATATTCTAAATATTTAATTAATTAAATTTAATACTGCCACTTAATTATTTAATTGAATTTAATTGCATTTATTCCTAAATTGTATTATTTAATTTTGACAATAAATCCAAAATCCTATGAATAATTGATTAAATTCTTATTTAATTAATTAAAGCAAGTTGTCAGTTTTTAATAATATTGTTTTTGAATAAAAGTTTGAAAAATAATTGATTAAACCATAAATCAATTGTTTTATTTTTCAAAATCAGTTAAGTTGAGGATAAATCACTTTATTTATTAATTTAATTCATGATTAATTGTGCACATACAAAAAGCAGTTAAACTATAAATCAAAAAATCAATTCAAATTGTTTTAAAAATAAACTCAACTCTCTTTTGAGTTAAAAGTTGATCTCAACTTCTGATTTAAATCAAAAAGTTATTTTTGCATGATTTATTGTGAGTTAACTATCTTTAATTCCTTGTTGACTCAAAAATCAACTGAGTGATTTATGGTTTTTTTTCCATGCATCCTCAAAGCCCTAGATTTCTATAAATTAAGGCTTCAGCTCATCTCAAATCATCTCATAATTTTGCAAACTTATGCTGGCGAATTGCTATCTAGAGAATCGAAGCTTCTTTGTGAATCAATAGCTTTGTGAGATCACCTTTGTTTTCATATCATTTCTTAGCTCAGTTTGCATATCAGTTTTCCATATCATTATTAGCATAGATTCATATCAAGTTTTTATTATCACCTTATTTGCACAGAAAAACCAAAAAAATAGGTTAATTGCATTCATTCCATATCTAGATTTTGCATTCAAATCCTTTGTTTAGGTGTCGTCAAGGTCACTGATCTTGGTATAATCTGAGAATACATACTCTACAGGACATTAAGGGTTTCAAGGGTTTTGGTATACTCTACAAGATGTTATTTTTTGTTGAAAAAAAATAAATTTGGCACTTTTTCTATCAAAACTGTAATTTTTAATTTTCTGTCCATACTTCCGTACATCTTTGCACAGATTCTCATGTGAGATTTAAAATTGCACCGCTTGAAGTTTTGCTGGTTTTAGCACTTCCTCACATGAGACTTAATCTTTTGTCGCACGAGACCGTACTTCCTCGCATGAGATTTCATCCTTTGTCACGCGAGACCTTGTTTCCTCATGCAGGACCACATCCTAACTCGCGTGAGATTTTGTTACAGAGACACAGAATTGGCATATCCATACTTTCAGATTATTGATTTCTAACGCTTACGATTTGCTGTTGGTTTGTCTTGATTTTGTACTTTTGGATGTGTGCTAAATTCTAGATTGCAGAGCATTGGACATAAGGTATTCTTCTCAAGCTGATAATATTTCGATTTGGATTAAAATAAACTCTCACGTGTTAAGCTTGTGTGACTATTTATTGATTTCATATCACACATTTCATTTGGGCTATAAAAATGAACATAAATTTTCTTTTCAACATCTTTGTTACACATAGTAAATAGGCCCTATGAATACTATTCATGGCTCTTAAGAGAGTGGGTTTCCAGTGAAACTCTTCTCAATGAAGGAAACCTTGTAGGTAGGCAGGATACTGAGGGAGTCTCACGTTCCACTAGATCTATGTGTCTTCAACTTTTGATCGAGGCATTCTCTCTCTGGAGAGGTTGATAGATCATAAGGGGTTGACATCATAGATCTTTGTGAGATAATCTTGGTCTTAGCATGTCGGATTAATCTGTCTACTTTTTTTGGGTTAAAAGTGAAAAGGCTAGGGGATTATGCTCTACTTCTTTTTTGGATAGAACCAGAAACCTAGATCCTTGAATTTGATCTAGTCCCCATGTGGTATCTTTTGTGAGTCACCTTTAGAGAGGGTTAACCATAGTGGACATTCCCTTAATTGGGTCAACCACATTGACGGAACCTCAAGCGGTAATAGCCATTTTTTCTGTGGTAGTGACAACCACTATATAAATATTCTCATGGAAGAAATCTCCACAGGTGTGGTCTCTTGTTGGGCTATCAGATCTCCCTAGCAGATCTTGAAGATTAAGTTCTCAGACTGTGTCAAAACCTTGGTGTGCCTGGATTGGAGTTCGCCCTCTTGAGATCATAAAAGTTGCAGAGTCAGACCATTACTAAAAACCCTAGTGAGGCCAAATTTTTATTTTTCTAGGAATATGTGCATTATTGCAAAACTTTTTGGAACATACACTATTAGCATTCCTAGGGATTAGTACAATTCAGTCACTTGATTGTTCATGCGTAGGGTTGCTTTGTCCCCTGTTCATTGTTTTCAGACGTGCTTAAAATCACTTGCTTGCTATTTTGCGTGCTTGTTTATCTATCTAGTTACTGAGAACGAATCAATTCGCTACAATCTTCAAATCTAGACAAACAATTTTGTGAATAATCTAAAATTAAAAACCTTAAAAATTGCAAAATCTAATGTCAAACACCTTTCTGGAGTCAACAGTCATTTTGTAAAGTCAGAAAGTCATACAACTTTTGGATATTGTCATTTTAGAACCCCCAGATTGTCGTATGGTATATGGTACATTGTCGTACGAGTGTTTCTGCCAGTAAATTCCAAAAGTCAAAATTTCTGTAATCAACTGTCGTGCGAGTTTGACAATTGTCGTACAAGTTTTTCAATTTTCATTTCATGCTATACCCACTGTCATACGAGCCTGTAGAAAGTCATTTGGGAAATTTTGAAAAGTTGTCAGAATTGTCAGAGACCTAGCTTTTCCAGCCTATTTCCAGAATCTATCAAGAAAATCATTATGTCAAGAATAGAGAAGAAAACTACTAAGAATCCAATCATTTTCCTAAAGTGGCCTTTTGAATCTGATTTAGCCTTCTATTTAATCGATTTGAGTCTTTATCATCTTGTGTCAAAACCTTGTCATAACTATCAATCTTCAATCCATCTTCAAAATGGCTAAGTGTTGTGAACTCATGTCCACTATCTTTTGGGAATCTACCCATACATCCAAGGCACAGTCTCCTTCATTTATGTCTAATCCAAGCTTCAATCAACCAAACCTTGACAAGGTTGCGTCATTTGATCTTTTGAATCAAATCTTTCTTCAATTGTCTTCATCCTATTCTTTTGTTTCACCCAAGGTTAATGGTGGAAACTAGAGCTTCCTCTCACAAGAAATCTGGAGAAGCATCCCATACCTTACCTATAACCACCACTAGGATTTCAATTCTTGAGCAACTCTACAATTTTGGTCTTTACAAAGATGACAGTCTTGGCAACTTTTGATTGAAAACTGGTTACATTCCCCCTCCATCAATTCAAGGAGTCAATCAACAAACTCTACATCAATCTATTACAGGGAGTCCTAAAACTCCTAACATGTCTCAAAGAATCATTACACATGAGGAAGAAACTCTAATCACCACTATGATGAAATAGATGCACGCTATGCAAGTCAAACTTAACAAACTTGAGAAAGAAAAGGAACCTAAAGAGTTCTCCATGGAAGCTCTATGCCCTTTTCCATTTGATAAAGACTTGTACATGTCACCATGCCCTTGGACAAAATATGAGCAACGTGATAATCCTTTTGATACTTCTTCCACAAAGAGTGACACACCCATCTTTGAAGACTATGATGACTATGATGAGGGACAATATAGTGATACCTATGACACCTCTATTTCTAAGAGTCCTCCTCGCCATGTGCTCGTGCTTACTGGAAATGGGATGTCACATTAGATAGATTGTGATGGTGATCCATATGATTCTGATTTTGAAAGAGACTTTGATGATTTATGTGAATAATACCTAGATGATACATCTACTTCTATTGAGGAAGAGAAAGCTTACCGAGCTGATTATAAATGTGCATACTATAAGGATCTCTCCTCTAAGAACTCTCATGCTGAAAGTAAAGATTACACTCTCAAGAAAGATCCTATTAGTGTTGAACCTTTGTCTTGTGATGGTTGCCTTACATCCCCTACTTCCTCCAATACCCATACATTTCATAAAGCTTCCAAGCCTATCAAATCTTTCACAAGTCCTTCATCCACCAAAGGTCCTAATACTTTTCATGCGGTTTCCTATAGTTATCCTCAAGGGCTACCTCTTAAAGAAACTCAAGCTAACCTTCACTTGGCTACAAATACTTTCAATAATTCTAAACCTAAAGAGCCTAAGCCTTCATACACTACAATGCCTACTTCAGCTGGTCCTTCACCATCTCTACAATAGTCTTCCATACAATCCCAACATGCTTTTGTATCATTAGAAGTGGCTCCATGTCAAGAGGACTCTAGAAATGATAAAGAAAAGAACATAAAGAAAGATCAAGATCAAGAACCCTCCATGTCATCCACTCCTTTTCATGATGTCTCTTATCCGCTTTAGGGTTATTTTGATCCTACACACCCTTTCACATGCATTCCATCATGTCTTAAGTCTTCTCCTAAGCAAGATCATGATACTACTTACACTGTTGAGCTTATTGACAATCAAAATAACCTTACTACACTTGCACTTTCTAAAGATGATACTTCCATTAAGGTTGGTAAAAATGGTGTTGTTACTTCCAATGTTAAGCCTATTGAAAATCAAGAAAAAAATTGTACGCTTGTGCTATCCAAAGATCCTTGTCAAGATCAAAGTCTTCCATCTTCTTGTTCTACCACTCCATGTTCATTTCCACTTTCTACTCTTCCTAAGTCTTTGCAAGCTTTGAACAATCCTATCAAAGAAGGTTCTCATATTCAAGATGTCCACTATTCTATTGAAAATTCTAATGCTCACTCTAAAGATGTTGATATCCTTGGTTGTCATATAGATGTTGATGAACTTATTGATTATCCTTTTGTATCTTCCACGTCCATCCTTGAACCTCCTCCACCAATACTAAGAACTTCACATCTACCTTCCATCTTGGGTCCTTATGTCCCTTCACTTTCCCCTCCTAACTCTCCTAATTTTCCATCCATCTTGGGTCCTTACATCCCTCCATCTCCTATCTTTCCTCAAGATCAACATAGATGCATACCCTTGAATCCTTTTCATCCACCCACCCCTCTAAACCAGTCATATCCTCCTTCTTCTTCCACAAGTCCCAAGTCTTTTGGAAGTAACTTGAATGTTCAATACAAGAAAAAGAAGCAATACAAGAATCCATCAAAAAAAGAAGATCACCATGTCTCCTCTAATCGACACAAAGGCATAAAGTCAAAAGAGATATCTAAGAAAAAAAATACAAGACAAGTATGGGTTCCAAAATCCATCATTGAAGATATTCTCTCTAAATCATCAAAAAGAAATGAAAAGCCTATGGCTATATGGATTCCAAAATCTCTTTTGAAAAAGTATGATGTTGAGCAACAAGTGAAATTGACATTCAAGCTTCCAAAGACTTCCACTTCATCTTCTTCCAAAAATATTCTTCCATTCCATGTGCCTAAACCACAACCTTTGCTATCCATTTGCCATATTCCTTCACGTATTCCTTCATTCACATTTCCTCCATCCTCTCACCACCCTTCAAGGTGTGTGTTAATGTTGATCTTGCATTCCTTTCCATCTACCCTTTCACAATCCTTCCATTCATTATCCTTCTACCTTCTATCTTTTTTCCTTATTTGTCTATTTCTCCTATTTTTTAACCTCACTCACTTTACATAAAACCTTATCCTCCATTTTTATCTTCCATCTTCCTTTCCCTATCAGCATCTTTGAGCATATCATTTTGAATCCTTGGCATATCATGGTTTATCCTTTCAAGGAGCATTATCTAAAAAGATTTCCTTCTTCCAAAATGAAAAAAATGAAAAAAAATTGAAAATGTGCCTTGGTGAAAACTTGGAAACAGGCGCCTTGGTAGCAAAAGTAAAGAGAAATAAATTCTTCCTATGGTGAAAACCACTCCCTTGTGGCACCTTGGATAAGTACCATGTTGAGAACCTGGTAATCAGGGATCATGCGTAGTTCTTCTACATATTTCATCCATTCCATCTTCTCTCTTTGATCTTGACAATGTTGATCTATACACGAACATTTGGCTATTTTTGTGAGCTATCTTACGATGATCTAGCTTTCATTCCCTTCCTATTTAGCCTTCATGTCTATCTTCCTCCATTCATTTTAACCTATCGCTATCGTTCTCCCCTCTGGTCTTGATCTAAAAAAAAAAAAAAGAGTAAAATACAGTGCTATGAAGCCTCTTGACATGTCTACTCCTTTGGACTACATCCTTTCCTTCTTTGGCACTATGCTTTTCTAACTTATCCCATGCTGGCCTTTCATTGCTTGTCCAAATGCACTTTATATGACAATTTTCCCTAGCTTGGGTATTCTTGAGGAGTTTTCCCTTGAGGATTTCTCCCCTTCATTCTCCTTCATTCTCGTCTTCCATCTCTTCCACCATCTTGCCAATCCCTCTTGTTCTCCACCTTGCTAGACATTGGGACTGCACGATATGATCTTGCTTGGGAGTTTGCAATGGAAAAATATGCTATCAAGTATAGGTCAAGTATCAGAACAAGTATCAAAACAAGTATCAGAACTAGTATCAGAACTAGTATCAGAACAAGTATCAGAACAAGTATCAGAACTAGTATCAGAACCAGTATCAGAACAAGTATCAGAACACCCACTGGGGCTACACCATTCACTTTAGTTTATGGGTCTGAAGTGGTACTACCTATTGAGGTTGAAATCCCATCACTAAGAATCAAAATGCATGGTCTAGTAACTGATGATGACTACAGAGTGTCTAGGTTGCAAGAACTTGAAGTACTAGAGTGCAAACAAGCAATGTATGATCATCTCAAAGTACATTAGAAAAGAATGTCTAGAGGCTACAACAAGAAAGTCAGACATAAAGAATTTCAGGTTGGTGATCTAGTCTTGAGAAAGAATCCTAAAAATCAATCACATCGAGAATGCAAGGGGAAGTTTGAACCCAACTGGCTAGGTCCCTTTGTAATCATTGCTACTTTTGGCTCTGGTGCTTATCAACTCTCAATGACTAAAGGAGAATAGCTCCGAGAACTAATCAATGTTCTCCATCTGAAGAAATTCTATGCCTAAGACATTCAGTCTATGGTAAAATGTCCTGAAAAAAGCTTAAAAATCTGAAAAAGTTCTGAAAAAATGAACATCTTGGTGAAAACCTAGCAATGGGTGCCTTGATGATTCACAAAAAAAAGAAATATATCAAAAGTACAAAAAAATTGAAAAAATGAAAAATGCAAAAAAAAAATGAGAAAAAGAAAAAGTGCCTTGGTGAAAACCTGGAAACAGGCGCCTTGGTAGCAAAAATAGAATCTGCCAAAATGGTGAAAACTCGGCAAACAGGCACCACTTGTTTCAAAACGCTCCATCTATCAGTGCAATCTTGGTCATTCCCAACTTTCAGTCTTGCTTTAGTTTGTACATATCTCTCGGTTTATTTTTGCATTCCTATTTTTAATAAGTCAGTTGGTACACCAGTTGGCTCAAGTGTCTGTATCCTATCAATGCCTAATACTCGGGAGCAATCAATGTCATATCCTATGGTCTCTAGTATATCTTAGACAAGTCATATCTAGCCAGAGTCCTTTGAAGCTTCATCTGATTTAGCCTATCTATCTTGTCTCCAGAAAGGATTTTGCATCTACAACAACGCAATCAAACATCAAACACAAACTGAAAACAACCTATGCTTTTTACAATGCTTTTATCTCCTTGTATGCTTACTGATTCACATTGGGATTTTTGCATATTGTGTCCCTCTAAGCTCTTCGATGATGTCCTTTATAGGATTTAGAGAGTGGTGACTGGGGGCATAATCTTTTCTTTGTCTTCTACTTGTATGTGAAAATCTAACAACTTTAGAAATTCTGGATTGAAATGGTGTCTGACTGTAAGAGCCTCTATCTCGAATTGGATGGCCATGCATACCTCGACCATTGATACCCAGAAAATTCAAAGAAGTTTGATCTAACTATTGTCTTTTTGAGTGAGTTCTTTCTCCTATTGTGAAATGTGATCTTACCTAAGGATGTGAATGATAAAGGGTCACTATGGGTAATTCACATTGGATTTCGAATGACCTCTTGATTGCTTGATGTGTTTGACCACAAGGCATATTTTGGTCATCACGACATTTATGTTTTGATGCTTATACAAATTGCTATATCAAAATGGACATGATATTCAGGTCATCCTAGCATTTATGCTTTGATGGTTATATCTAATCCGACATTCTGAAAATAAAATCAATATTCATATGTCCATGGTTGCCTAACTAGTGGGTGTTGTATTGATTCTTGTGCATACAAATCGATATTCATATGTCTATGGTTTCATCACTAGTGGGCATTGTATTGATTTATCTGGTTACCTAAAAATTCAATGATGAGAATGACCGACACATGATCAGTGACTAGGTCCTAGGTCTTAGGTTGCATTTCATTCTGCATGTCTCTTTCCATGTTTGCATGATCTCACAATGGCTAAATAAACTTCAATGCTTAAACGATTCTTCAATCACATCTTCAAATCTAACAAGAGTTGAATCTCACACGAAGGTCCATCCAATGAAATAGTGAGTAGAATCCTTTTTCGGGATCAAAATCAAAATTTGAGATCATTCATATTATCAACTGCTTGCATAATCGACCTTCAATCATCACAGAAATCTAGTATTCAACTTAACTGATTATCTTACATCAAACTATCAAAATTTCAACTTGGTCAACCATGCTCAACTCATGGTTTAAACCTAGTCAAACTTGGTCTTTTGGACCCTCCAAATAATGGAAAATGTATTTTTAAACATGTATAACCACTTCTCAAATTAATTAACATGCTTCTAAACTATTCAATGCTGACTTTTTTGTCAAATTTCCATTTTAATCCCGAAGGGGGCATGGTATTACACATCATTCAAAGTCTGTAATCAAATTTGAAATCATATCTTTCCTTAGTAATCAAGACAACAACCACTTCTAGTTGTTGATTCATCAAAAAGACCTCATCACTTGGGGCAAATCGATCATCGCCCGGGGCATATCAGATTCATCGAGATCCATATCAATCTGGTATTCTCTTAATCTTGTAAATTGTATCAGTTTTTGAAACTATCGGTTCAATTATGTTATTTCCTTGGTTCTTCAGAAACTGAAGGGTTAAGATGTGATACCAATGTGATTCAATATAAGGATAATGGTAAAAAAATTTCAAATCATTCAAGGATAAAGGTAAGAAAACATGTTTTTTAGCTAAAGATTCTGATGATAGTGAAGAAGAAATTGTTTTCATTGCTATAAAAGATGAATCTGATAATGATGAAGATGAGATGGCACTTATCTCTCATATAAGCAAAAATGATACATGGATTATAGACAGTAGATGTTCACATCATATGACTGGTGATAGGACTAAGTTTGAACACTTTGAAAACTTTGATGGTGGTAATGTAAGGTTTGGAAACAATGAACCTTGTTGTATAAAAGGTAAGGGACGAATTTCATTTACCAAAGAACTTATATGTGATAATGCATATTGGGTTGAAGGACTAAAGCATAATCTTCTAAGTGTAGCATAGCTAATTAACATTGGATTCAAGGTTGAATTCATGAATGGAAAAGCAAGACTGTTGGATGACAAAGGAAAACTGATAGGATCAGGCAAACAAACCAAAGGTAACCTATTTTATCTTGATCTTGGTGATTACTCATGTTTTATTGCTCAAATTGAAGAAAGTTGGTTATGGCACAAAAGGTTATGTCATGTAAATTTTGACAACATGATGAAAATAAGCAAATTTAAGAAAGTAAGAGGTATTCCTACTTTGAAGAAACCTGATGTTGGTCTATGCAAGAATTGTCAAATTGGTAAAATGGGAAAGTCTAGTTTTAAAAGTAAAAACTATCAGTCTGAAGATATTTTAGAAATTGTGCATACTAATTTATGTGGACCTATTGGAATTGAGAGCTATACCGGAGAAAAAAAATTTATTCTCTTTGTTGATGATTACTCTAGAATGATGACTGTTATGTATTTAAGAGAAAAGTCAGAAGCATTTGAGAAGTTCAAATGGTATTTAGCAAGAGTAGAAAAGGAAACAGGAAAAAGAATAAAATGCTTGAGATCAGACAGAGGTGGTGAATTCATCTCCCATGAATTCAAAAATTTCTACATTGAAAGAGGAATCAAAAGACAGGTATCAGCCCCGAGAACTCCTGAGCATAATGGAATAGCTGAAAGAAGGAATAGATCTATCATGGACTGTGCAAGGACTCTAATGATTGAAAAGAACATTGCTATGAAATATTGGAAGGAAGCTATCAGCACTACAATTCATACCTTGAACCGAGTACAGCTGAGAAAAGACACATTCAAGACTCTATATGAGCTATGGTATGGCTACAAACCAAATGTAAGTTACCTAAAAGTATTTGGTAGTAAATGTTACATCTTAAAAGAATCTAGAAAAGGAAAATTTGATGTAAAAAGTGATGAAGGAATATTTTTGGGATATTCTTGCAAAAGTAAGGCATATAGATGTCTAAATTTGTCTACTCACAAAATCATAGAAAGTGCACATGTGAGAATTGATGAGTTTGCAGAAAAGACTGAAGAAGAAAGCAAAAAGGAACCAAATGATTACAGAAAATTTGTTTACATCGAACCTAATACATTTCTAGACACATATAAGGAAACTACATCTACCAAGCCCAGTATAGTAACCGAGTCACAATAAGTTCAAACCGAGTCACAAAGTACCGAGTCTCAGTCTAAAGCTACCAAGCAAGTATCTACTGAGCTCGAGCAACCTGAACCTGAAGATGAAGAAGATGACAATGTAACTCATTCAGGAAGCAAGGAACCTGTATTGGCCAAGTACATCAGAAAGCATCATAAACCAGATCAGATTATTGGAAACAAATCAGATGGTACTATGACAAGAAGTAAACTAAAAGGTACATGTTTATTTGCTGATTTTGAACCTAAAAATGTCAAAGATGCATTGGAAAATGAAAGTTGGATTGAGGCTATGAATGAAGAAATAGAGCAAATAGAGAAAAATAAGACATGGACTCTTGTACCTAGGCCTAAAGATAAAAATGTAATTGGGACAAAATGGGTATTCAAAAATAAGTTGAATGAAGATGGTCAAGTATCAAGAAACAAAGCAAGATTGGTATGTAAAGGATATTCTCAAGAAGAAGGAATAGATTATGGAGAGACTTTTGCTCCTATTGCAAGATTAGAAGGTGTGAGGACTTTACTTGCATATGCAGCACATAAAGGATTTAAGGTATATCAGATGGATATAAAATCTACATTTCTCAATGGTATTCTTGAGGAAGAAGTCTACATTGAGCAACCTGAAAGTTTTATTGATCCAGACAAAAGGGATATGGTCTGCAAATTACACAAAGCATTGTATGGTCTAAAACAAGCTCCTAGAGCATGGTATGAAAGATTACATAACTATCTTACTCAGATTGATTTCAAAAGATCTAATGACAACAGTAATTTATACATCAAAGAAGGATCAGATAACAAAATTGTTTTGGCAGAAATATTTGTGGATGATACTGTGTTTACAGGAAATGATGATCAGTGCAAAGAATTTTTAGAGCATATGAACAAAGAATTTGAAATGTCTATGTTTGGTCAGATAAAATTCTTTGTTGGACTTCAGATTTAGCAGAACAAAAATGGTATCTACATTACTCAGTCTAAATATATCAAGAAAATACTTAAGAAATTTGGTATGGAAGATTCAAAACTAGTTGGTACACCCATGTGTACTGGACTAAAGCTTACCAAAGATGATGATTCAAAAGAAGTAGATCAGACCTTATATAGATCAATGATTGGAAAATTATAGTATGTAGTACACACAAGGCTTGATATTGCCTTAGCAGTTGGTATAGTGGCAAGATTCTCGGCTAAACCTAGAGAAAATCACATGATGGTAATCAAAAGAATCTTGAGGTATTTAAGGGGAACTGAAGATTATGGCTTGTGGTATAAATTTGGAGGCAATCTGGATTTAAAAGTGTTTACCGATGCTGATTGGGCAAGAAACATTGATGATAGAAAGAGTACAAGTGGTGGAGCATTCTTCCTTGGCAACAGGTTAGTATCTTGGACTAGTAAAAAGAAAAACTGCACATCCCAATCCACAGCAGAAGTAGAATATGTTGCTGTAGCAGTAAACTGCTCTAATATTGTATGGTTTAAACATCTTTTGGAAGGCATGAAGGTTGAGATCAAAGAACCAGTTGTTATGTTTTGTGATAATACAAGTGCAATAAATATTTCAAAGAATCTAGTAATGCATTCCAAAACCAAGCACATTGCAATAAAATATCACTTTGTCAGAGAATTGGTGCAGGACAAGGAAATCAGATTGGAATATATTCATACAAAAGAACAAATTGCAGATATCTTCACCAAGCCACTACCTAAGGATGCATTCTTGTATCTTAGAGGCAAGCTAGGGGTCACTCCCCTATCTGAGGTTCACTAAATAAAGTTTTAGTGATGCATCAACCAGAACATGTTGAAGATCAATCAGTTGATGCACCATAGTCAGGGAATCATTGCATATGAATCAGTACATAAGGTACATTGATATTTACTAAAATTGTGTAAGTTGTCTTTGGCATGTGTTGTCAAAGAGGGAGAGTTTGCTGTCATTTCAAGAAATTTCTAAGAAGAATAATTTGAGAAGTTAAGAGGGAGAGTTCTCAATCAGAAAGAAGTTTGAAGATGATGGGAATCAAAATGAAGCTAAGGTTATGTTTCTTACTCTAGGTTTCTTTGTGAAATTTCATTGTGCTATGACATGTTGTGTTGCCATCAATGCCAAAGAGGGAGATTGTTGGATACAATTGTCTGAAGGACATTGTTGGATTAGCTATGTATTGTCTTTGATGTCACACAAATGTCATATCAATTATCATTCTCAGTGTCTACCGAGTTCAGTTGGTCAGCTAAGCGGTTCTCAGTGTCTACCGAGTTTAGTTGGTCAGCTAAGTGGTTCTCAGTGTCTATCGAGCTTAGTCGGTTAGCTAGGCAGTTTTTAGTGTCTACTGAGTTCTCTCGGGTGACTAAAGGAAACATGACAGGGAAACAGTGTTAACCGAGCCTCATCAGTTATCGAAGGAAAAGTAGTGGTTACCGAGCTCTCTCGGTCTCCGAAGGATGTTGTAGAATTCGCTATGGTTACCGAGTTCACTCGGTCACCGAAGGAAATCTTTTCAAGATTAATGTTTACCGAGCAAGGTCGGCCCTTCAAAGGATTTTGTTATTACAGTTTGTTTATCCAAGCCGACTGTTATAATAATTATTAGTGCTGACTTGACAATCTAAATGTTAATTAGAATGGCATATATATATATATAGAAGGTCAAGTGGTGAATAGGATATATACAACATGTAGAAATCATTTTGAAGAAAGGTATGTGCAAATTTTGAAGGATGGTTAGATATCCTTGAGGAGCAGCAAAGATTTATTTGATCAGTAAGGATCTAGTGAAGCAGAACAGAGATCTATATTGAGCAATTCAGTTGCAGGTCATTTCATTATTACTCTCTTACAATTGTAGCAGTGATATCAAAATCTCTTAACCGAGTTGGTTTAACAACCATTTTATAAATCCTCTAACAAGGTGACAGTTCTATTGAATTGTTTCAAGACCTCTTACAAGGCCACTCCTAGCAAGGTGATTAAATCCTCTAACAAGGTCACACCTAACAGTGTGTTTTGTAACCTTTTATCGGGTTGGCTCCTAACCGGGCATCACTTCAGAAGAGTGAAAAATAGTAACTAGTTACATTGGTGGTTTTTCCCATATTGGGTTTCCACAGTAAATCTGGTGTCTCTTGTGTTCATGTTATTTTCTTTATTCATGTAAGTTAATCAGTGATGAATGCTTAAGAATAGTTTAATTATTACACACTTCAAGAATCAAGTTTCAACATTTCTCTGTATATTTACTGAGTGGCACAGTAAATAATTTGTTAAGATATTTAAGGGATCAGCGGTAATAGTTTTGTGGTTAATTGATTCACCCCCCCTCTCAGTTACTGCATCCATATTTCCAACATATTTATCCTAAAGTTTGATTAATTGAATATTCTAAATATTTAATTAATTCGATTTAATACTGCCACTTAATTATTTAATTGAATTTAATTGCATTTATTCCTCAATTGTATTATTTAATTTTGACAATAAATCCAAAATCCTATGAATAATTGATTAAATTCTTATTTAATTAATTAAAGCAAGTTGTCAATTTTTAATAATATTGTTTTTGAATAAAAGTTTGAAAAATAATTGATTAACCCATAAATCAATTGTTTTATTTTTCAAAATCAATTAAGTTGAGGATAAATCACTTTATTTATTAATTTAATTCATGATTAATTGTGCACATACAAAAAGCAGTTAAACTATAAATTAGAAAATCAATTCAAGTTGTTTTAAAAATAAACTCAACTCTCTTTTGAGTTAAAAGTTGATCTCAACTTGTGATTTAAATCAAAAAGTTATTTTTGTATGATTTATTGTGAGTTAACGATCTTTAATTCCTTGTTGACTCAAAAATTGACTCAGTGATTTATGGCTTTTTTTCCATGCATCCTCAAAGCCCTAGATTTCTATAAATTAAGGCTTAAGCTCATCTCAAATCATCTCATAATTTTGCAAACTTATGCTGGCGAATTGTTATCTGGAGAATCAAAGCTTCTTTGTGAATCAATAGCTTTGTGAGATCACCTTTGTTTTCATATCATTTGTTAGAATTTCATATCAATTTCTCATATAGATTAGATTCATATCCAGATTTTTCATTATTATTGCATAGGAAAAAAAAAATAGATTAATAGCATTCATTTCATATCTAGATTTTGCATTCAAATCTTTTGTTTCAGTGTCGTCAAGGTCACTGATCTCGATATAATCTGAGAATACATACTCGCATCTACTAGAAGGCAGTAAATCACCTAGTTAGTTTAGTTTTCAATTACTTGCATGATTTCGATTTCAACTAACCTCTAATGTTTTACTGAAGTGTTGTGTCTACAGATCAGGTACAAAATTCACACACACATGCGCCTATTGTAATTAGGTTGTAGACATTTAATTAACTTTTTTTTTAAACACTCTTGAGC
Source organism: Chamaecyparis obtusa (assembly GCA_027943335.1). Classification (NCBI taxonomy): domain Eukaryota; kingdom Viridiplantae; phylum Streptophyta; class Pinopsida; order Cupressales; family Cupressaceae; genus Chamaecyparis; species Chamaecyparis obtusa. The sequence goes on along the minus strand of BSBK01002559.1, from coordinate 965,474 downwards.
CAATTCACTTGGAAGCGTTGTATGTAATCGGTTATAGGCTGACCTAGTTAATTGTTTTGGTAGCGCATATGAATATGAGATGTGCCCTTTGTAATAAGTATGGAAGTTGATATAGAGTTGAGATAAGGAGAGCAGAAGTGTGCAAAGAGTTGTTAATGTGTATTAGAGCTTTGCAAGAGGTCAAAGCATCAGTGCATCAAAGGAACTGATCTGACAAGCAGTATCATAGCACCAGTTCATCTAGCAGATATAGTGTGTATCTGAGATCAGAAGGTTGTAACCTTCACCACTTGAGCAGTGAGCTCTAGGATAGTGTGTCCCCACCCCTAACAGGGTTAATTGTAAAAGACTCCTAACAGGGTCTGATCCTTGACAAGGTCACTATACTAAATGCATTGTAAAGACAACTCCTAACAAGGTTAAGGATCTTCTAACAAGGATCATAAAACACTAGTGCAGATTATTAGTGGGTGTCAATTCCTACTGGGGTTTTTACCTATTTGGGTTTCCCCGAACTATATTGGTGTTATGTGTTGAGTTCATGTTTCTTGTTTATGTTAATGTTCATTTCAGTACTTAAGCATTCAAGTTGAGTTTCAAGAGTAAAAGTTAAAATTTAAATATAGTGAACACTGATTCACCCCCGCCCCCCCTCAGTGTTCCCATTCCTAACACATACAACCCAAATCTAGGTGAAGCATAGCATGGAGCATTCAATGCTCCAAGTCTCTAACTCTAGAGGAAGCCCATCACTTGTACACTGGTCCCCAATAGTGGTAAAGTGCAATGCCACCTCACTATGTGGAACCCTCAAGCCCATACCAATGTGTTCATGGGGATAGCAACCTGACTAAAGACATAAGGCAAACACACAAGCAAGGAGTGACCCACACACACACACACCAAGAATATGCATAATCTCACAAGATATGTATGGTGGCCTAATGTAATACACATAATGAAATATATAAGGTACATGGAGAATACTTAACATGTAGACCAATGTCCAAAGCACTACCATATAATCACTTCACAACACATCAAGGTGCTACTCACATCTAGTGAACCTAGTTACAAGAGTACCAACCATAGGGAGTACCTTTGCTCGCATGGGTCAATACTGACATTTGGGGCCCAATTACCATCTATCACCTTCTTAGGTCACTCATGACATCAAAGGAATCAATAGAGTCCATTACTTGCTCAGGTCAATCTCTGACATCCATGGATTTGATTATTTCCAATTTACTCTTGACTAGTATTTATACCCAATTCAATTATTATGTTTTCACTTTTTAAGGAAACTCCTTCAAGCTTCCACTATGGCCACTCTCGAGATAGGGTCCACATAAGGAGCTACTCCCCATGTCTACTCATTGTACCTAGTTGTACGGCTCATCATCACATGATGAAGACTAACAAAATCTTGTCTACTCGATCTACACAAGTACATAACAAATCTCTTCATCAACTTGGGCTACACTAAGAATGAAATATAAGGACTATGTCCACTCATCTACATGAGGATGATATGACCCAAGGATTTTCCACTCAATATACATGAAGACATAATCATAAAAATGTACCATCTACTTGGTCTACACCAAGAAAAATGATGGTATAAGCCTCAACAAACAAGAAGGTGAAAATTAGAGGATAAAGCACTCAAGGCATACAACCAAGTGAAAACAATAAAATATAACAACAAAAAATAGCTCAATTGGACACTATGCCAAGAGCACTAATTCACATGAAATTTGAAAAAAAACTCTCTAAACATGGGGAAGGATCAATCAAATATAGAAAACAATAATCAGAGGATAAAGTGCACCCAAACACTCAAAGCACCAAAAATTGAGAAAAATCAATTAAAGACACAATTGCCAAACTACTCAATTGGCCACTATGCCAAGAGCTCAGATTCTAAGGAAATCCTTCAAACATATCAAGAAGGCACACAAGATGCTCACAAATCACAAAATCACTTAAATCCCAAATTCCAACAAAATCTAACAAGGTAAACAAATTAGCAATTTAACATCAAAGGGCCAAGTTCAGATTGCCATTACAAATACCTGGAATGTCCTCTATCCATTTCGAAGGCACAATCATCAAGTAGTCATGGGATACTACTAAATTCAACTTACCAATCATGCCAAACATGATGACACACACATATGGGTGGCACACAAAATAATGCACCTACGAAAACACCCAAAAAATCAAACTTGGAATTTCACTACAAAATTAAACCCATTGGTCTAAATCCACCCAACAATGCAAATATCAATAAAATTCTTGTTCCAAGAACACATGGAAAAATGGGTAGCATAATAATGTAAAACTTAAAATGTAAACCCCAGTTGCTCATAGAAAGCCAACATAGTAACTAAAAGCTATATGAATGTGGGGGAGGACTAAATCTCAACCCATGAAGTAAATGCAAACAAGAAGCATCAAAACTAATTGAGAAATGAATAAAATATCAAGGGCCCTACCTCATAGCTGGAGGAGAAACCTAAAATGAGTAGAATAAAATAGATCCCACATGAAATCTAAAATGACTCCACATAAATGGGAGTATTCATGACACATTTCCAATGAGTCATCGAACACTAGATTCTGATAACCCAATCAATCATAATGAATAAAAGAGTGAATTTCTCCAAAACAATTTGGAGCAAATTCCAAATTCTTCACACAACTCCAAAGTGAAAAGTGAGTTAAAATAACTCTTTTTCCAAATAAATGACACTTTTTTTCCAAAAAGGCCCAAAAGGGATATTAAAGAAAATCACTTAAATAAATCAAATGAACTATAGTCTTTCTCATGTTAAATCAAATAAATTCCAATTAAATGGAATTCAACTATGGAAAATTAGTCGACAATAAAAATAAACTAAATATTCAAACTCATTAAAAATGACATTTAATTAAAATCTCGTCTATGACAACTGCGGGAGCTCAAATGCACAACAATGTCATTGGTCTATCACACAATGTATCATGAAATCTAAATTTACCAACATGTCACATAGGGATAATATAATAAACATAAGTATATTGTCCATACATGAACGATATTGGCTCTGTAATGAAAGGCTGGTGAAACTATCTCTTGTACCACTTTCGTGGATATAGACACACTCAAATTCTACATCTTAGGTAGAATGTGTGTAGTACATGTTCACTAAATCAACAAAACATCAAGTATATATGCTCATGGTACAAATATCCAAAGTGTATAACATAAATGATAACAACTAGTGAAGGAGAGTGATAGATCATGTAGATCTCATGAATGAGTGACTACGACTTCGTCTCACTTAGTAAAAGCACAAAGGGCATAATGCATAGAAATTGTGTGAACGTAATAGTGAACATTATATCATTTAAATTTACATTGAATTTAAATATAAAACATTTAAATAAATCATTTTATGACATATGAGCATAATTAGTGAAATTAAATAACTGAAACATTCAACCGCATATAAGGTACAATAATCATGGGGTCCAATAACATCATCATGATACATAATCAATAGTCTTGAATGAAAAATACACTAGTTATCATCATGCATACATGATCCAAATAGAAATAACGATATAATCTAACATTTAAATCAGCAATGATATTGGTAACTGAAATACTATATGGTAATCAAATGCATCACTTAATGCAACCACTAGATCAAATCACATGGATAATCATGGGATAACAACATCTACACATGATAAATGATCACAATCACATAACCACTAGTACATACCTTAGTGAAACCATCAAATCACATAAAAATCCAAACAAGGTAGATACCAATCATAACCACAATAGTAATCTTGGAATCAACACAAGAATAAACTAAATTGGGTGCATCTCACAATGCTAATATAAAAGTACAACATGGGAATAGTCATTGCATCACAAGATTAGGTCAACCAATACATAGGAGCAACAATAATCATCTAGAGCCAAATCAAGGTGTCGCTACATATCACATCCAACCACATAGAAGCATACATAAAGTTGAAAACATGTCCATTAGGATGTCATGCAGAATACAAATAGGAGAGGCACTACACCTGCCTTAATGTATGAACCAATAAGAACATATATTAATGTTCATATGTGAAAACATGTAGATAAAGTAAGGAGACCACCACTTATTATTTTAATGTATAGGTTGCACAAATCTCAATCTTTACCATAGATATGATGGTCCCACCATTTTATAACATCATCATTATAAATTAAGAATATTGAGGCTTCCATGATGATTGACACCAATGTTAAATATCCTAATGGTGACAATAATAATATGCTATTTCATATGGAAGGGTTCAACTAATATGATTTCATGGTTATGGATCAACTAATGACACATCCTTGGGAACTTTTAAGTCTAACACTACTTATCAAGTATACAATATTGAAAAATGCCTCACTTGACATCACTCTTGTCAAGCTTGTTAACTCATTAAACCAAGTGGAGATAACCTAGTGTAGTATATTTTGAGTATCAAAACCAATAGTATAACCTTATCCTTACAATATAAAGAGAGATATAATGTAATTATTCAGATCGTTGGACCATATAAATCTCAACAACCAAAAATCTATAGGTCATTTATAAATTGCACAATAATATGAGATAACTATGATACTTATTCGCAAGCAAATAATTAGCTCTTGGTGATGAAATCATGTCATAAGGCCCTACAAAAGGATGTGAGGACATAACTTAGTGTAAATTAACTATAAGCTTACGTATTTTCTATGATGAAGAGTTGATTAAAGGATTGAATTAATTTTAGGAGGATGATAACCAAGACTAAACAAGAATCAATATTTGTTAGTTATAAATAAATTGTTAATGAGTTCTAAAAATATTTGAATGTACTTAACAACCTTCATTATGGGTTTCTTGGATAATTTTTAGTTTGGGACTTATTTTGAAGGTTCTAAATTAGATTATATCTCCATGTTACTACCCACTTATGTCACTCAAACATAATTACACTATATTGAGACATCAAAGGATATGTAACAAATATTCTCCCAATCACTCCACTTCATGGTTGAGAGATAAACTTCTCAGAAGGTGCACATAATGACTATAGTATAAAAACCATATTTAAAAGGAAGAGAATCTTAGAGTTCTCATAATCAATATTCATTCACTTATTCATATGAATGATTTTTATTTTTACTATCTTGTCTCATGCATGCCTATTTTGTAGATAGTAATGAATTTGGTCATGAACTCTGCAAACCAAAACAAGAATAACAATCACATTGAAGTAATTAATAACATTTTCCTTTCATGTCCATCTTTAGACTTATTACTTTGGATTCTATTCGATGTGTGGGTTAAAATATATTGATTTACTTATACAACTTATTGTTGACCACCATTTATTATTATTATTTAAGTTGTAGGAAAAATAAGGTGATTAACTCTTTACGATAATCAATATTTAGTTTTTTTTTTTATTATTTATTCTCAAAGATTTTAAGACTAGCACTTACACTAAAAAGAGGTGCAATGGTTACACTAATAGAGAAACATAATTTGAATAATATATTGGAGGGCACAACTCACAAATTATAACAACCACATTTATTAGAATTATTCATAATATAAATAAATTGATTACATTGAAGATAACCTTGCCATTCATGTAATACCCCTCCCATAGCTTGCTTTTTAGTTTATATGGTCAGACTCTTTTAGGTCGCTTTTCATGTGTGTGTTAAATCTTCAAATAGATTTGATGTTATGTTATTTATATTTATGGTTTTACTGACCCCATAATTGCATGTGTATGGTTAGTGTGCATGTTTTAATTTTCTATTTGACGTGCTTGATGTGGTTAAGGGATGAAGTTGTAGTTACTTGCTTGCGAGATCCACACGATCAAAGGATCCCCACCATTATCTGTTATATATTTATACATGTATGTACATGCTCATCTTTTGTGGAGGATTTTAGTTATCAGACATCGACTTCCCTGAATTGTCAGGATGAGTGTGCCCTATTGCAATATCTCAATGGTAAGAGAGGGGAAATAACATACATGTCCAAATCCTAACCTAAGCCATTTATTGTCCTATAATAGTGGACAAGTATCTTATTTACTACCCTTTGAATTCGTTAAGGTAAAGTGAATTTGTGAACCCTCCTTTGTGCTTGACTATAGTATTTTCGATGTAGTCAATTTCTTCGAGTTTGCATATCTGTAGGTTTGATGTGATTTTTGTGTTATAATAGATAAAGGATTTAATTAAATTTAATTAAGTGATTAAATAATGAAATCATATTAAATATAGAAATATTAATATGAGGGTATTTAATTAATGAAAATTAATTAAATACATTTGTTTAATTTAAAAAGACTTAATTAAAAAGTCCAATTTTGTGAATAAAAGATTTAATTAATTATTAAATCTAAAATTGAAATTAAAAGCATAATTAATGAATAGATATTTAATTATCAATTTCATAATTATTAATATGTGATTTAAGTTGCACATTCATTTTAATAAAAAATGAATTAGAAATTTAAGTTAAAAGTTGAGTTAAGACTTATTAAGTGAAAAGTGTATATAATTATTATAATTAATTAATTATGCAAAAAGGAAATTGATAAAAACAAAGTTAGGAAGTTAAGTTCTAATTGTTGATTGGGAGTTGCATGTTTGAGTTTTGTTTGTTGGGTTTTCCATATTAGTATTTTTGGTCATTTTTAGGAGATAGATTATAGGATTTGCATGGATTTTGGGTGAAAGTTTTTATTGAAAGCTTGGAATTTTTGGAGTTTGGATTGTGGACTTGTGTCATTGTTGTTTCAGATCTTCTTGTGAATTTTACGTAAGGTTTGGAAAACTCTTGCAATTTCTTCTCTTGTAAAAGATTGTCTTCTCCGTGTATTTCTGATTGATTGATGGTTTCAATGTGTTTGTATTATGAGATTATTCATTTTTAGAGAATTGCAAGAAAGTAGGAAAGAATATAATACTGTTAAAACCCTAGGTTTGAGAAAACTCACATTCTTTTAAAATTGAAAACCTACCTGCTACTGTTTGCAAAAATTTGGTATTTTAAATATATATTCCTCCTAGAAAATGCAATAAACTATTTTGATTTTATATGTAATTGTTTATATAAATATATGTGCATATAGGTTTGGTAAAATTTATTTTCTGAAAAAAAATTATTAAAGGAAGAAGAAGAAGAAGAAGATTTAAATTTTTTAAAATTAAAAATTAAAAAAAAGGGGGCAGGGGACCTCGACAGCTTACCTCGCTGCCACGACAGATAATCTGTTGACAATAGGTTGTACTTGTCATATGGCAGGGCTGCAATTGTAGACAACAACTATCATGGACAACCTTAGTTGCCTCGACAGTTGGATGCCACAACAGTCATAAAGCTACCTTGACATCTTGGGGGCAGGGTTTTGTTGGCAATTTGGCTAAAGTGAGTACATAGATGTTGTCATTATGGCAACATATGATCCACATGAAGATCACACAGGAATGAGAGAAAGTATAGCAAAGCGCATTGCAAATTTGTCTAAGTGTCAGATAGTGTTTTCACCAGTGCACCAGGATACAGTTTGTGTTTGCAACATTGACTGGAGTAAGTTCAATGCTTGTGCACTTGAATATAGACTCTATGATGACTATTGATGACCCATCTCAGAGTGCAAGTTAGTACGACATGTATGGAATTAGTTATGATAGTTTTACCGAAGACAGTGTTAAGCCGACAGGACAGAATATGAAGGTAGAATTGGTAAAGAGTTAAGGGATTATTTTGTTTATCAAAATAATGACCTAACAATATAAAGGGATGACATCCTAGATGTTAACTCTTGAAAAATATATATGGAAGTCAACCATGTAAAGTTATTATCTTTAATAACTTGTATATAAGTAATATGTAATTGCAAGAAGAAGAGGAGATAGATGTAATGACATGAAAATGTTGTAATGATATGATGCGAATGTAAGAGCAGTGAAAAGAGATTGATGCAAGCAGCATAAGGTTATATACCTTAATCCATTTTTGTAATAAGTATACATTGTACATTACTTGTTTGGGCAGTGGGCTCATCTGGTAATCAGATTTTGTATTGACAACTCCTAACAGGGTTGAGGCTTCTAACAAGGCCTATAGTCCCTTAATCAGGAATGATACACTATATGCTTGTAATAGACTCCTAACAGGGTCAACATCCTTAACAAGATACTTTTGATTAGTGGATCTTTGTGGGTACCATCCCCACCAAGGTTTTCCTTTGGCCAAGGTTTCCTCAAGAACATATCATGTGTTATGAGTTATTTATTTCCATTGCTATGCATATTATTTAGCATCTTATGTTATGCATGTATAAAGATAATCTGTTATATCCATAATTGGGCAAAAGATAAAGTTTGTAGAATATTGATTCACCCCCCCCCCCCCCTCTCAGTATTCCCTATTTCTAACAATTGGTATCAAAGCATAGTTACTCGGAGAAGAATCATTCAAGGAAAGCCTAGCAGCTTGAGTAAGATCTCTATGGATATGGATCAACTACAAAAAAATCTTGAAGAAGCTCTTGAACATATTGATATGCTTACTAATGAAAGAAATTGAAAAAAAAGGTAGAAGATCTGAAATCTGAAAAGGAATCCAAAATTCTTATTGAAGATTGTGATGACAATTTAGAAAAAGAAAATGTGATCCTTAAGCATGAACTGAAGATAGCAAATCTGAAGCTTAGTTTGAAAGATGAAAATGACAAAAATGAAGAAAATCTGAGATCTGAGAATGAAAGGTTGAAGATTGAGAATGAAGAATTAAAATCTAAACTTGGCAAAGTAACATCTGAATTTGAGAAAGTAAACCTGCAGCATGCAGAACTTGAGAAATACAATAAGATTGTGAAAGGTGAATTGACTCAATCCAAACAACAACTTGAAAGGCTATATTCAAATAGTGAGAAGATCGATGAACAAGTATCTTATGGAAAACCATCCTATGATAAGACTAGACTTGGATTTAATATATTTAGAACAAATGATGAAAGCAAGGAACTAGATCTGAAAGAATCTGAAAGCATAGATAAGAAAAAGTCAGATGAGATCAACAAATCTGAAGACACACCTAAAGAAGAAGAACCACCAAACCAAGAAGAATCATCCAAAGGTATGCAAAGAGAATTCAAAGGTAGATGTTTTGGTTGTAATACTATTGGTCACATGAAGAGAGATTGCACAGGTAAACAATTTAAACCTCTTAATGGTTATTATTATAACTGTCATGGTTTTGGACATAGAGCTATTGAATGTAGAAGACCTAAAGTTATTGAGAATAATTATGGTAGTAGAATGTTTAGAAATACTGACAATGCAGATAAAAGACCTACTGAAGATATGAATAGAAGAAATGAAATAGTATGTTATAGATGCAACAAGATTGGACACATTGCTAGAAACTGCATATCACAAATCAATCAGCAAGGACCAAGATATGGGAACAATGGAATTGTTTGTCAGATATGTAACAAGATTGGACATACAACAAGGTTTTACAGAATGAACAATGAAGTTTTTCATCCTAACCCTAACCCTAGAAATCATGCAAGAAGAAATGAAGATGCAGGTAACAGACAGAAAGGTTGTTGTAGTAATGCAGATGAAGTGAAGTTTGTTAAAGGCACAGATCAAGGAAACATATTCAACATTGAAGGTAATCAAAAAGATGAAGTATCAAGTGGTAAGAATTAATCCTTACCTGACCTAACTCAAAGCACTTAATTTATGATAATTACAGTAGATTAGGAACTTAGAATTAGTGTAGAAGTAGATTTTTGATGAATTATGTCTTGCGTAGTTAATGTAAGGTAGTTTATGATATACTAATGCTATGGTTAAGAGCACAAAATAAAATATTATGTTTTGCGAGATCGCAAGAAGTTTTAAGTTTTGCAGGATAATAGAAACAACTTTTTGGAAAGAAGCGGCAAAAGAATTGAATGCGATGTCAGATCTAAGTGAGATTGAAGTAATAAAAGGTTATGATTGATGTTATTTGATTATCAAAGTAAATTGAAGTGTTTGGGAGAGCAAAGAATAGAGATTGGAAGCATTTTGCAGTGATTTGGTGAAAGATTTGAGTGTTGAATCTACGAAAGTCCTAAAATCACGAACTCGAGGTATTTATCTTGACAGATCTTTGAATCGGTATAAGGAATTTAAAGTAGTCATGGATGTATCCTTAATTCACAATATCAGAGATAAGAAAAGACCTAGAATAAAGAGGGAACCAGTAGAACCCATGGAAGAAGATGATCCTAGGTTAGCATTATCATCTGTACTAGATAGAGTTTTGCATTTAGAAAATGTGAGAAGTTATCTTGGATGCAAGTTAGAAACTGTCAGTGATATTGATTCTACCAATGAACATATGAACATTTACAATCAGGATATGTCATTAAAACAAGGATATGAACATTTGAAAGATAATGAGATTGTTCAGTATGCTTTGAAGTATGAGTTTGACAATGAAGAATGCACTAAGATCATTCTGAGCAAAATTCACAATGGGAAGTTTTGGCTAGAGGATAGAGTGATAGACATTATAGCTGACTTGATTCATGAAGTCACAGGTTTATCTAAAGTTGGTGCTATTCCTTTAAATGAGAAAAATAGTCATAAACAACACAAGTTCATCCTACAATGGCAGAGGAATTGTGATTAGCAAGATCAAACAACATGATGTTAGATATTTATGCAAGTACCTAACAACTAAGTTTTGTGCAAATTCTAGAGAAGATGATATGGCAGCTGGAATGGTGCATATTGCCTATTTAATGTGTGTTGACAAAGTACCAGTTGACAAATGTGAAATTCTAAGAATTCAACTATTTGAAAACTTGGAGAAGATAAAGAAATCTAAGTATGCACAATTTAGATTTTCATCCTTAATCACATACATGTTTTTCCACTCATTGAGAAGATTTCCATACACCATTGCACATGATTGGAATGATGGACAAAATACTATGGAAAGGATAAATACAGTGTATTTGAGACATGTTATTGACAAAGTAAATGAGAATGCTATGTTAGTAGTGAAGACATTTCAGAACATGGTAACTAGCAGATCAAGAATTCCACAATCACTTGTGAAGAAGTATAAGAATGATATATGTTTTATGGTTGACACTAATTTTACCTATATTGAAGTAGTGGAACCTAGAATTGAGTTCATAGACCCTCTTAGCTATGAGATATCTGAGGTTGAAATAGAAGAATATGTTGGTAGATTACTTAAAAGTAATTTGGACACTCAAAGTAGCAGATTTGGAACTTTTGAAGAAAACTTCAACTCGGCAAAAGCTATAATTGAAGAGAATCAATCTAAGAAGAGAGTTGGCAGCACTATCAGAAGAATACTGAAAGATACAGGAATGTCAGAACAAGAATTCTTATTAGCTAAATAGACAACAGCAGCAATCAGGGATATTAAATAGAAAGATGTTTTGATTGTACCACCCTTGTCATCCAATGCAGCATAGCAAGAACCTACACAAGTCAAGGTGAAAGTAGAGGAACTAGAAAAGGAACATGTAACAACTAGATCCACTTCCTCCACAACTAGCAAGAGAATGAAAGAAATTGCTACTAGACTAGGAAAGAGACTGAAGACTTTAGTTCAACTAGTACCAAGAGAAATTATAGAGATAAAAGATGATGACACTACAGTTAAGAAGAAAGCTTGGAAACCTAAAGTTGAAAAGCTTAATGAGCAGATTATTGAAAACGGAGACTTTACCAGAATGAACAAATACTACAGTCTTTATGGTTATTTAGACAAACTTAATTTGGAGAATGCTATTGTGAAGCATATGATGTTGGCAAAGAAGAAATTTGATTCTATTCAAGGTCAAATACCTGATGAGTTGTACACCAAATTGTTAAATAGAAAGCAGACAGCAACTGAAGAAGACACCAATATCAGAAAGAATCTTGTGAAGAAGCTTTGTGATGTGAGATATGATGAACACCTGAAGTAGATATTGAAGGCCCTAAGCATCCATTTGAGAACCAAAAGGAGAACCATTTTGATTATGGGAGATAGATATGAAGAAGTTAATTTAGATATAGACCAGGCAATAATCAAGGTCATGGCAGAAAATGTTGGAGAGCCATCGGTTGCAACAGAGCAAGTAGTTGAAGCTGAACAAGAGGATATTCCCTCTCCTTTAGCTATTAACATTGAAGATGAAACTATGAATATAGAAGGTACTAAGGTCACCTTGGATACTGATGACAATGTATTCAAGAACTTAGCAAACATTGTTGACAATTTGGCTCTTGATGAACCGGATAGAACTGAAGAAGCAGAGCAGACTCAATCTATCAGTGAAGAACCTAAGGAGACTAAAATTCAAGCACCCATTTCTTCCACAAAAGACATCAGTCTTACTCCTGAGACTGGAAAGAAGAAAGTAATTGGATCTTTGTTTGAAGATTTAGGAAAGGAAGTTGATGATGATGATCAGTTGGAACTGATCACTTCTTTGAATAAAATCATTGGCAAGACCAAGAAAGTGAAAAATCTTGAAGGGAGTCTGAAGGACCTTACTAAGAAGTTACAAAGCATTGTAACTACACAAATCACAGAGGTAGACCCTTTGGAGAAAGCTAAGAAGGTAATGAGCACTTTTGACAATGAATTCACTAACCTATCTGATATTGCAAAAGAGAGAGCTCAAGTAGCTTATGAAGCTGAAATGCTTTTGAACATAAGTCAGAATATTAGGAATGATATTAGCAGTCTTGATATTTGTATCAAGAACTTGAGGAAACATTTGGAGATAGGAAAATCATTGTACATACAATGTACAAAACCAGAGATTTTGACAGCAGAAGAGGAACAGAAGATCAAGTTGAAAGAAGATGAGATTCAAAATGAATGTAACCTTCTTTCTAGACCTAATGTGAAGGTATGTGATGCTGAAAAGAAAATTCGGAAGCTTATGATGAGATAAGAATATTGCAAGATGAGAAGAACAGAAAAATGAGGAGACTCACTCTTTTGAGAGAACACATCTCTATGAAGTTGAGTATCATTGAAGAACAGTTAGAAGAATGTCTTACAGCTACGACATCCTTTCATAAATTCAAATTTGACAACCTCCAAGCTTGTCAAATAGCAGCTTATGGACTGAGCACTTTACTCAATGTGGCAGATTCCATCAAGAATTCATGGGAAAAGGAGTTAGAAGCTATGAAAGCTGATTTTGCAGATTGTGTTGCAAGCCTACTGGCTTTGCAATAAGAAAATGAAGGTATAATCTTTTTGGGATACAATTTTGTAATCCTCCCTACCTTATTTTGTCATTGTTGTCAAAGGGGGAAAGATATTAGAGAAGATAATTGATATATTTGATAAGGATTGATAATCTTAGGGGGAGCATTGTATTAGAGTTTATATTTTGAGGAGTTATAAGGATAGTATACATATTCTATACTATGGCCACAATTTTGATACAGTTTTGAGATTTTGACTTGTACACTTAGCCAATTTTCTCATATGTTGCCACCAATGACAAAGGGTTTTCTCATATGTTGCCACCAATGACAAAGGGGGAGATTGAATTGGAAATTTGGCTAAAGTGAGTACATAGATGTTTTCATTATGGAAACATATGATCCACATGAAGATCACACAAGACAGAGCAAGTATAGTAGAGCGCATTGCAAATTTGTCTAAGTGTCAGACAGTGTTTTCACCAATGCACCAAGATACAGTTTATGTTTGCGACATTGACTGGAGTAAGTTCAGTGCTTGTGCACTTGAACATAGACTCTATGATGACTAGTGATGACCCATCTTATATCACAAGTCATTACGGCATGTATAGAATTAGTTATGATAGTTTTACCGAAGACAGTGTTAAGCCGACAGGACAGAATATGAAGGCATAATTGGTAAAGAGTTAAGGGATTATTTTGTTTATCAAAATAATGACTTAATAATATAAAGGGATGACATCCTAGATGTTAACTCTTGAAAAAGATATATGGAAGCCGACCATGTAAAGTTATTATCTTTAATAACTTGTATATATGTAATATGTAATTGCAAGAAGAAGAGGAGATAGATGTAATGACATGAAAATGTTGTAATGATATGATGCGAATGTAAGAGCAGCAAAAAGAGATTGATGCAAGAAGCATAAGGTTATATACCTTAATCTATTTTTGTAATAAGTATACATTGTACATTACTTGTTTGGGCAGTGGGCTCATTTGGTAATTAGATTTTGTATTGACAACTCCTAATAGGGTTGAGGCTTCTAACAAGGCCTATAGTCACTTAATCAGGAATGATACACTATATGCTTGTAATAGACTCCTAACAGGGTCAACATCCTTAACAAGATACTTTTGATTAGTGGATCTTTGTGGGTACCATCCCCACCGGGGTTTTCCCTTGGCCAGGGTTTCCTCGAGAACATATCATGTGTTATGAGCTCTTTATTTCCATTGCTATGCATATTGTTTAGCTTCTTATGTTATGCATGTATAAAGATAATCTGTTATATCCATAATTGGGCAAAAGATAAAGTTTGTAGAATACTAATTCACCCCCCCTCCCCCTCTCAGTATTCCCTATTTCTAACAGGTTTAACCACCCCCCCCGCAAAAAAAAAAAACAAGCAAACAAATAAACAAACAAACAAAAAATAACATACTTTAAATTATTATATTTTTATATAACCAAAATAAATAAATTAAATTAAATTAATTTAATTTAATTTAATAAAACTTAAATTTAAATTATTATTTTATATTATTAATAAATGTTATTTTTATTAATATTTATTAATATTAATGAGTTTTAATGTTAGAAATTTTAATAAATATTAAATAGTAATTTAATATTTATTATTAGAGGATAAATGATGGTAGTGTAGTAAATATTAGATTTATAAAGTTGAAGTTTTTCTTTTACGATTGGATATTAATTTAATCAATAAATTTTATAATAATATTTATATTTGAGAAATTGATATTATTATTAAACACATAATGTTTTAATATGCAAGGAGATTTTATTTAAATACTCATGTATTAATAGGGATATATTTGCATGACATTCATATGAATGCTTTTGTAGTCAATTTGACTTTATTCAACCAGATGCTTATTTAGTCAACTAGGATTTATAAACTGGTTTTGGATACTTTTGCATGTTTTGAGACTTTGATTGTTGTCGGGTTGGGGAACTATGTTGACTTTTAGGAATTGTACTAGAGGCTTGGGTTTTTTGTGTTTCAGTGGTATATGTATATTCAATGCTTGTAATGTAATGATGGATTCAATATTTTCTTTTGCCCAACCTTGTTGCCTAAGCTCTTTATTTTTTTATGAACTCTTTGAGAGGGTGTTTTATGATGTTATGGTTTGAGGACCAGTTGTGCTCCAGGTATCTTTTATGGAACTAAATTTAATTATCATGCCTTTTGAGACTTATGTGATGCTTTAATCATTTTTGAGCTTAGGGTAGGTTATCTAGATGTATAGATGGGAGTGTCTTGCAATAAGCATTATGGCCCACAAATGGCTGCTAGGATTACTTATTGTAAGCAACTTAATAAAGTGATAACATGATACAGTAAATGGGGGCAGTTTAAAATTAATTAATAAGATCTATTCCATGCCCATACTTGAGTACTTGATGGAGTTCTTGACTAGGATGGGAGTGGGAGAAGATGCTTAATTGAGGTCAACTGCATAGTTAGTAGTTTTGTCTATATGAGAGGCTTACAGATACCGCATTGTTGGAAATATAATTGGGAAATGTGATACAAAGAGGGGGGGTGAATCAGAAATCACCTACTAAACCATTCACATATGAATAAAACTTTTGTATAGCATCACCCATTTTGAACATAATCAAATGACTAACAAACTAAAACATTATCCATGAAAACATTCAAAACACAGAGATTTTAGTTACCCAGAAACCATTGAAAGGTAAAACTAGGGTGGGGATGACACCCACAAATCTTCACTGCTGCAGTAATAAATTTGCCTATTAGGGCTTACAATTTGATCAAAATTTGATCTACCCTGTGAGGGGTATGCTCTATTAAAAGCTAAAAGACTTATACAGTCTACCTTGTAAAAGGATTTGAAACTTACAATAAAGCACTCGATTAAGAGATTACAAAATGTCTGTTAGGACTACTCGGTTAAGAGATTTACCCTGATACACTAGCTAGAATGTCTATGTAACTGATCTTTTAGTTTGCACTATATGCAGATAACAGATCTTCTCTTTAATGTGTGATGTTGATCTCATTTATCAAATCTATCTCTTTTTTGTGCTTTCACTGCTTAGCTCGGTCACTGAACTCTGTCTCTGAATGCTTCCCTTTTCTGAATCATACCTATTTGCTTATACTCTTCACATTCACTATCCCTTGCTACTACATTTTAGGGTTAAGATCTTGACCTTATATAATCAACAAAAACATTTTACTTATTCAAGATCTATGGCTTAGATTAATTCCTTTTGCTGCTTAAATCTTACTAATTTCTAATTGGCTCTAGGTATAGCATAGGGATCCATGATTACTAAGTAGATGCGTAATTACCTCCATAATTATCTCAATAGACAAAATACAAAATATGGATGTCGGCCAAAACTATTTACCTCAATCACTGTACCAAAACAAACTCTTATGTCATTCTCTGGCTAACTTGGCAAATGTAGTTTTTGATACTCGACATAGGTTGATAACTCTGGCACTTGGTAATCATTGTATATAAGACTCGGTAGAACTAGACTCAGTATACTACTATAATACATAGTGACCATAAGTTTACTCGGCAGTACTACTGCTCAATAAGTAAACATTACATAGCTCGGCCTTTACATAATGACTCAGTCATAGTGATGACCAACCATCATTGCCTAGATATATGACTAAGTGTGAGTCACTAATAGTCAACAAAACTATAGAGATCTACAATCTCCCCCTTTTACATTAGTGGAAAAAACACTTTATCATGACATCACGTATCCCTTTACAAAAATACTCCCCCTGAGATATATGTACATGCAAAAATTTACAAAAATATTTTGTTACCTCCCTCTTTGTCATGTCATGATTTTACGTCCCCCTTGATTTTGACACGATGAATGTCATCTGGAGTGGGTATCTCAAAATGTTTCTCTAGAAATGGTTTGTGGAGCATCATAACCATGTGTAGTGCAATTTCCCATCCTCTAGCAACAACCGTTAACACTTCAGACTGCACTTCTAGCTTAGCAGCTAGATTGATTAGACTCTTGGTAGTAGACAGATTTGGATCCCTCTTAGTTAATTCTTTAGCCTTGACCAACTTTCTCTGTAATGCCTCCAGGTGAGGTGTTAAAATTGTTTGCATAAAAAGTAGGTGAGATCTAATCTTTCCATCATTAGCCATCAACTCAGCTATCTTTCCTTGAGTGTGCATTATCTTGACATACGATTGGAACTATGGTCTGGATCAACACTTAAAGACTAACTTGTGGTTTTAAGTTCTTGCTACAGTTGATCAATCAAATGTTGATTCTCCTTAGTGAATTGTTCAATATTACATAATTTGGTGAGCAGAGAGTTGGCATTGATAATGACTTCTTCGGTCTCCGCTACCAAAGTAGAAAGTGTGACCTGTTTAACTACAATCTCGGTAGATACTTTCTCTAGTATTTTGGTCTCAAACTTTCTTTCCGACCACTCAAACAATTTATCACTAGTGCAACATGCGTCATTATTTACCTTTTGAACAATATGCATAAGTTGTTCCAATATGGGAGCAGAATAATTTACATCTGATAACTCATAAACATCATTAAATATATCTTTGATTTCATACAGAACCTATTTCTGTTGATGTTCTCTTCTCAATTCTTCTTGTCTGCTTTTCCTCGACAATAAATCTTTCAATATTTGTATTTGCTCATAGGATAAGTTATCAATATTCCATTTAGGAATAGTAATAACTTCATCAATGGTTACCTCAAGTGAGAAGACTTCCATTTTCTATTTGTGTGCTCTCTTTGGTGTGCTCCCACTCAGCATCTGTACAAGAGCTTGTATTGCTTCTTGTTATGTAGGCTCTTGTACCTCATTAAATTTGTCTTTTCCTTGGTTTCCCTTAGTTCCCTTATCCTCCACATAAGAACTAGTAACTTTTTCTGCTGTCTTTTCCTCTTTTTCCTAGTGAATCTCCTCAGCAGATGTTGGTTGAGTAACTGGTGTCGGCTTCTCTGGTTCCTCCATAATACTAGTGCCATCTAACGAATCAACTGTTAGAACTTTAGATTTGGCGGGGGTAGTGTTATCAGTTGGTATCGCATCAATTGTCAAATAAGCTTTGACTTGCAAGAGTATTGGGTTACTCCTGGGCAATGATGTATCTTTAGCTATCTCGGCTTATATGTCTTCCTCAGTTAATACCAAATTCTTAATTGGTGTATCCTTTGTGATATCGACAATTTGCACTTCAGGTGCCTTCTGAATTTCTTCTACCTTAGGAGCTTTTGTCTCCAAAATGGATGATTCCATTACACTTTGTTCTATTTCAAGCTCGACATCCTTAGATGTACTAGCACCTTCATCTTTGTCAATCAACAATCCATATATTATCTTCCAAATTTTGATACTTTCCTGTACTACATCCTCAACCTTGTGTTGAAGGATTAGATAAGCTCTAAGCTTAGGATCAAATTTTGCTCAGTATTTCTCCACGGTTTTTCTAATGTTGGCAGGGGTGAGACTTGACTCCACTTGTGCTAAAGTGCTTTCCCTTATTTGTTTTTCAGTATTCAAGGCATATTCCCATTTTTGTACAACCCTATTGCTCAGCTCCTTTGGGATTCAATTCTCCAACTGAATGGGTAACATCTTGAAAGTACAAAGCATTTCAAGAATAGCATCTTCTACTTTCTCTTTCTCTCCTATACTCAAACTTCCAAATTTCAACTCTTTCAAGTCATCTACTGCAAAGTTTTTGATCTTGTGGCATATTTCATCCACAACAGATTTAGCATCTTGTAGTACAATCTTCTTCTTCACCTCTTCATCACTTTTAGTTTCCTCATCATCTTCTTGTACCAATACAAGTTTCCTTCTAGGTCTTTTGTTTCCCTTACTCGGCACGGCCTTAAGTTGTGTAGGTTTTCACTTACTGGAAATAGGGGATACCTTAGGAGTTTCAGTAGTTGTTCCCCTTGTTCTAGGCCTCAGTACAGGTGTCAAAGATACTAGAGGTTTTAGTATTCTTTTCTTGGTTGGAGGCTTGGGAATTATTGGTTTCTTTCCTTTCCTCTCTTCTACTTGAGTTTCTTTTTCTTCTTCTTCACTGTCACTTGATTCGCTCGGTTCGTCTTCTCCCAAACCTTGGGTCAACTCTAGTGGAGCATCCTTGTCTGATTCTTTCACATACTTCTCTACATTCTTTACTATCTTCTTTCTCTTCCTCTCTAAGGTTGTAGTAGTTAAACCTAAAGAGATTTTAGATTTGGC
This sequence comes from Chamaecyparis obtusa, assembly GCA_027943335.1. Classification (NCBI taxonomy): domain Eukaryota; kingdom Viridiplantae; phylum Streptophyta; class Pinopsida; order Cupressales; family Cupressaceae; genus Chamaecyparis; species Chamaecyparis obtusa. Next base: position 945,887 of record BSBK01002559.1, on the reverse strand, counting down.
TTCCTCATATGTCCCAAAATAGGGTGCCTTGCTATCAATTTCTTTGGCTAAGAGGGTTGTGATGGCAGCAATAGCTTCATCTATATTAATTTCATAAGGTAGTGGCATGAGCCATGAAACCCTAGGAAGGACTGCTTGTGCATATGTGAAATCTGTGTCAACTAGAAAACATATATCATTATTGTACTTCTCAACTAATGACACAAGGATTCCGCTCCTCTTCCTCATTTTCTTTTTAAACTCAACAAAATAATTGTCCATTACTCCATTAAATCTATCTCCTATCTGACTTATAAACTCATTGATTTGCATACTAATGGGTTTCTTCTTATCCCATATCACACCTCCATGAGTAGGAAAACTCTTATTTACATAAAAGAATAGGTAGATTAGCAAAGAGCCAAACTTACACATTGAGTTCTTTGCAATTCAGATTGAGTTGAGGTTCTTGGCAAGCCGAGTCAGCTGGAGCTCGGTAAGATCATACGTGTGCCATTTCTTAATGATTTTCCATGCCTGGTCCATTGCCATACATGGGACACTGTCCAACCGACTAGATTGGTAGAACTTGTGCAAGATAACCCTAACAGAAAAGTCAATCTCCAGATCTGTAATGGTAGAGATCGCCATACCTCGTTTGTTCCATACAGCTTGTGTGTTTGTCTATATCTCCTCTTTTCTCAAACACTTCATTGTTCATTTTTATTGAATCGAAGGGTAACCAGTGACTCGTTGGATCATTTCCTTTGTTATCTTCACTGGTCCATCTTCCAACCATAGTTGCATGTTGTGTACTCGACTCAACACAATTTTTATCCATTCAACCTTAAAATTCTACAAGAAATCCAGGGCATGCACTAACCCTTGCTCGGCAACCAATTTGTACTCCGGCTTCAACACTTCGTTGACACATAACTTGTCATATGCCTCCCTGATTTCATAATCTCCAATTTCCCCAATTTTATACATATAACATGACCTAATGTCGTTCATCATCAGCACATTTTCCAGAATTGAAGATAGGGCTCCATTCAAATCTCCTTTAATCGCGGATTCTGAAATTGTCTTAAAGATTTGTGGCTTGCAGACCTCATTCCTTACCAATTGCACATTGAAAACCTCCATCCCTTGTTTCTTCATTATAGAAAATGATGATGCCATTTCAAATTATAAAATTTTAGAAAGAAATGTTTGCTCAGTATGTACCTTTTTCTCGTAAGTATCCTGCAAATGATTTTTGCCGACGACACACTATAGAGATCCAGAATTGGCTTGATAAACTGATTGTTCATGCTTGGAATCACTCAAAGAAATCTCAAATTGCTACATGAAATGAAATGAACAGCAACTTTTCACTTTATAGATTCTAAAAAGTGAAGTTGGGGCCTCATAAATGCTCTGTACAGAATTTGTAAGTGGAATACAGTTGTCTTAGCTAACTCATGCTAACCTCGGTTAACATAAACTCAATCAAAATAACCATTATGACACAGCTCGGTACTTATAGCATCTCAGCCATAACAGGTGCTCGGCATACATTGATATCTCGATCAGAATACTATCACTTGACATCAAAAGAAATTTTTTGTTTTGCTCATATGTGTCCTAATGCATCTTTAATTATGCAGATTGGACTTCTTCTCAATCTTCATGTTAGGAACTGATGTAAAATAAAGCTTTGTAATATTCAGATCCAAACATACCTTATATACTTAATTGATGCAGGAGCATCCTGGGTGTAAGAGCAATCTTGCATCACCCAAAAATATTTCTATTTTTATTTTCAATAAGGGCTATTTTGTGCAGAGCTGCTATTTATGGAAAGTTGCTATTTTTGGTCATTTTTGTATGTGCTCAGAATGATCTGATTTCTTTCTTGGAGGTTCATTTTGGTCATACAAGTCTACCAGTAAAGTTTCATTGCCAGATCAAGTGTATATTGGAAGATATTGAAGATTTTCGGTATTGGCAGCAGGGTACAAAAACTTTGAACTCAATTTTGAAGGCTTTAGAGGCCCCGAATGAGGTCAAAAATTTGGGTAACGGGCGCTTGCGTGGGTCAAGCCTGTAGAGTGCTTCGTGGCATTTCCGAAATGGGGTTATAATAGCCGATCGGGTCAACTGGTGATGACTTATGGTCTTCGGAAGTTGGGCCACCTGAAATGGCAGAAAATAATTTTCTTCAAAATTTCTGTTCGGGTTTCAAAGGTTATCTTGAGCCGACTATGATGTAATGAAATGTAAAATAAAATAATTCTAAGTTTGGTCGGCCTTATTGGCTAAAATTCTGGAACCTTCCCAGGCGGTGGGGAATTGCCTATATAAGGAAGGCTGTATTATTCTCTTAAGTAGTTTGGAATAGTTCTGGGTAGTAGATCTGGGTAATAGTTCGAGGCTTTGTCGTACAGAATATTGTAAGGGAATGCCCATGTGGCTTTGCATGTCGTAATTCTAAAAACTTGTAATTCCACATTTGTGGAGATAATAAGAAGCCAATTTTCTGTTCTTGCATATTATTGTTGTTGTTTCTCTATGTCTGTTATGTGTTTGTGGTATTAAGGGGAGCACCCTTCATCAAGTGGTATCAGAGCAGGTTTTCTTGAGTGTGTAAACAGATCACCAACTGTGAGGCAGTTTGCACCAGGACCGTGGTTAGGGTTTCAGCGCGCATCGCGAAAATGCCTCCACGAAGAGAACGTGGCGGAAGAGCTGGTGCTGTGACACCTGAGGTTAGAGAGCTGCAGAGACAAGTGCGAGCATTGCAAGAAGATATTCATAGAGGAATGAATCTTAATGTCAGAGACGAAAGCGAGGATGAAGCCGAAGAAGAATATCAAGAAGGAGAAGTTGAAATTGTGAACCAGGAGGAAGAAAGACTTTTTCGGGCGATTTTCAAGATTGGGAAAAGAGCTAAGATTGAGGTTCCTACATTTTCTGGAAATCTTAACCCAGAGGAATTGATCGACTGGATCAATGAATGTGAGAAATATTTTGAGTATGAAGATGTTGAGGATCCTGATAGGGTCAAATTTGTGAAGGCCAGACTGAAAGGTCATGCGAAGATCTGGTGGCAAGAAATTCAATTGGAGCGGAATAGAAGAGGGAAAGATAAAATCACAAGATGGGATCGGATGGTGGATAAATTAAAGCGATAGTTCATTCCTGTTGATTATGAGCTTGATCTACTAAAGAAAATGCAAAGTTTGAAGCAAGCAAGAAGATCTGTTCAGGAGTATACAGAGGAGTTCTATCGACTCCTCATCAGAACAGGCCATGCAGAAGCTGATAAGGAGAAAGTTGCCCGATACCTTAATGGGTTAAGGCCAAGCATTCAGGAGGAGTTGAATCTGGTTCGAATGAACAGTATTGAGGAGGCATACCAATTTGCCCTAAAAGTAGAGGAAAAGCTGAACAAGAAGTTCGAGAGCAGACAAAATGGAAGAGGTCGCGGTGGACGATCTGGTGGACGGTCATATGGTGTCCGAAATGAAGATCTAAAAAAGAAGGATGAGGCCAGTAGCAGTCAGAATCAGCGTGGAAATAATTCTAATCACTTCCAGGATCAAAATAATAGAGATCAGAGAGGAAGAGGAAGAGGACAAGGATCTGGAAGAGGAGGCTTCTGTGGAACATGTTTTCACTGTGGAGAAGAAGGTCATAGGGCATTTGAATGTCCTCAGTGCCAAGGCAGAACAGACAGGAGAAATGAAGGCCAAGCCAGAGTTGCACATGTAGATGAAGATGCCAGATCATCAAATTGTAAAGATGCTGAAAAAAGAGAAACATTGATTAACAGAAGAGTCCTGTTGAGTGGTGAGAATGAACCTGAGCAAAGGAGGAGCCTGTTTCGCACCAGGTGCAAGTGTGAAGGTAAATGTTGTGATGTGATCATTGATAGTGGAAGCACTGACAATTTGGTGTCAGAAGAGATGGTGACAAAGTTGAAGCTCAAGAGACAGAAACACCCACATCCTTATCGGATTGCCTGGGTACAGGATGACCACAAGGTCATGGTCAATGAACAATTCCTAGTAAAGTTCAAGGTTGGCGGATACCAAGATGAGGTATTGTGTGATATCATATCTATGGATGCATGTCATATGTTGTTGGGTAGACCATGGCAGTTTGACAGATGTGTTGTACATGATGGTTGTGCGAATACCTATTCCTTGACAAAGGATGGAGTGCGACATAAGCTAAAACCATTGAAGGAGACTGAAGAAAAGGTATGTGGTAATGCAAGGATAACTTTTGTTGATGGAAGAAATTTCCTAGATGGTATGAGGCATGAGCATGTATGTTTTGCTTTAATTCCAAAAGTTGGTAAAGAGGAAGTAGAAGATGTTCCTGTAGAAGTTGCAGATTTGTTGAATGAGTTTCAGGATATTGTATCCGATAACGTGCCTGATGGATTACCACCAGTCAGGAAGATCAGTCATCAGATGGACTTGATCCCAGGAGCGAGTTTGCCGAATAAGGCAGCACACAGAATGACACCTGCAGAAAGTGAGGAGTTGAACAGATAAGTACATGAACTATTACAGAAAGGATTGATCCATGAGAGTCTGAGTCCCTGTGCTGTACTAGCAGTATTAGCACCAAAGAAGAATGGAGAGTGGAGGATGTGTACAGATTCTAGGGCAATAAACAAGATCACAATCAAGTACAGGTTTCCATTGCCACGAATGGATGATATTATGGACTGTTTGAGTGGAGCTGTGTATTTTTCAAAGATAGATCTGAAAAGTGGATATCATCAGATTCGGATCAGAGAAGGAGATGAATGGAAGACTGCCTTCAAGACAAAGGAAGGACTGTATGAGTGGTTAGTCATGCCTTTTGGGCTAACCAATGCACCGAGCACTTTCATGCGGCTCATGAACGAGGTTCTGAAAGAATTTCTGGGTAAGTTTGTCATTGTTTACCTAGATGATATTTTGATTTTTAGCAAGACATTAGAGAAACATATGATGCATATTCATATGGTGTTTGAGAAGTTGAGAGATGAGAAATTGTTGATTAATTTGAAGAAGTGCAGTTTTGTGAAGAAAGAGTTAGTGTATTTAGGATTTGTAGTTTCAGCAGAAGGTCTAAAAATGGACCCAGAAAAGGTACAGGCTATCCTTGAATGGCCTACTCCAAGGAGTGCTACTGAGGTAAGATCTTTTCATGGTTTGGCTAGCTTTTACAGAAAGTTTATCAAAAATTTTAGCAGTATTTGTGGTCCCTTGACTGAAACAATGAGAGGGGATAGAAAAGAGTTTAAGTGGACTAATGGGGCAGAAAAGAGTTTTCAATTGTTGAAACAAAAAGTTACAGAACAACCTGTTTTAGCACTTCCAGATTTTAATAAGGTGTTTCAAGTAGATTGTGATGCTAGTGGTACTGCAATAGGAGCTGTTATGAGCCAAGAAGGTAAACCTGTTGCTTATTTCAGTGAGAAGTTAAATGATGCCAAGAGGAAATATTCTGTTTATGATCAAGAATTTTATGTTATAGTTCAGGCATTAAAGAAGTGGAGACATTATCTGCTTCCTAAGGAGTTTGTTTTGTATACTGATCATCAAGCTTTGCAATATTTGAATAGTCAAGGAAAATTGAATCAAAGGCATTTGAAATGGGTTGAGTTTTTGCAGAGTTATACATTTGTTTTGAAACACAGGAGTGGAAAGTCTAACAGGGTTGCAGATGCTCTTAGCAGAAAGCAACTATTGCTGACAGAAATGCAAATTGAAGTGGTTGGGTTCAAAGAACTCAAGAATTTGTATCCAGAGGATCCTGATTTTGGTGAAGCTTGGAAAGCTTGTACATAACCTGTTACTCTAGACAGGACGAAATGGTTGGATTTCATCATCCAGGATGATATGCTATTCAGAGGGAGTCAGTTGTGCATTCCACGAAGTTCTATGAGGGAGAATCTCATCAAGGAGAAGCATAGTGGAGGATTGGCTGGACATTTTGGTCATGATAAAACCCTTGGTTTGGTTAGTGAGAATTATTATTGGCCACAGTTGCAGCAAGATGTGAAGAAGTTTGTACAGAGTTGCAGAGTATGTCAGATGGTGAAAGGAGTGAAGTAGAATACAGGATTGTATCATCCATTACCTGTACCAGAGAAGCCTTGGGAGGATATCAGCATGGACTTTGTTCTTGGTTTACCGAAGACTCAGCGGGGACATGATTCAATTTTTGTGGTAGTTGACAGATTTTCAAAGATGGCACATTTTATTCCCTGCAAGAATACTAATGATGCTGTTCATGTAGCAGAATTGTTTTTCAGAGAAGTAGTGAGACTTCATGGTTTGCCAAAGACCATAGTTTCAGATCGGGACACTAAGTTTGTTGGATATTTCTAGCGTACATTGTGGAAGAATTTGAAGACAGATTTGAAGTTCAGTTCATCACATCATCCACAGACTGATGGACAGACAGAGGTGGTGAATAGGAGTTTGGGAAATTTGCTGAGATGTTTGGTTGGAGATAAGCCAACAAGATGGGATTTGATTTTACCACAGGCGGAATTCGCATACAATAATTCTGTCAACAAGAGCACTGGTAAATCACCATTCCAGATTGCATATGGAAGTAGTCCAAGAAATGCATCTAAATTGAGAAAGATAGATAAAGGAGAAATAAGTAGTGTTGAAGCTGAGGATTTTGCAGAACACTTGAAGAACATCCATGAGGAGGTGAGGAAGCATATTACCAAGATGAATGCACAGTATAAGGCTAAGGCAGATGAGAAAAGGAGGTATAAGGAATTTCAGGTTGGTGATGAAGTCATGGTTCATTTGTGGAAGGAGCGGTTTCCAGTTGGTACATATAACAAGCTGAAAATGAAGAAGTTTGGACCATGTAGGATACTAAAGAAACATGATTCAGGAAACGCATATGAGGTAGAATTGCCTACTAAGCTAAATATTTCACTAGTGTTTAACATTTCAGATCTGACAGAGTATCATGAAGGAGGTGTTGAAGATGAGATCACAGCAGCACAGTGGAGTATTCCAGCAACTAGTTCAGACACTAAGGAGATCGAAGATATACTGGATAGTCATGTTGGCAGAAGCACAAGGAACAGGACATATGAAGAATATCTGGTCAAGTGGAAAGGATGACCTATTGAAGATTCATCATGGATGACAAAGGAGGAGGTTAGCCGTCTTGGGTTTCCTCTGCACACCTGAGTCGTGACAGGGTCACTTCTCAAATTACCCCGGGTGTCTAATGCAGGAGCATCCTGGGTGTAAGAGCAATCTTGCATCACCCAAAAATATTTCTATTTTTATTTTCAATAAGGGCTATTTTGTGCAGAGCTGCTATTTATGGAAAGTTGCTATTTTTGGTCATTTTCGTATGTGCTCAGAATGATCTAATTTCTTTCTTGGAGGTTCATTTTGGTCATACAAGTCTGCTAGTAAAGTTTCATTGCCAGATCAAGTGTATATTGGAAGATATTGAAGATTTTCGGTATTGGCAGCAGGGTACAGAAACTTTGAACTCAATTTTGAAGGCTTTAGAGGCCCCGGATGAGGTCAAAAATTTGGGTGACGGGTGCTTGCACGGGTCAAACCTGTAGAGCACTTCGTGGCATTTTCAAAATGGGGTTATAATAGCCGATTGGGTCAACTAGTGATGACTTATGGTCTTCAGAAGTTGGGCCACCTGAAATGGCAGAAAATAATTTTCTTCAAAATTTATGTTCGGGTTTCAAAGGTTATCTTGAGCCGACTATGATGTAATGAAATGTAAAATAAAATAATTCTAAATTTGGTCGGCCTTATTGGCTAAAATTATGGAACCTTCCCAGGCGGTGGGGAATTGCCTATATAAGGAAGGCTATATTATTCTCTTAAGTAGTTCGGAATAGTTCTGGGTAGTAGATCTGGGTAATAGTTCGAGGCTTTGTCGTATAGAATATTGTAAGGGAATGCCCATGTGGCTTTGCATGTTGTAATTCTAAAAATTTGTAATTCCACATTTGTGGAGATAATAAGAAGCCAATTTTCTGTTCTTGCATATTATTGTTATTGTTTCTCTATGTCTGTTATGTGTTTGTGGTATTAAGGGGAGCACCCTTCATCATTAATTAGAAGAAGTATGATCACCTGATCCATCAGATTAGGTGACCTCGGATGTGCCAGTTTCACTAGTTCTTCCTTCTTTCTTCTTCCATGTCTTGTCCATCTGGTTTTTCAATTTTTCGTGGATATCTTCATTCTGATTCTAATTATTTCTTGGCATAGGTGATCTACAGTCTTTCGTAAGATGACCTATCTTATTACATTTGTAACACACCATGCTTCCAGTCATCCAGCTTTTAGATCTTCCTTTGAAATGAGTCTTCATGCAATTTGCTCCAATGTGTCCATATTTTCCATAATAATGATAACTGTACCATGTGTTGTAATCCTAGTTGTATGAGTTGTTCTTCACAGGTGACTTAGTCTGTTCATTTGATGACCATCTTGATTTAGACCTGCATTTAAATGCTCTATGCCCATACTTCTAATAGTTGACACAATTGCCTTGAAACTTAGGTGAAGTAGGTGGGTAAATGACCTTAGGCCTACATTCTTGTGCCTGATGTCCATGTTTCTTATAGTTAAAGCAATGTCCATTGAACTTTGGTTTAGAGTCAAACTTACCATGTTTACTTTTGCATATGTTGGTTGTATGTCCTGGCTTTCCACAATGATGGCATGTGGGCTTGTTGTTCTTTGGTTTTGCATTCTTTTGTTCTCCATTCTTTGATGATTCTCCTTCTTCAGTAGATGAAGCATGTTCATTTAGTCCAAGTTGAGATCTATCATCAAATCTTCTAGGTGACCTTAACAGTTCTTCAAAATATTTTGCAGCTTCATTAGGTTTGTTCATCCTTTCATTGATTTCCTTTTTAGTTCTAAGTTCATACTTTAATTGATCATTCTCAAATCTTAGTTGGTTGGTTTCCATATCTTTCCTACCCAACTCTTGATTAACTAGTAGTAGTTGATTTACCATATCCAATTGATTATTTGTCAACCTCTACATGTCACTTGTCCTTTCATCCAGTCTCATTTCCATTTGTCTTTTGTCTTCTTCACCCATTATCTTGTCATCTTCAGTTTTCTTTTTCTTTTCAACAACTTCACAAAGTCTGACAGATTGAATCTCCTATTCTCTCTTTAGATTCCTAATGTCATCATTCAGTATGGTATTCTTCTCTAGTAGCTCTTTTATGGCTTTATCAGTTTCTGCAGTATTTCCATTGTCAAATAATCCAATGGTATCTTCTTCTTGATAGTGTGATTCATTTTGCTGAATAGCAATTTCTCTCCTTTTGCTCAAAGATTTCTTCAATTCACCTCTGGCTGCTTCTAGTTGTTGTAATGTCAGTTGTACATCAATCTTTTGTTTCTCTATGACCTTTCCCAGTTTATAGACTTCCATCTCAAGATCTTTTTCTTCAAGTGGTTAGACTTCTTATGAGAAACCTTGCAGCTCTGATACCAATTGTTGGAAATATAATTGGGAAATGTGATACTGAGAGGGGGGGTGAATCAAAAATCACCTACTAAACCATTCACATATGAATAAAACTTTTGTATAGCATCACCCATTTTGAACATAATCAAATGACTAACAAACTAAAACATTATCCATGAAAACATTCAAAACACAGAGATTTTGGTTACCCAGAAACCCTTGAAAGGTAAAACTAGGGTGGGGATGACACCCACAAATCTTCACTACTGCAGTAATAAATTTGCCTATTAGGGCTTACAATTTAATCAAAATTTGATCTACCCTGTGAGGGGTCTGCTCTGTTAAAAGCTAAAAGACTTATACAGTCTACCTTGTAAAAGGATTTGAAACTTACAATAAAGTAAGCACTCGGTTAAGAGATTTACCTTGATACACTGGCTAGAATGTCTCAGTACCTGATCTTTTAGTTTGCACTATATGCAGATAATAGATCTTCTCTTTACTATGTGATGTTGATCTCATTTATTAGATCTATCTCTTTTTTGTGCTTCACTGCTTAGCTCAGTCACTGAACTCTGTCTCTGAATGCTTCCCTTTTCTGAAGCATACCTATCTGCTTATACTCTTCACATTCACTATCCCTTGCTACTACATTTTAGGGTTAAGATCTTGACCTTATATAATCAACAAAAACATTTTACTTATTCAAGATCTACGGCTTAGATTAATTCCTTTTGCCGCTTAAGTCTTACTAATTTTCGATTGGCTCTAGGTATAGCATAGGGATCAATGATTACTAAGTAGATGTGTAATTACCTCCATAATTATCTCAATAGACAAAATACAAAACATGGATGTCGGCCAAAACTATTTACCTCGATCACTGTGCCAAAACAAACTCTTATGTCATTCTCTGGCTAACTCGGCAAATGCAGTTTTTGATACTCGACATTCACTTACTCGGCATATGTTGATAAATTTGGCACTTGGTAATCATTGTATACAAGACTCGTTAGAACTAGACTCGGTATACTACTATAATACATAGTGACCATAAGTTTACTCGGCTGTACTACTGCTCGGTAAGTAAACATTACATAGCTCGGCCTTTACATAATGACTTAGTCGCAGTGATGACCGACCATCATTGCCTAGATATATGACTAAGTGTGAGTCACTAATAGTCTACAAAACTATAGAGATCTACACGCATATGGTCCCTTGAGTGTCGGGGTCCAAAGAGATTTCCAAGACAAAACTCAAGGGTTAAACGTATGTGATGACACTTCCTTATATACATATTAGGTTTCTTACATGTGTTGGTTGTCTTTGGATTAGTTTGTATACCTTTGCATTTTGAGTTGAGGTGGAGAGCTTTCAAGATCCCTTGCCTAGTTCTTCCTTATGATTGGTTTTGGTATTGTTATTCAAGTGGGGTATGATGTTATCTCCTCAACACAGGGGGAGTGGAACCACAGGTTTCTAAGAGGTCAGGTGATAGTGATTCTTTTACCATTTGACATTTTGGTGTACCTGTACCAGTGTTAGATAATCCTTACATAGCATTTGTACCTTCTTGTTCATCATTTTTGAAGATGTATTCTTATCTTTCTTATATTATGTTCTTGTATCATTGTATCAGTTACTCTTGAGATTTCATATTGTACTTTGTATTTGGTTATTGTTTGCATACTTTATGACATGTGCAGAGGATGTCATTTCACTATGTATACATTGTAGTATCAGTTGTACTATGTATCCATATATAAGATGAAGTATTTATTTACATTATGTGGAGATTTGTAAGGTTATTATATTAAGTAGATTAATTAACTTTTACATAATCTACATCTAGGAACCATTGAAAGTTGTAATCTATTTGTGAGTTATATTTACATGTGTGTAGTTGTCTTATGTTAAATTGCTTCCACATTAGTATTCTTCATTGCTTGTAAACTATTAAGAAAAAAAATATTTTGTAAACTTAGTAGCATGTATTAGGTTAATTTCTCCTAGGTTCTATGGTGGGGCAGTATATTTGGTACCATAGTTTGGGTTTCTCCACTGGGAACTCTAGAAATTTGTACACCCATTAGATGTCTAGTAGTTGAAACTTGAAACAAAACTTAGATATATAATTCTCTTGTATTTAAGGTTATTGTTTATGACCTTATAGGTATGATATTATACCCATAGATACATATTAGATTTTATGTGAGTGTTGCATTAACTAGGTTTGCATGAACTTCTCAACTTATTATTTGATGTAGATACTAATGTGTGCTTTATACAATTGATTACTAGATGTTTTCTATAATGATGAATGAATAAAGATCTAGATCTATTTAAATTGTTAAATAGTGAATGATTGATCAATGTGATTTTTGGTTTATTCTTAAACCAAAATTATATTGCTCTTGATGATTATATATCATGTCCTTATTTTCTAGTTTGTTTCAAGATGTCCTTTTGTCTTTTGTTTTAGTAAAATACTTTGTGATTAAGGGATGCATATCCTTATTTTTTTGTAGGCTTCTAGGAGTAAGCCCAATTCTAGGGGAGGTGGATATAACACCCCTCCCATAGTTTTCTTTTTAGTTTATATGGCCAAACTCTTTTAGGCTATTTTTCATATGGGTGTTAAATCTTCGGATAGATTTAATGTTATGCTATTTATATTTATGATTTTACTAACCTCATACTTGTATGTGTATGGTTAGCGTGTATGTTTTACTTTTATGTTTGATGTGTCTGTTGTGGTTGAGGGATGGAGTCGTAGTTGCTTGTGAGATCCACACGATCGACACGATCGGTCAATCTCTACCATTATCTATTATATATGTATACATGTGTGTACATGCTTGTCTTTTATGTTAGATTTCAGGTACCAGGCACCGACTTCCTGAATTACTAGGATGAGCATGCCATATCTCAATATCTCAATGGTAAGAGAGAGGAGATAACATACAAGTACAAATCCTAACCTAAGTCATTTATTATCCTGAAATAGTGGACAAGTATCTTATTTACTACCCTCTAAATTTGTCAAAGTAAATTGAATTCGTGAACCCTCCTTTGTGCTTGATTATAGTATCTTCATTATAGTCAGTTTCTTTAGGTTTGCATATCTGTAGGTTTGATGTGATTTTTGAGTTAAAATAGATAACTAATTTAATTAAAGTTAATTAAGTGATTAAGTAATTAAATTATATTAAATATATAAAAATTAATATGAGGGTATTTAATTAATGAGAATTAATTAAATACATTTGTTTAATTTAAAAAGACTTAATTAAAAAGTCCAATTTTGTGAATAAAAGATTTAATTGATTATTAAATCTAAAATTGAAATTAAAAGCATAATTAATGAATTGACATCTAATTATCAATTTTATAATTATTAATATGCAATTTATGTTGTACATTCAATTTAATAAAAATTAAATTGGAAATTTAAGTTAAAAGTTGAGTTAAGGCTTATTAAGTGAAAGTGCATATAATTATTATTACAATTAATTAATTATGCAAAAATAATTGATAAAAATAAGGTTAGGAAGTTGAGTTCTAATTGTTGATTGAGAGTTGCATGTTTGAGTTCTGTCTACTAGGTTTTCTATATTAGAAAGTCTTTTTGGTCATTTCTGGGAGACATGTTACAAGTTTTGCTTGGATTTTGGGTGAAAGGTTTTATTTCAAAAGCTTAGAATTTTTGGAGTTTGGATTGTGGACTTGTGTCATTGTTGTTTGGGATCTTCTTATGAGTTTGAGATAGAGTTTGGAAAAACTCTTGCGATTTCTTCTCTTTTAAAAGATTGTCTTCTTCGTGTATTTCTAATTGATTGATCGTTTCAATGTGTTCATATTATGAGATGATTCATTTTTAGATAATTGAAAGAAAATATGAAATAATATAATACTGTTAAAACCTTAGGTTTGAGAAGACTCGCATGCTTTTGAAATTGAAAACCTACCCTCTACTGTTTGCAAAAATATGGTATTTTAAAGATATATTCCTCCTAGAAAATGTAATAAACTATTTTGGTTTTATATGTAATTGTTTATTTAAATATATATATTCATTTGTAAAATATATATATTCATATAGGTTTGGTAAAAGTTATTTTCCAAAAAATAAATATTAAAAAGAAAAGAAGAAGATTAAATTAAAATAAAAATAATAAAATAATAATAATAATAATAATAATAAGGGGGGCGGGGGACCAACCCCCACTTCGACGACTTACCCCCCAAAACATACTTTAAATTATTATTTTTTATACACAAAAAAAAGAATAAAATAAAATTAATTAATTTAATTTAATAAATTTTAAATTTAAATTATTATTTAATATTATTAATAAATATTATTGTTATTAATATTTATTAATATTAACGAGTTTTAATGGTAGAAATTTTAACAAATATTAAATAGTGATTTAATATTTATTATTAGATGATAAATGATGGTAGTGTAGTTAATATTAATTAATATTTATAAAGTTGAAGTTTTTCTTTTATGATTGGATATTAATTTACTCAAAAAAATTTATAATGATATTTATATTTGAGAAATTGATATTATTATTAAACACATAATATTTTAATATGCAAGGAGAATTTATTTAAATACTCATATTTTAATAGGGATATATTTGCATGACATTTATATGAATACTTTGTAGTCAATTGGACTTTAGTCAACTAGATGATTGTTTTAGTCAACTAGAATTTATAAATTGGACTGGAATACTTTTGCATATTTTGAGACTTTGATTGTTGTCTGCTTGGGGAACTATGTTGACTTTTAGGAATTATACCAGAGGCTTGGGTTTTTTGTGTTTCAGTGGTATATGTATATTCAGTGCTTGTAATGTATATGATGTCCATTCAATATTTTCTTTTTCCCAACCTTGTTGTCTAAGCTCTTTGTTTTTTTATGAACTCTTTGAGAGGGTGTTTTATGATGTTATGGTTTGAGGACCAGTTTGGATTTGTGATTTAATGGTTTCAGGACTAGTATATATGAGTTTATGGTTTTAGGACCAGTTGTGTTCTAGATATCTTTTATGGAACTAAATTTAATTATCATGCCTTTTGAGATTTATGTGATACTTTTATGATTTATGAGCTCAGGGTGGGTTATCTAGGTGTATAGATGGGAGTGGTTTTCAATAAGTGTTGAGACCCACAAGTAGCTTCTAGGATCACTTATTGTAAGTAGCTTAATAAAGTGATAACATGATATAGTAAATGGGGAGGGGGGGTTTAAAATGAATTAATAAGATATGTTCCTCGCCCATATCTGAGTACTTGATTAAGGTCTTGACTAGGATGGGAGTGGGAAAAGATGCTTGATTGAGGTCTTGCATGGTTAGTAGCCTTGTCCGTATGAGAGGCTTATTGATGCCACATATTAACGCAAGGGAGATGAGGACAAGGGCCAAAGGCACACCCTAATCCAGATCTACCCTGTAGAGATCACACACGGAAGAAACAACACACAAATGAGAGAGAGAGAGAGAGAATGCAGATCGACTCATTATTTTATCAAATTGATTCATACATGTTGAGTTGTAATGCCTTCCTGGTTAGGGTAAGATATTACAATTCAAGTACAACAGTCCTCCAATAGGCAAGGATTCAGAAACTATCTCCACTCTTCTAACTTCTATCTTCTAAAACTTATGTCCTAAAACTACAACCAAAGATTACAATATAGACAAGAGGCTACCGAACAAGTCAGCCTTCAAATCCACTATCAATGGAAGGAATGACTAGATCTAGGTCCACAAGCTTCCCAATGATAGATATCAACATTAAATCTGTGACCATAATTAATTGCACAAGTTGGCCTCAACAAAAAACTAAAACAAACAACTTGGTAAGAAAGGATTACCGAGTGCCAAGAAAAGATAACCAAGCACCAGGGAATTAACTGACCAACTCGGTTAATGAAGGAACTAAGAAACTATCAATCCAACTCGGTCAAAGTAGGAACCGAGCAACACAAGAAAACTCAAACTTGTTTTTGGTTATATAGGATTGCCAAGGACCCGAGACGCTCCTGCATCAGACACCTAGGATTATTTGAAATGATTCTCCAAATCGTGCAGCATGTTCAACCTGAACCGAAGACAACTCAGATTGTGAAATCCATGAACTATCTTCAATCGATCTATTCTTCCACTTTACTAGATATTCCATATATTGTTTTCCTCTTGTACTTCTGCCAACTCTTTGTTCCAAAATTTGTTCAACTCCTTCTGTCTGTTTCTTAGGATAATCATTCGGTACTATTATTTCTTCATCTGGTTCATGGTACTCATATAAATAAGCAATGTTGATTATAGGTGATATATCCATGTCATCATGTAACTCAATCTCATAAGAATTTCCACTATCAAATTTCCTCAAAATATTGCAAGGACCAAACTTCTTCATTTTTAGCTTCCCATATGTTCCAACAGGAAATCTACCTTTCTTCAAATAAACCATTACTTAATCACCAACTGCAAAAGTCTTATGTCTTCTTGATCTATCAGCTCTATCTTTGTATTTCTGATTACTTTTCTCTACCTTATGTTTCACATCTTCATGCAATGTCTTCATAAACTCAACAAACTTTACTCCTTCAGCACTTCTCTTTTCTTCATCAACAATATCCCTCAAATTTGATATACCTCTCGGTTGTATGCCATTTACAATCTCAAAAGGTGTTTTTCCAGTACTCCTAGTCACTGAATTATTATATGAAAACTCTACTTGTGCCAACACAAAATACCAATTACTCGGTGTGTCTCCAACTAAACATCTCAAAAGATTACCCAAGCTTCTATTCATAACTTATGTTTGTCCATCAGTCTATGGGTGAAATGTAGAACTATACCTCAACTCGGTGCAAAACTTTCTCCAAAGAGTCTTCCAAAAGTATCCAACAAATTTACTATCTCGGTCAGAGATGATACTCCTCGGTAATCCATGTAATCTAACAATTTCCTTAAAGAAAATATTTTCTACATGCACTGCATATAATGACTTTCTATAGGGTATAAAATTATGTTCCATCTTAGAAAATCTATCCACAACAACAAATATAGAATCATTACCTCTCACTATCTTCAGTAAGCCAAGAACAAAATCCATACTGATATCAATCCAAGGTTTCTCAGGAACAGAAATCGATGTATACAATCCAATATTTTGACTTACTCCCTTTGCAACTTATCAAATTCCACAACTTTTCACAAATTTTTGAACATCCTTATACAACTACAGCCAAAAGTATTTCTCCTTAAGAAAATTTAATGTCTTGTCAACACCAAAATGTCCAGCCAAACCACTACTATGTTTCTCCTTTATCAAATTAGTTCTCATTGATCCTCTCATTATACACAACTGAATACCTTTAAACAACATACCTCCTTGAATGAAATAGTCTTCCCATTTAGTACTCAGTTGATCTTGAATAGGTACTCTACACTTTCTCCATGGCTTAGAAAAATCAAGATCAAATTCATATGAATCTCTTATGTCATCAAATCCAAGAACTTCAATTTTCATCGTAGTTATCAAAGATCTTCTTCTACTTAATGCATCAGTAACTCAGTTAGTGACTCCACTCTTATGTTTTATCACAAATGTATAACTCTGCAAATATTCAACCCATTTCATGTCTCTAATTCAACTTATTTTGACTACCCAAATACTGTAAAGCTTTATGATCAGTATACAACACAAATTCACTTGGTATCAAATAATGTCTCCATTTCTTCAGGGCTTGAACAATAGCATAGAATTCTTGATCATACACATAATATTTCCTTTTTGCATCATTCAAATTTTCATTAAAGAAAGCAACAAGTTTACCTTCTTGACTCAACACAGCTCCTATTGCACTACCACTTGCATCACATTCTACTTGAAATACCTTATTAAAATCAAGCAATGCAACAACCTTGTGCTTCAGAGTCTCAAACATTTTATCCGCTCCATGTGTCTACTTAAATTATCTTTTATCTCCTCTCATAGTCTCAGTCATAGCATTACTAATTGAACTAAAATTCCTAATGAATTTTTGGTAAAAACTTGCCAAACCATGAAATGATCTTACCTCACTAGCATTCTCAAGTGTAGGCCAATTCAAAATAGCTTCAACCTTTTCAGGATCCATTTTCAAACCATCAACTGAAATCACAAATCCCAAATACATAATCTCCTCTTGCATGAAAGAACACTATTTCAGATTTATCAACAATGTTTCTTTTTTCAACCTCTGCAATACTTGTTTAGCATGCAACAAATGTTCTTCTCTGGTCTTACTGAATATCAAAATATCATCTAGGTATACAATCACAAATTTACCTAATAATTTCTTCAAAACTTCATTCATCAATCTCATAAAAGTACTCAGTGCATTAGTTAAACCAAAAGGCATAACCAACCACTCATACAAACCTTCTTTTGTCTTAAAATCAGTCTTCCACCCATCACTGTCTCTAATTCTGATATGATGATACCCACTTTTTAAATTAATTTTGGTAAAATACTTTTCAATTCTAATCAATTTTGGCACCTTATAATTCAAAGAGGGGCAAAATGTAATACCCCAAAATTGGCACCTTACAATTCTAATCAATTTTGGTGCATTTCTTTGAATTTCTACATCTTCAAAGTCCTATTGTACTAGGCAATTATGTCTCCTAATTGACTTCATTTAACTTGGTTTCAATTGCAAAAAACCCTAAATTTGTATTAATCATACACTATATTTAATTCCTAAATATTCTACATTTATCGGCTAAATAATCCCTATGATTAATTAATTTAATTCTAAAGTCCTAGTGCTTTTAATTAAATTAATTCCACCCCCTTTAGCTAATACACATCAAAGGAATTAATAATTCTTTAATTCTCTAAATGAAATATCCCATTTGAATTTAATTATTCAAAATTATTCGAAGAGTCACCCATATGTGGCAATATTTCATTTATTTTATTAAATAAATCCTTCAATTTGTCTCACCTTCCTCCATGGAGATGGAGAGTCAACCGTTTCTTTCCAAGAAACTCTTCATCCTTCACCCGGGCTCTTCAATATTATGAACCTCTTTTTCCTCATTTGAGGAGGCAATTTTAGAGTACTAAAACTATAGCGAATTGTTGTCTCAATTTCCTCATACTTTCAAGCTTTTTCATTGCATATTTAGAATAATTTCCATTTTTAGTATAATTGCATTCTCATCTTTAATATAGTTTGCTTATCAAGTTCTTAGTCTAATTCTCATTGCATTTTAAGCTTCTTAGATTAAAATCTGCATCCTCATTCTTGGATTAAATTCACATTCTCATTTCTAGTTTAAATTCAATTGCATTCATGCTTAGCTTTGAAAATCTTCCATTTTAGTGATGGATCTGAGAGTAATTCAAACACCCCACCTAAATAGGAGGCGACGGGTCAATTCAATCGATATTGCGAAGTGAATAATTCATATTCATTGTCATAATTCATTCCTTGAGCAATGACTATGTTGTGTCTATGGCTGAATTAGAGGTCAACATTCAGACATAAATATTTTGGCGCCCACCATGGGGCAGAAAATTGATTTCTGGCCTATTAATCTTGAACTTTTTTTGGAAATTTTGCACTCTGTCATACGTCTGTACTTCACTATGTACAGAATCTTGTGTGAGTTTTTTGAGCATGTCGTGTGAAGTTGTGCTTTCATTAGCACTTTCTCACGTGATAAAAGCACTATCTTGCGCAAGACCCTGCATTTGCTCGCGTGAAGCTTGCCATCAGAATTTGAAATTTCCCAATTTTCTGTACTATTTTATTGTTCTTTTTTCTAACATTGTTATTTGTTGTTATTTTCGTATCTTTGTTTTTTGCCACAACATAACAGTGGGCTACAGGACGCTTGACCAAGACATAAAACTTGCTAACAGTTTTCTTGCAGGACGGTTGTTGAAGACTATTTTAAAATGTCGTGCTTGTTTACTATTTTTACTCACATAGTGTAACTAGGGCCTTGTTAAAATTTCTTAAGGGTCTTGATAGCAGGATAGGGTAATAGGCTCTTCATTACATGGAAGTGATGCCCATGGATGAATTTGAGACCCAAATTTTTCTATCATGATAGATACCTAGGAGAGCAAGGAAAGGTAGCGAATCTTTAGCAGATCTACTTGTTAGGAGATTATGCTCTTCTCTCTTTGAGAGAACTAGAAACCCAAAAGCTTATGGATTGGTTAAGGAGGAACTAGCTCGGTGATGAATATTTCTTGTGTGTTTGGGTAAGGTGAAGAGGTAGAGAAGTATGTTCTTCTCTCTTTGAGAGAATCATAAAATCTGACCCTTGGATCTAAGCCAAAGTCTGTGTCACCTTTAGAGGGCCTACCAGAAGTTGAACCTCTAGGAATGACCCAAGTGAGTACACACCTATTGTCGGTGATTCCACCTCACTATAATAAAGAAAGCTTTGTTGAGTCTAAAGACTCCAAAGCCATGTTAACTTCTTTCTCTTGATTTTGACTATCATCTTGAGAAAGCCTTGTATGTTGTACTGAGTGGCGTCACTCCTAGCCCTGCTTGCAGGGGTGTATGAATTTCAAGTGTCTAGTGGCTACGAGGCCTCAACCTTGTATCGGGGGCATCGAAGGTTAGTGTGAACAGAAGCCCACTAAACACTTTCTTAGTTAGTTGCCTACCTGAATCACCTCTGAAACCTGAGAAATAATATTTGTGCAGGGAGAGGGAAGAATCTCTCCCCTAGATTCTCACCATAGGCATGCACCTGGATGTTTGAAGGTGGTATATGAAATTGGCCCTTGCTTTAAGGGTAACCTTTGAACATATATTATTGAGTGCTTGGAAACACCAAAAACACGGGCGCCCTCTAGGGGGTGACATGGCTGTGTGAGGTGAATGGATGCACATAAGTTGTGAGGCACAGATTTTGTCTTCTCTACCATTTTCTTTGTAGGGGTAACTAAGTGATTGTTTCAAGTCTTAAACCATCCATCATGATTAAACAAAGACTCTCATGATTCTGCCAAGTTGCTTTATCCTTGGTAGAACTGTTTGCGACTACTTCTTATGTCATTATTGCTTGATCTAAAACTTCATGCTTGTAAACAATTGCTCGCAACATTCAAACTGAGATTGTTGATTCAAACTGTCTGAAAAATGGAAATTATGTCAGAGAACAGTCCATGATGTGTCTCAAAATTTGACTTTTATCTCAAAACTATGTCGATCTGTCGAACCCTGGTCTTTTCTGGCATGAGATTTCAGAACCTATGCATTTCCTCATGTGAGACTTCATTTTCTTGCATGCAGTTTAGCATTTCCTCATGTGAGACTATACCCTGATTTCCAAAACAGTGAGCTATTTCTCATTGACTAGTCAACTTTTTGCCTGATCTAATTTTTGCCTGGGGTTTGTTTGCCTATTCTCCTATTGTCCACTGCCTAAAACTGAGTGTCTCAATCTGTTAACTAAATGATTACTACTTAAACTCATATTGTCTCTCTGTTATTTGTCCTATCTTATTGTGCTTTTGTACCTTGCAACGCGATAGTCACATCTTAGCTATTCTAGCCATTCTCTTGACGATTCGTGTCGGGTGCATTTCACATCTTGGTTGTTCTAGCCTCTTATCTCTTTTTTCGCTATCCTAGAGACAAAGTTCTATCATAATCCCAAGTCCTCTCTCATTACATTTTTGTCTATGCCTGTTTCGACTAGAAGCGACAACACATTCCCCATCTGTGGTTTTGGATAAGGTAGAGGTAGATCTTGTAATCAAGGAAGAGGTCATTCTAAATCCATTATCCAATCTGAGTGTTGTGAGGGATCCTCAATTTCCTCTTTGTTGAGTACATTTAAAGATAGCCCATCTCAATCCTCATCTCCAGTATTCTAGGAGTATTATAATCTGTTGTTTCAAGCACAACCTGACTTATTGTTTCAAGAACAAAACAACCCATTATTTTGTAACTTTGGAAGGCCACTTCCTCGGATTAGCCCTATTAGCCTTATTGAACCTATTGACCCTTTTGAACCTACCAACCCTTTAGATCTTGTTAACGTGCTAAAGGTTACCTTAGTTGTGCCCTTTCATCATCATTCATATCATTTTATTGAGTATGCACACGCTACACAATCCCACATTAACAAGATGGGAGACCAATTTCATTTCGACTTCCAACTGGGTGAATACAACAAAACTCATGAGCAATCTCAAAATAACTAGCATCCTGGTCAATCTCGAAATGATCAACGTTGTGATCAATCCCAATATGATTAGAATCAAGACCAATCTCAAAAAAAATCTCAAGGTGATCGACATCCATATCACTATCGCGCTCCTCCACATGACCAGAATCAAGATCAAGTTCGGAGCATTTATGAGATTCTTGGTAATGACAATGAGATGATAACCCAAAATGACATAGATGCTGCAAAAGCCAACAAGAGTCTTATCAAGATGATGGAGATCCTCCTTCTAGAGGAGGAGAAATACTTTCTTGAGCTGGCCAAACAAGGGGCCAAATTACTCCTAGACTACCAAGTCGAGACGCTTGTGGCCAAAGAAGAAGAAACTAAGACTGCTAAGTTGCAAAAGATGATCCAAAACATGCAAAACCAAATTAGCCAACTTGTGAAGGATAAGGATAAACCCGTACAATAGTTCATAATGGAAAGCATTTGTCATTTCCCCTTCAATAAGAGTCTTCACAAGCCACCTTTTCCCAAAGGTGTAGATCTACCTAAATATGACAAATACTTGGGTACTACTGATCCCCAGGATCACTTGAGGGAGTTTGGAACTCTATCTATGGAATTTATACATGATCAGACTTATCTTATGTGCCTCTTTCCTCATAGTTTGGGTGGGTCAGCTATGGAGTGGTTTTCTCGATTACCCACTGGAATCAAATCTTTTGACGAGATTGCTAATATGTTTATCCAACATTATTCCCATAATATCCAGCATCTAGTCAATATCCAAGATCTTTGTAATCTAAAACAGCGACAAGGGGAGCCTTTCTTAGCATTTCTCTAGAGATGGAGATAACTATGTCCAAAATATCCTCGCAAACTACCAAAGTTTGAGAGACTCGACATCTTTTTGGACAATCTTGTCCCAGATTTTGGATATCAAGTACAATTACAAGGTCCCCTAACCTTTGATAGCATGATTAAGCAAGTTGTGTGAATAGAAGCATTTATGATCAAGAAAGGAGAGTTGACTTTACAAAAGGATAACAAACAATGGTCTTCCACCTCAAACAAAGATAAAGGGAAGTTTGTCAACAAGAATAGAGATGTTGTCAATGATGGAGTGGTTGACAATGTGACCCCGAAGCCTACGAAATCTATTTTCAATCTTACCTCTAGTATACAGGTGGTCAAAGCTACTAAAAAGGCTATAATGGACACTCAACAGCCTTCAAGATTTGCTAAAAACAAGCCTTGGGCATCTTGACCCAAGCGTGAGTTCACATCCTTAGGAGAACCACTTGATGTGGTTTATAAGACTCTTATGTAGAATAAAATACTCGCTCCTTTGGAAAAGCATCTCTATGATCTGCAACCATGACCTCATTGGTGGAACGACAATGCATACTATGATTATCATCAAAACAAGGGTCATAAAACTTCTACTTGTCTCCAGCTGTGCCATAAGGTCTAAGATTTGATTGACAACAGTGACATTGTTGTGGACAACCATAACAAGAATTTAGATCATCAGGCATTAAAAGATCCCTTTCCTCCTCATGAGAAGGGTGAATCTTCCAAGACTAAGAACACCAATGCCAAGGTTAATTACACATACACTACCAATGACAATGTCATCAACATGATTGAACCTATTGAGGTTGAGTATTGCGATGTGATTACTATCAAGGGGAGCGAGGATGCTCCTAAGCCTAAGACTCCATTTGTCTTGCAAGGCCCCGAGTCTCATTCTTCCAAACCTAAATCATCTCAGGATTGCACAAACATTATTACTTGCTCTCATGCGAAAATCACCATTAAGGGTCCTGACCCTTCTACATCCGCTTCGAAGCAACCTGTAGATAAAACTGATGTTGGCCCTACCAACAAAAATTAAAAATAAGTGCCTACACCTAGCACAACTAATTATAGCATTCTAGACCAACTACAACATACCAACACTCAGATCATTATCTTTGAGCTGTTGAAGATCTCACCTGCTCATAGGCAGATTCTGGATAAAGCCCTCACTGAGGCAAATGTTCCAAAAGATTTGGATCTTGATCAGTTTCAATCCATGGTGGGTCACTTGACCTCACCTCATTATATGTCCTTTTCTGAAGAAGATGACCATTCGCTAATCCATTAGCACAATGCTCCTTTGCATATAGAAGTCATGATAGGCCCAAAGCGTGTCCACCGTGTCCTCATTGAAAATGGTGTTGGCCTCAACATAAGTTGCTCAACCAATTAGGCTATGATGAAGATTGCATAGATGTCCACAAAAAAATCACTATTAAGGCATATGATGAAGAAGAACACAAATCCAAAGGCTTGGTTGTGCTGCCAATCTGAGTTGGACCTGTTGAAAGAGATGTCATTTGTCAAGTTCTAAATATTCCTCTGGCATATAATATACTATTGGGTAGACCATGGATCCATGAAATGCAAGTGGTTCTATCCACATATCACCAATGTATCAAGTTCCCATTCCATGGAGTAGAAGTGACAGTACCTGCCAATACCAACTATTCTTGCAACACACTCACACAATCTGCAGAAGTTTGGTCCCAACTAATAGAGAGTCTATTGAATTCTTTGATGCCAAATTCAAAGAAATGGAACAAACCTTGAAACTCAAGGATACAGGCATGGGAGGGTATCAAATTGAACCTATGTTATCATTAGCACTCTACCTCCGTCTTTGTGTTCCTACGGGAGACCCTCTGAGAACAAAAAACCTTTTGCTTGTTCTCCCCAAATAGTCTATGATGGTGCCTTTGTCAAGGCCACAATGCCATTAGAAGATGAGGGTGAGGAAAGAGTTATTACAACTTGGTTTTACAAAGGAAAAGAAACATCTAAACAAATCACTCATGCTCGTGACTTAGAACAAGAACCATACAGTGAAGCCTTCAAAATCATGAAGCGCTTTGGTTACAAAGGGAGTGGACCTATAGGGGTGAATGATAATGGTTTTCTTAAACCAATTGAAGCCTCAGGTCGTCACACCAAGGACACCACAGGTCTAGGCTTCAAGAAAATCTCATTTCATCTAGGGATTAACAAGTTTGTACCAGAGCCAAAACTAGAACCAAAATTCTGGCCAGAAGCTGAAGACACTACCACAGTTGCAAACCCAGAGGATAGCTCAGATGAGGATATCTTTCCCTATCGCATTCCTCCAAATCTTGTTGCATTCTTTGAAGAACTAGATGATCCTATTATACCTGTCCATCTGGTAGAGATTGATAGTGATTCCGATGACATCACTTTAGTGCATCGACTCACATATGACCAATGGAGAATAATGCAAACTGATAATCCTAGTTTTTAGGGCGAACAATACGTGCCACCACATTTCCAAAAGCGGTTTGAACAAGATCAACTTCAACAAGCCATCAATGTTGCAAGAGTTGAAAGTGAGTCAGATGGTACAACCAATGTTGATGGAATTCCCATATCAAGCATCACTGACTCACATAAATATGAGTTTGATTCTTTGTTTGATGCAACTTTTGATAAAGATATAGATTTTGTTCATGTGTATGAAAACCTTTTCAAAGTAGGTGAAGGGTCTAGTGTTAGGACGACCGAGTGTGACCCCACTAATGCTAACATTCCCTCTACTTCCATTGTGAACACACCTCTAGATGAGATCGCTCTAGGTCTTGACTTACTCATCCATGCTTTCGATGGCTATACTGTGAACGCACTTAAACCCACCATTTCTCTTTCACTCCAAAATCCCAAATTCATCAACTAGAACTCTCCCTCTCCATCTAGCAAAGTCCTTATGTTCTAGAATGACTACACTCTTGCTTGTTATATTAACATTGTCAAACCTGTAATGTTCTCCACCAATGAAGACAATATCAACATGACTGAAGCTGATATCAAGTATCTTAGTCATAAAATTAAAAGAAAAAAGAATAGGCACTCTGATGGTGAAAACCACATTATGGCAGTGTCAGAGCCGAAAAAAGCAAAAATAAAAGATGTATCCAAGAGTGAAAATCTCTTTGAGGTGCCCGAGGATGAGATACTTGATACACTTCCCAGTCATTTTGAAAAAAGATCATCAGTGTTGATTGGGCCAACCCAACCAGTGAACTTGGGTACGGAAGCTGCACCTCAGATTATTCATTTGGCATAGTCTTTATCTACAGAAGAGAAAGAAGAGTTCACCAATTTCTTTCAAAGCAAGAAAATCAATTTTGCATGGACTTACACTGATATGCCTAGGTTGGATCCCAATCTAATCATGCATCATCTATCTATTGCACCAGACATCAATCCTGTCAAACAAAAGCTTCAAAAGATGCATCCACATGTGGTGGTTTTAGTCAAAGTAGAGTTAGAAAAACTTCTCAAAGCTGGTTTCATCAGAGCTATTGACTATGCAGAGTGGATCTCTAATATTGTCCCAGTTACAAAGCATGATAAATCTATCCACGTGTGCAGATACTTTAGAGACCTGAATAAAGCATGTCCTAAAGATGACTTTCCATTACCCAATATTGACATGATTGTTGATATGACAATAGGCTACCAAATGTACTCTCTAATGGATGGATTTTCTAGTTATAATCAAATAAAGATCATGCCAGAAGACCAAGAAAAGACTGCGTTCACATGTGCTTGGGGAACTTTCTGTTGGAATGTCATGCCCTTCGAACTGAAAAATGCTGGAGCTACATATCAAAGGGCTGTTACAACCATCTTTCATGACATGATGCACAAAACAATGGAAGACTATGTAGATGACACTTTGGCTAAAAGAATGCAGTGGAAAACACATCTTGCAGATCTAGGTCCTATACTAGATCAAATGGAACAATTCAATCTCATACTCAATCTGAAAAAGTGTGCATTTGGTGTCACTTCCGGCAAGTTGTTGTGTTATATCATATCTACTAAAGGCATAGAGGTAGATCCTGAGAAAGTTCAAGCTATCATGGAAATGCATCCACCAAAGAACATCAGTCAGATGAGATGACTTCAAGGTAGACTATAATGCATTCGGCACTTCATTGCACAACTAGCCAATAAGTCACAACCGTTCACCAAGACCCTACATAAAGGTGTGACTTATGAGTGGAAAGAAGAATGTGACAAAGGGCTCACTCAAATCAAACAATATCTTGAAAATCCACCAATCTTGATGCCTCTTATTCATGGGAAGCCACTCATCCTTTATATTTTAGCTACAAACACATCTTTGGGTGCTTTTTTGGCTCAAGAAGACCAAAATAACAAGGAAAGAGCCATTTATTACATCAGCAGAACTCTGGTCTCTTATGACATGAACTATTCAGTCATTGAAAAAGCTTGTCTAGCAGTGGTGTTTGCTTCACAGAAATTATGGCACTATATGCTTGCTCACACTACAAGACTCATTGCTAAAATTGATCCATTAAAGTACTTACTCAGCAAAGCTACCCTCACAGGTAGACTGGCAAAATGGGTCATGATACTCAGTAAGTTTGACATTGAGTATGTAGAGAGAAAAGCTATTAAAGGACAAGCGATTGCAGATTAGTTGGCAGAAGCTCCTCTCAAGGATCATCAACCCTTGAAAATTTTCTAGATGAATCCATAATGCTTCTTACACATCAAACATGGAACATGTTTTTCAATGGATCTTTCACCCAGCAGGGGTCGGGTGTCGAAATACTATTTGTCACACCACAAAGATACTCTTTACCAAAGGCTTACAAGATGTTGTTCCCTTGCACAAATAACATCATTGAATATGAAGCTTTAATCAATGACATGAAGATAGCTATTGAATGGCATGTGGATGAACTTAAGGTCTTTGGAGACTTCCAATTGGTCATCAATCAAGTTAATGATATCTATCAAACAAAGGATGAAAAGACGGTTCCTTATAAATGAATGGTGGATGATCTAAAAAAGTACTTTGCACACATTACTTTCCAGCAAATTCCAAGAGCATATAATAAAGCAGTCGATGCCATGGCTACTCTTGCCTCCATGCTACAGATGCCAAAAAATGACTGCATACATGAATTAATGGTGGAGACATTACGCTACCCAGCCTACAATACTCCTGAATCTAAGATGATTTATTTAGTCATTGGACATGATTCATCCCGCTACCATCATATTTACTCCTACCTCTGGGACCAAATTATCCCAGACACTTATACCTGGAATGAAAAATGCCACCTAATCTACAGTGCTTCATGTTATGTCATAGTGGCTAATGACTTGTATAGGCAAGGTCTAGACGGTACCCTCCTTAGGTGTCTAGAACCTAACGAGTCCAAACGTGTGTTAGCTGAGGTGCATGAAGGCATCTGTGGTTCTCATTCAAGTAGCCTGACATTAGCTTGTAAACTTATTAGAGCTGGTTACTACTGGTCGGATATAGAAAAAGAAGCTATACAATATGCCAAATCTTGCAAGTAATGCTAATTACATAGAAATTTGATCCACGCTCCTAACAAGGAGCTTATTCCCTTCATCAGTTTCTGGCCATTTCAACAATGGGGCTTTGACTTGGTGGGTCAGATCCATCCTTCTTCCTCAAGAGGACACAAGTTTATTATCACTGCCACAAATTATTTTACTAAATGGGTTGAGGTGGTGCCTCTAACTATAGCTGATGGCAAGTCTGTCGCCAAGTTCATATTGAATTACATCATCTGTAGATATGGTGTACCCTCCTCAATAATCACTGACAATGGGGGGAAATTTAAGAATAAGGATCTAAAGGAGTTATGTACTAAGTTCAAAATCATTCAACATTGGTCCTCGATCTATTATCCCTAAGGTAATGGACAAGCTGAAGCTTCCAATAAGACAATCCTCAAGATCCTACATAGAACAGTTCACAAATCTGGTAGAGATTGGCACCTCCAGATTAATCCATCTTTATGGGCCTATAGAACAAGCATTGGAACTCCAATAGGGGCCATGCCTTTTTCCTTAGTCTACGAGGCAGATGTTGTGTTGCCTATTGAGGTTGAGATTCCTACATTGCGAGTTTCTCTAAAGAACCTCATTACTAATGAAGACATCAAAATATCTCAACTACAAGAGCTAGAGTTACTGGATGAATATCAGCAAGTGGCGTTCGATCACCGAAGAGAATACCAAAAAAGAATGTCTAAGAGCTACAATAAGAAAGTTAGACCAAGGGAATTCCAAGTGGGTGATCTCATCCTAAGAGAGAACCCCAAGAATCAACAGCAGCGGATCCAGAAAGGAAAGTTTGAACCAAATTGGCTTAGTCCATACATTATCACTGCATCATTTGGGTCTGGTGCTTACCAAATCTCTACTACTAAAGGAGAATAGCTCAAAGAGCTGACCAACACTCTGCACCTAAAGTGGTTCTACAGCTAAGACATTTTCTGTGTGCTCATGTACATACTTTATTCTGTAAAAATCCTAAAAATTGCAAAATGTCCTGAAAAATGATCATCTTAGTGAAAACCTGGTAAACAGGCACCTCTTGTTCCCCAATGCTATACCTATTGCGGCACTTCTTGACTCTTGCTTTCCTGCTTTAGTTTTCTATCTCATGCACTTTCTCTCAGTTATCTTCGAGATCTTTCTCAACTCTACATGGATTGAAACTAGTCACACTTGGGGGCACCTTCCTAGTCTAGGGGGCATTGTCCTATCATTTTTGAAGGATTTTCCTTGCATCAGTCACCAGTGGTTCTCACTATGTCTTCCTACTAATGCCTAGCTACTTTTGAGATTTCTCTCCTTGAGGATCTCTCATGTATCAGTCACCAGTGATTCTCACTTTATCTACCTACTGATACCTAGCTATCGCTCGGATCTCTCTTCTCGAGGATCCCTCATACATCAGTCACCAGTGGTTCTCATTGCGTCTGCCTGCTGATGTTTCATTCACTCTTAGATCTCTCTCTAAGGATCTCTTGTATCAGTCACTAGTGGTTCTCACTGTGTCTGCCTGCTGATACTTTGTTAGTACTCTGATTTCTCCTTAAGACTGTCTTTTGCGTCAGTCACTAGTGGTTCTCACTACGTCTGTCTATTGTCGCCATTCTATTGAGACTTCTCGCACTGTATACTTTTGATCTTACTTCAATCCGCTTAAACTAAAATTGGATTTGTAATTCACTAAAGTGTGCTAAGATTTTCTTTTATGTGTTTATCTTTTTGCTTTATCATTCCTCCTCGATCAACTCTAAGACATCTCTCTTGACCAAGAGAAGCGAAGACTAGGGGCATGATCTTTCCTTTGCTTTCTATTTGTCAGTTTAGTTCCAATGGTCCAATGAATCTATATAAGAGGGGTGTCCACTATGAGAGCCTTCATCACGTGTTGGATGGCCATGTGTACCTCAACTCCTTTTATATGGAAACTTTGGTGAGGTTGGTTCTTCTCCTTATTTTTTGAGTGACTTCTTTCTGCTATAAGTGAACTTGCAAATGCTCGTCCTATGAAGTGAATGTAAGGGTCACTGTGAGCACCTTGATATTCTTATCATTCACTTAGAAAAAGGAAGAAACTCTGGCATGTCTGGCGTGTCTGTATGCAAGCAACATTTAGGTCATTCTAGCAACTATGCTTTGATGCTTATGTTAACTTGCTGAATTAAAAGGAATAGGTGTTCAGGTCATTCTGGCTTCTTATGCCTTAATGCTTACACCTCATTCTGACAAATCTAAGACTAATGTCATATTCATATTCTCATGATTGTAATGTCATTGAGGGTTTTATGGCATCCTACGAGTGTCCGTTACTAAAAACTCTATGATGATAATAAAATGGGTCCAACAACCAAGTCTTAGGGATTGCATTTAGCTTAGGCTTGCATTTTCATTCTTAGGCTTGCATTGAGACAATGTTTTGGTGTTCACTTCATTGTCTTCTCCTGGATTTGCTCGTCAAGGGTTCTCATCTTCAGTCCCGGGTTCATCTTGGCTGCACAAGTGTCTGATCCTCGCTCTCGATCTTCAAACATTCTTTAGGTTAGTACATGCCATGTATTGCGATATCTTGCATGAGATGATTAGTACCATATACATTGCATTTCCATTTGCATCCATAAACTCATATGCATACATTCTACATCTACATATTCATTTTCATGTGCATCCATTATAAGCATAAATCAAATCATACATTGCATTTATTCATCTACCATCTATCATTGCATTCCACATTGCATACTCATATATAAAATAAAACATGTGCATATTCATTCGCATATGCATAAAGGAATCATGTACATCTCACATCTAATCCATACATCTAATCATATAGGAAATATCTCATAAACATCAACATAAAAGCAATATATATATATATATATATATATATATATATATATATATATATATATATATATATATATATATATATATATATATATATATATATGATCCATCAATGTTAGTACAATCAAAAGAATGGTGCTACTCAAGCACAATCTATAAAAAATGGGGCAAATACATCAATGTATATCAAAGTCCATATCTAGCTCTGCCCACTGCCACTTGGAGGAGGTGGAGGTGGTGGTGTCTGTGGTGGTGCCTGTGGAGGTGGTCCTTGTGGAACAGCCTGTGCTCCAGCATACTTTGAAAATGGCAGAACCTGGTCCGCTAAATTTGGCACTACTTCGACATACGCTGCATAATAATATGCTGCTTGTGCAGCCTCATATCTCACCTCCAGCTGAGCCCTAGCCAATGCCTCTTATAGCCCTCTGATCTCTTGATCTCACTTTGCCACCTGGGTCTCCTGTACAATGACGTGTGTGTGGAAGTCATCTCGCTCCTGCTGTACATGTCTAATCCTCTCTCGACTCTTCTAGAGAGCCTCCTATAACTATGGGACTTGACCTCCCATAGGTGGATCCTATGTTTCCTGATCCTGCATGTCTATATCATGACCTTGTGCCCCCTTGTCAGGAGGCAGCTATTGTGATGTGTCTCTGATCCTCTTCCTAGTGGACCTATCCTAGGTCTCGCTGCCACTAGTGCCTGCATATGAACCCATCTGCCTCACAAGAATATGAATCTACCCAGTCCTCGGTCTCAATACCCTATGCTGTTGTTGTTGGGCCACCTGCTATTATGTAGGCTGTTGTTGTGTCTATTCCTATTGCATAGGCTGTTGCTGTACTTATTGGCCCATGCCAGCTAGATCTGTGAACCTAGGGCACGGATGTGCCAAGAAGTAATCCCTGTATGCAGGTGTCATCCTTGCATTGGTCACATATGCCATATAATCCCATCAGGCTGGTGGTATCTAGGCATCAATCATACATCTGCCCTGGTCTAATCTCAGCTGCCAACCCTTCTTCGTCTCATTAACGAATCGGGCATAGGTACAATACTCTTGGGAGACATCATGTGGTCTCCCAAACTGTCATAAGACCCATGTGAGCGGGAAGCGCTCAATGATAGATATGGTGCACCCAATCAGAGGAAGTGAAAAGACCATGTACAAGAGCTCCTTTCTGGCATCATCCCATATGATTGTCACCGCCCATGGCCTCCAAATCACTGCAACCATGTCGTCTAGCTGCCCTCACCACTGCTCTGTCTTACCCAACACTAGCTGAGTCATAGGTCCAGCATACCTATATATATATATATGGATCCAAGGGTTGCTGAGTATCATGGAAGACTGGCCTACATACGAGGAGATGCTCCTAGGCCTAGATCTATAGAACAAAAACACATGCATCCATGGTCCGCGCACTCAAATATAAGATCTCATGCATCTCATGATACATTTGTGCGAGCATGCACTCTGGTGCAGGAGCACCTAGACATAAGGATATTTTAATTATTCAATGTAAATCCATATGTTTGGATGTGGTATTCCATGTAATGGAATCAATTGTAATGCCTAAGGGCAATAAAATTATGAAGTTGTCATTTAGTTGTCATTCAAGACCTAGATTGGTCAAAAGGTCAAATTTGTATAAAAAGCCATGAAAAGGCTAAAAATCATGTAAAAGGTCTTAAATAGGTTATTTGGACATGTCTAGGGTGTTTTTACAAAGTGTGGAGTCATTTTTATTAAGTGTCATAAAAGTTGTCAAAATGCATAAAAGTTGTAAAGCATGAAACAATGCAAAAAGGCATTAAAAGTTGTCAAAAGGAAGATGAAAGGTCATAAGAGTAGTTGGGCGGTTTATAACTACCTAAATATGTATAAATATGATGTATGGTCCAAACAAATCAGATTGGAGAGAATAGAGAAAGGGGAGAACAGTTTGGAGCAATTAAGTGAGTTTGAATCTCTCATTTTGATTGGTAGTTTTTTGTTAAGTGGTTGTTTCTAGGCCTTGTACGGCCATGTACAGCCTACAAACCCTATATATTTATAATGGTTAGATAGTATAATGAATCCTCTTTCTTATTCTTTTGGTTTGATCAATTTTTATTAACTTTGGAGGAAGTTATGAGGTTTTTGGTGAAAGATAGTATTTGTAGATTCAGGATTTCTGAGAAAAGTCATATTGAAATGCATGGTAAAAATGCATATAGAATATTTAATAATTATAATTATATTCATTGGAAATATATTTGAGTAATAGTTCATTTCCTTTTGGTTTGGTTCAATTTTATGATGATTTGTGTAATCTATGACATTTTTAATGAAGACTGGTTTTAAACCCTCTTCAATGGAGTTGAAGGCAAAAAGTTGTGATGGTATAATGATTTATAGATTGGAAAAATAAATGGATTACATATTTGGAAACTAGAATCAGTAACAATGATTTTGGAATTGGTTTGGTTTCATTTGGTTGTGTATTGTGAAAGTTATATGATGCCCTAGGCGGATTGGGAAAATGAACTTTCTATTTAATGATAGAAAATAGGTCTTAGTACAGAGATAATAACTTTTTACCTAACCATTGGATCCTTCTAATTTTGATATATGTTGTGGTTATCCTAATTTTCCACAAACTCACTAAAGGGATTTTGATGATATGTTTCAGAACAAAAGTTACAGATGCTTGAGTGCTGATTTGTAAAACATGGCAGTGTGGACAACAAGTTTTGACAATGAATTATTTTGTTTTCTAATCAATGATGGGTTTGATCTTGTGAGATTCCTCTAATAAATTGTTCTTATAATGAAATAAAGATTGGATCAAATGGATCCTATTATGTTTAAGTGTTTTGAAGGATGCTCTGCATCACACTCACCCCATCCAAATCTCACTGGTGGTCGCTCAAGCATCCGCTGTAACGTACGTCCCCATCCACACTCTAAACCATGTTGTCCTCTGTCTGGCATCAGGTAACAGCTCAAGAATACTGCTAGGAGCATCACCAACCTATGCCCTGCTCCATATCAGCTAATCAGATCATCCCACGAGATGGCCTGACCCATCACTAGCTCATCCTGAAAGATGACCCTCAATGCCATTGTGCTTGCTCTTGGCTAAATATCATACTCCACGCAAGCCCTGTGGAATGGTATCCTCATAGATGTCCTTAGGGGTGATAGTCATCTCCCCCATAGGTAAGTGGAAGGTGTTCATCTCCGAGTGGAAACACTCAACCAATGCACCCAATAGCCCGTGATTCACCTGAATGTCAAGTATATCACATAGATAAGTTAGGCCCAATCCATCAATATGGGCACCCTCGACATCGTCCCATCTTTGCACTAACTCCCTGATGACTGGGTGGTGGGATCAAAATGCAATATCTGGGAAGTCAACCTGTAATGCAAGCGATGACACTCGATTAGTATCTCAATCATGATAGTTTTTCAAAGCAATAACAAGCAAGTGAAGCTATGCATCTATCCTAAACATGACTCTTGGACACTTTAATTGGCTAATTTTACAAAAAATTAGACACAAACTCTAAAATGTTGCAGCAAATTCTGGCACGAGATGGTATCCCTATTCGCATGAGAGTTCATCACTAAGGATGAAATCTCGCGTGGCATTGCCGAGCACCTCGCGTGTGTGTACACCAAGATGTGGTACACTTCTGTGAGTCTTTGCATGCGAGGAAACCCAAGAATGAGCCCTCAGAAGTCGACCCACAGCTCTCTATCCGAGTATGTGCAGGGATTGATATTATGAGGCCCTCAGATCGACCTAGTCAACCCATGCAAGTACACCCCGGAATGAGAGATTCAAGGATGGATAGCAAGCATGCTAATCTCCATTGAACCTAGCTCATGCGTGCAAATGAAAACTAGTTTAAATGATTGCAAATGCAAAAAACAAACTAATTTACTAAAATGGAGATTAATCTATATGCAATGAAAAAACTATTTTA
The DNA here is from genome assembly GCA_027943335.1 of Chamaecyparis obtusa. Taxonomy (NCBI): domain Eukaryota; kingdom Viridiplantae; phylum Streptophyta; class Pinopsida; order Cupressales; family Cupressaceae; genus Chamaecyparis; species Chamaecyparis obtusa. The sequence continues at coordinate 910,926 of BSBK01002559.1, read as the reverse complement.
ATCTATATGCTAATTAAACTAAATGTGCAAATCTAAAATAGTCTATATGAGTATTGCTAAAACAATAAAATGAATTAATCTAAATGCTTTGAGTAACTATGCAATCTAAAATGATAATTTCTAAAACTCAAGAAAATCTGTAGCATAATGATGATATGAAAATTGGTGGATCCTTAATTGAGAGCGAGAGGGCTCCTTTTATAGGCACAAGTGGAATTGAAGGCAAATCTAGAAGCAATGTGGGATAAATGGAAAAGAGGAAACAAATTTCATTTTTAGAAGGTTTGTAGGAAATGGAATTTTTATTTTATTTCTTTTATTAATCAATTTGTTTCTTTTTTCATCACAAGAGATCTTGAGAGAATATTTTATTTATTTAATTTAAAAGAATAATATCTTCTCCTAATTAAATAAAATAAAATAATATAATTTAAAGATAAATATTAATGAAATAAAATAAAACCATTTAATTAAAAATGAATTTTAATTAAATAACCTTATTTCATTTAAGGAATATTTATTTCAAATAAATTATTTTATTTTATTTATTTAAAAGAGATTTATTTTTCTTAATTAATTAAATAAAATTAATGAAATATTCAAACCTTAGGAAGAATTGAGATATTTGAAATGGTTACGATTTGATCAAAGAATTTGATTTGAATATGGCAAAGCATTGATTTGGGAATTGATATTTGACAAATTGAATAAATGGGGCCCAAAGTCTAGGTGACCATTTTAGGGTGCATACATTTGCCCCTCTTTGACTAATGTGAGGTCGACTTGGGATCACATGCAGTCAAAGAATGGAATTGAAGTGTGAGATCGATTTGGGATCACAAAACAACCCAGATGTGTGTTCGACGGATGGGAACACATCAGGACATAGATAAACAAATTGAAAAAGACAAGGCCAACACCTGTGAATAGGTAATTGTCAAGTCTCAAATAAGAGATAAGAATCTCAAGCAAGGTTTCCCCAAGAGAAGCAATTGACAAATTTGATAAAGTCAAATCAAGGATTGAAGTTTGGTAGGTACTGCCCCCTCGTGATCGAAATTGAAATGAGATAGAGGAGAAACAATAAATTGATAAATTTGATCAAATTGAACTAAACATAAGGTTCTTGACATAAGATGAAAGATAAGAAAAAATCATAGAACCAATGTAGATCAGCAAGAAAGATTATGCCCCAAGGTTGAATTAGAAGAAAAGAAGTGGGGTGAAAGTGAATGGAAGATAGAAGTTTGGAAGAAATGGAAAGAAATGGAGAGAAGAAAGAGAATTTGCCTCAAGAAAGAGGATGCATCAAAATCAATCAACTCTTTAAGATAGGGAATTTCGATTGAGATCACGAAAGAATGAAGATCAAATCGTGACCATAGTTGATTGAAAGTCCACAAGAAAGATGAAGGAAACCCTCTCAAACTCATAATGCAACCTAAAAGTGCAAATTGAACATGAAGTCTAAATAATGCAAGCTACATGAAAATGCAAAGGTGTACTTGCAATAGGGTAACATAGGATTGTTGTGTTCATCATTCATTAGAGAATGTAAAAGAACTTATTTTCATCATAGGGTCGTTATTACCCGACATCGGACAATCACACAATCAACACTAGTAAAAAATGCAACTATGAAGATATGAATGTGATTTATATCAGATTGGAATGTGGAAAGATTCTAACATGAGCATCAAAGACATAAAGGTCAAGATGACTGCAATGTTAGCTTACCCAATTTAATGTAGCAAAACCATGCTCGCATCAAGGCATAAACGCCAGGATGACCATGAGAATGGTTGTGCAGAAAATAATCAAGGATGATGCCTTAAATCTCCCAAGTGTGTCAAGGAGACAACAAGAGACACAGAAGAGATTCAAGACAACACCCACAAGCAGAAAGCAAATAAAAACATGCCCCATGCCCCAAGTCTTCTAGTGATGCATCATGGAGAGACTTATTAGACAAGGACACTCAACGAAAATCAATAGCAGTCAGCACACAAAGAAAAGATCATGACATATCTCAAGCATTAAGTGTTGCGGTTAAAAATTTTAAGTGTGTAAACTGATACTGAGTTCCAAGGATAAGGATCGAATGCTTGCTAGCAGGTAAGATCACATGACCAAATTGGATAAGACCTAACTGATAAGTGTTGAAAAACACTCGATGTCAAGGGTTGTGTTGAAAAACACAGTTGGGTCGGTGTTGAAAAACACCGTTTGCGAGGTGTCCTAAAGAAAAGCATATCCAAGAGACCAAAGCTAACACATTGATGCCCCCTAGACAAAGACAAAGACCAATTCTAAACCAAGGCAACAAGGACAAGGCATGATGGAGAAAGGCTAAGTGTCGAGGATGCATGCTAAGAAATAGGGGTGCAAAGGCCTCAAGTAGTGCCCGTTTCCAGGTTTTCACCACTTGGAAGAATTTTTTCCAGGACTTTTTATAATTTTTTTTGTATTTTTGCTACCAAGGTGCCTGTTTCCAAGTTTTCACCAAGGCACTTTTTCTTTTTCTGTTTTTTTTTGAATTTTTGAATTTTTTTTTTTTTTTTGGTATTTTTGGAATATATAATTTTTTTGAGATACATCAAAGCGCCTATTGCTAGGTTTTCACTAAGATGATAATTTTTTCAGGACATTTTCTGATTTTTAGAATTTTTTAGCATCATATATGAATTTTTTTGGAATTTTTTTAGGATCAATAAGTATGTACAAAAGATGTCCCCAGATAGAACGGGCATCAAGGATAGAACTTCTTCAGGTGCAAAACATTGATAGGCTCAGGGAGCTGCTCCCCCTTTTCAGTAGATAGTAGATAGGCACCTGTACCAAAAACTGCTGTGATAATGTAGGGTCCAAGCCAATTAGGTTCAAATTTGCCCTTTTGTTCTCTATTTTGTTGGTTCTTAGGATTCTCTCGCAAGACAAGATCGCCTACTTTGAATTCTCTAGGGCGAACCTTTTTGTTGAATGCCTTGGACATCCGCTTTTGGTAGACCCTCATATGATCAAATGATGCTTTACGCTTTTCATCCAGAAGTTCCAATTCTTGTAATCTCATGGCGCGATAGTCTTCATCTGTAACTAGACCTTTGAGAGAGACTCTAAGTGACGAAATCTCAACCTCTAAAGGTAACACAGCTTCAGCACCGTATGTGAGGGCAAAAGGAGTAGCTCCAGTTGGAGTATGAATACTCATTCTATAGGCCCACAAGGCTGGGTTTATCTGTAGGTGCCAATCTCTACCATTCTTATGAACTATTCTGTGTAAAATCTTGAGAATGGTTTTATTTGAAGCCTCTGCCTGACCATTTCCTTGTGGGAAGTAAATGGAGGACCAATGTTGCTTTATCTTAAATCTTTGGCATAGTTGTGTAAGGTCCTTGTTTTTGAACTGACCTCCATTATCAGTGATGATCTCAAATGGTACTCCATATCAATAGATGATATGGTTTAAAATGAATAAAGAGATTGTCTTGCCGGAGGCAACAGAAAGTGGAACAGCCTCTACCCATTTTGTGAAGTAGTCAGTAGCAGTGATAATGAACTTGTGTCCACCTGATGAGTTGGGATGAATCTACCCAACAAGGTCAAAGGCCCATCGTTGAAATGGCCAGTGAGATATAGAAGGAATTAGCTCCCTACCTGGAGCATGTATCAGGTGTCCATGTTTCTGACATTTTTCACAAGACTTGGCAAAAGCTACCGCATCTATTTGCATCGTAGGCCAATAGTACCCCACCCTAAGCAACCTTCGAGCCATGGAAAGACCATTAGAATGTCCCCCACATATGCCCTCGTGGATGTCAACTAGCGCTTGATCAGATTCCTCCTTTTCTAAGCACCTAAGAAGTGTTCCATCTAGACCCCTCCTGTACAAATCACCAGAGATGAGGGAATGGTGAGAGGCATTACGGACAAGGTTTCTTCTTTTAGATCGGTTAAATGTGTTGGGGATAATGCCATCACGGAGATATGAGTAAATAGCACCATAGCGAGAGGATTCATGATTGACAAGGGTGAAAATGACATGGTTTTCGGGTGAGTCAAATATGGGATGACGTAGTTCTTCCACCAGGAATTCATATTTGGACTCATGTTCTTCTAATTGGAGAAGTGAAGCAAGGGTGGCCATAGCATCAGCTGCTTTGTTCTCAGCCCTAGGGATTTGCTGAAAAGTGACAAAAGTAAAATACCATCTTAATGAATCAACCATTTTTTTGTAAGGTATCAACTTGTCATCTTTTGTTTGATATTGCTCATTGACTTGATTAATGATCAACTGAGAATCCCCGTAGATATGTAGTTCTATGATATTCAACTCTATAGCCATTTTTAGTCCATTTGTTAAAGCCTCATACTCGGCTATGTTGTTTGTGCATGGGAAGAGTAACTTGTAAGATTTGGGAATAGTGTACCCATGTGGGGAGACAAACAACACACTAGCTCCGGAACCATTTTGCATGTAGGAACCATCAAAGAACAGTTTCCAAGATCTCTCAGTCATGTACATAAGATGTTCATCTAGGAAATTGACTTGAATGGGCATATTATCTTGAATTGGGAAATTAGCCAGTTGATTTGCAATAGCCTGGCCTTTGATTGCCTTGCGCTCAATATACTCTATGTCAAATTCAGAAAGAATCATCATCCATTTAGCAAGTCTACCCGTGAGAGCAGCTTTACCGAGCAAGTATTCGAGAGGATCAATTTTTGCAATGAGGTTTATGGTGTGCGCAAGCATATAGTGTCACAATTTTTGAGAAGCAAATACTACTGCAAGGCAAGCTTTTTCAATACTAGTATAATTGACCTCATAAGCAACAAGAGTGCGGCTAATATAACATATGGCCCTTTCTTTCCCTTGTTCATCTAATTGAGCCAACAATGCCCCCAGTGAAGATTCAGTAGCTGAGACATACAAAATAAGAGGTTTTCCTGGAATGGGAGGCATTAAAATGGGAGGACTTGCCAAGTATTCCTTAATTTGATCCATGCTATTCTGGCAATCCTCATTCCAGACACATTGAACACCTTTATGCAAGTTTTTGTTAAAGGGCTACGCTCTATCTGCCAATTGTGAAATAAACCTCCTTATGGATTGAAGGCGTCCTTGAAGACTCCTCATTTGACTGATATTTTTGGGAGGTGGCATTTCTATAATGGCTTGGACCTTTTCAGGGTCCACTTCTATACCTTTGGATGAAATGATGAATCCCAATAACTTGCCTGAAGTAACACCAAATGCACACTTTTTGGGGTTTAATCGTAGTTGAAATTGTTCCATGCGATCTAGAATTACTTCTAAATCAGCCAAATGTGTTCCTCTTTTCTTAGACTTAGTGAGGGTGTCATCCACATAATCTTCCATATTCTTATGCATCATGTCATGGAAGATGGTTGTCATAGCTCTTTGGTAAGTAGCTCCTGCATTTTTCAATCCAAAGGGCATGACATTCCAACAATAAGTACCCCAGGTGCATGTGAATGTAGTCTTTTCCTGATCCTCAGGAGCAATCTTGATTTGATTGTACCCAGAAAAACCATCCATTAAGGAATAGATCTCATAGCCTGCCGTCATGTCCACTATCATGTCTATATTAGGAAGTGGAAAATCATCCTTTGGGCATGCTCTATTAAGATCTCTAAAATCTGTGCAGATTCAGATGGATTTATCATGTTTAGAAATAGGTACAATGTTGGAAATCTAGTCAGCATAGTCTATGGCTCTAATGAATCCTGCACCAAGGACCTTTTCTAATTCAGCTTTCACTAAAAGAGCTATATGAGGGTGCATTTTTCTCAACTTTTGTTTGACTGGTTTCACACCTGGAGCTATGGACAAATGATGCATAATGAGATTAGTGTCCAACCCTGGCATGTCGGAATATGTCCATGCAAAATTAATTTTCTTCTTTTGGAGGAACTTAGTGTAGGCTTTCTTTTCTTGAGGTGATAAAGATTTAGCCAAGTGTACAATTTTTGGAGCCGCTTCTGTACCCAAATTAACAGCTTCTGTAGGTTCAACCAATACTGATGATCTGTCCTGAAAATAGCTTGGGAGACTATCAAGTACCTCATCTGTAGGTGCCTCAGAGAGGTTTTCACCTTTGGATACGTCTTTTTTTGTTACTTTTTTTGGTTCTGACACCGCCACACAGTGGTTTTCGCCATCAGAACTCTTTTTTTTTTTTCTTTTCTTTTGATCTTGTGACTAAGGTACTTGATGTCAAGTTCTGTCATACTGGTAGCTGGTTCACTGGTGGAAGAGACTACAGGGTCAATGGCATTTAGATAGCAGGTGATCTCATAGTCATTGTGAAATGTCAAGAGTTGTGGCTCTTGATAACGTTGAGACCAATCAATAAGGTTGGGGTCAATAAGGGGTAGGTTAATGATTGGTTCAATATTAAGGATATAGGTGGTGTCATCTCTGGTGACTACAGAATTGGAGTTTGTCAAGTATCCCTCTAAGGTGTCTAAATCAGAATTTACCCTATCGAGTGAAGAATCATCTACTAATGCGACACGTGGGTTCCAATCTTCTAATCTAACACATGACTCATCAGCTACGTCAGGTTGAGAACTATAGGTATGGACAACATCCATATCCAAGTCAACTATTGCGTCTGAGAGTGAATCCCATTCAAACTCATGAGAGTCTGTTTCTGAATTATTGTTGGGGCCTCGTGATGTAGAAGCCTCAAGATTTGGAAGAGTTTCCTCTCCTCTAGCAATTTTCTCAATCACAAAATTATTTGAATTATCACCATCTGTTGCAGCTGGGATGGAGACACTATCCATAGTCAATCTTGCATTCATATAGTCACTATCTATCGTAGCTAGGATAGGAGGACTGTCAATTGTTAAATCTCTGGAATCTCCCCAAAGGAGATTTGTTGAAGGTACCCAATCATCTGTCATGTCTTGTTGATTTGTCAAATCTGGTACATATTCTGTGTCATCTTCACTATCCTGCCTATCAGGAAAGGGGATAGTGCACTTGTTATTCTTCATAAAGCCGAGGCCAACCGGTTTCTTAGACTTACATCCAAAAAGATCATGATTAAGTGGTTCGGCTCTAGCATCTAACCTGTGACTAAGAGGGCCATATCCTGGATAACCCATCTTCTTGACAAAAGTATATCCTCTCCCATAGGACTTAGGAGAGGGGGAGAAATTTTCATTGTGCTGGTACTTCTCCTCTTTGTATATCCAATCTCGAATAGCTACTTCCTCTTTTTCATCTTGTATTGGTATTGAGGATTCCACAAACTTGTCAAATAGTGTCATTGCCGAAGAAGACGGTTTCATCTCCTGTGAAAGTTTTCCATAGGACCTAGGGGAAACATGCATCTGTGCAAAAGAGTCAAGTTGATACCCCCCCATGCCAAGGTCTACTGATTTAAACTTGTCTTGACAGTCTGCTAAAGTTGCTTGATAATCCTCTGCTTCTCGATTAAGAGGGACATGAACATTGGCTGAGATTGAATTGACTGATAAGGTGCTATCCCCTGGTATGCAAATTTCTACTCCATTGTAGGGGAACTTAACACACTGGTGGTAGGTAGATGGCACCACTTGCATGTCATGAATCCATGGTCTACCTAGTAAAATGTTGTATGCAAGGGGTCCAGTATCAACAATTTGAAACAAGATATCTTTTTCAACTGGGCCAATCCTGACAGGAAGGACAGCCAACCCCTTAGAACTTCATTCTGCCTCATCATAGGCCTTTATAGTGATCTTCTTTTTAGTGTCGATCACTTCCTCTGAATAGCCCAAAGTTTTTAACAAACTTAAAGTACAAATATTTAGCCCAGCACCCCCATCTATCAACACACGCTTAACACGGGTTTTATGAATCATTACTTCAATGTGAAGGGCAAGATTGTGTGGATGGATTAGGGATTTGTCATCATCTTCTGAGAAAGAGAGGTAATGTGGGATAGTAATGTGATTCACCATGCCTTGAAATTGGTCTATATCTATGTTGTTGGGAACATTTGCTAGTATGCGCAAAGCATCCTCAAGGATTTGTTTATGTCTAGGGGACAACTCTAGGAGCTCCAAGATTGAGATCTGAGCTGGAGTTTTCTGTAACTGATCTACAAGATTGTAGTTTGGTTTAGGAGTAGTGGCAGACTTGGTGACATTCTTAGATGCCACTTGCTTGGATTTATTGGATGGACCTGAACTAGGACCTCTAAGAACAATAGGGCCTTGACTCCTAGTAACAACATTAAGGGCTTGAGAAGATAACCTAGAATGAGGACCTCTCAGCACCACAATAGGTTCTTTGTCAAAGATAGGGGGAGAGTCATAACCAGGCAGGTCCTTACTCCTCATCATATTCACACTTGGCTCCACAACTTCAAGCATGTTTACCACATTTTCTGCTACTGTGTAAGTGTAGTTGATTGCAGCCTTGCCATCTTTTGGTTTAGAGGTTTCCCCTTGTCATACTTAGGCAACGACTCTTTAAATGCTTTGTGATCAGCATTGGTGTTCAATCCATCCACCTTAAGCTTTCCATTCTTAATGAGATCTTGGATAATGTGCTTGAGTTTCCAACAATTCTCAATGGTATGCCCAATGCCATTATGAAACGTGCAGAAAGCCTTCTCATCCCACCAATGTGGCTTAATGTCCGGGATGTAATGTTTTGCAGGATCTTGAGGATGTGCCAAGTTGTTAGCGATGAGAGTTTTGAGAACATCCTCATATGAGTCATCCAATTTGGTAAATTGTCGCTTCTCCTTTCTAGGCCTCTCCTGATATCTTGGTTTACTTTCTTGCTGAGGAGGTGCATTGAGCTTCATAGCTTGAACTGCACTAGACAAGTGAAGGACACCTTGATCTTTAGGTTGGGGAGAGTCTACAACTCCATCATTGACAACTTGTTTGTTCTTGTTCCAATTATTGTTCTTCCCTTTATCCTTGTTGTTGTGTTGACCATTGTTGCCATTGTTGCTATGTTTAGTCAAAATGCCTTGTTCTTTTAGAACATCCTCAATGCGGCATGCAGTTTCAATCATGGTATCAAAGGAATTGAAGACTATCTTTTTTATCTCATATCTCATTTCAGGCACCAAGTTACTGATAAGTATGTCAATCTTTTCATCCTCGTGGATTGTCCTAGGATACCGAGAGCACTGTCGTCTCCACCTCTGTAAGAAGGTAACAAAGGGTTCCCCTTGATTTTGTTTCAAGTTGCATAGGTCCAACATAGTAACAAATCTTGACAGATTATATGCGAAGTGTTGAACGAATCTATGAACAAGTTCTCTAAAAGTTTTGATAGGGGGAGTGATATTGGTAAACCATTCCATTGCTTGTCCTTTAAGACTTCTAGGGAATAACCTCAGCAAATAGGAGTCATCCTGATGGAATTCAAAGCTCATAGTATAGAACTGGCGCACATGGTCATGTGGATCACCACTGCCATCATATTTATCGTATTGAGGGAATTCCACCCTCCTTGGAAAATCCTTCATACTCACACTCTTGTCGAATGGATTAGGACAAATCGAGTCTAGTGAGAATGAGCTCTGAGGTTGCATCATTTTCTCCATCATTTTCTTCATTTGGTGGATTTCTTCCTCTTGAGAGGGATTTTGCTTTTGTATTTTGTTGTCCACATCAAAATTATAAGGGACTCGGGCGCCCTTATTGATTAGACTTTCCAAGAACTTATCTTTGTTTTGTTCCAAATACCTATCTACATACTGTTGGAAAATAGGCTCTTGTTGCATTCGCATAAAGTCTTGAGTATCAAGGTCATAATGTGAGCTACCACCTCTGTGTTGGGAACCATGATGTGCATGTTGGGAGTGTGGTCTTGAGGTTGTAGGAGGGGTTTGCCTCCTATAGTGAACATACTAAGAGGCTCTTCTTCCTCTAGGACTAGGAGATCTAGAAGGGGTTTGTGACCGCCTTCTACTTCGTGGTGTTCTGGAAGGGGTGGAGGGAGGAGAATTATTTCCACTGTTAGCACCCTTGTTGTTGAATTGAGTGTTTAATTGTTGGGCTAACAGCCTATCTTGCTCCTCTTGGAATGCTTTTCTCTCTATGTCCAACAAGGCTCGTTGTTCCTCTTCGAGAAGCCTAAGTTTTTCTTCTTTTGCAGCTCGTTCATTTTGTGCAACTTGTTTTTCCTTCTCAATTCTTTTTAGCCTCTCACTTGTATGCCTTGAGGCTGTTCGAAGTGGAGAGTTTGGTTTGGAATGTTTGTACAAATCATTGGTATATGTTGCATTGACATGAGCATCACCAGGTTCATTGTCTTGGTCTTCGTGTTGTGACCATTGGTCTAGGTGAGCTCGTCTCTCATGCCTGTCAGCTCGTTGATGTGCATCTAGGTACCTAGTGCTGATGGGGGGGGAACTAGGTTGAGCATCATGAGAGGAATTACCAAACAAAATCTTGTCTCTGTGTCTTTCATAGATATCATCAAGGGTTTGATCCATAGCTTCCCTCTCCCGCTGAGTCATGGTATAACTCATATCCATACCTGAGTGTGAAGGTGCTGAGGGGGTACTCAAATCACTAAAATGGCTCTTTAGGTCAAACCAGGTGTCAGACTTACTCCTAGGTGACTGGTCAAATATTGGTTCCTTTTCCTTTCTCTTTTGACGAGTTTGAACTGGGGGTAGTTGGTTGAAGACTATCTGAGGTCGCTTTCCTTGGCTCACTTGATATCTTGTTGTTACTGACATGAAAGGGAGAGTTCAAGCAAATAGACAAATCTAGGAAACGTCAATACTAGACTAGGATAGTAAAAGTTCTCTTGTCTGAGAGAAATGGTGAAATAGAAATGTTGCAAAGAGGTGTAAACCAACACTGCCACAGAGGTGCTCAATTCTTGGGTGAATACCCTAGCACATATGGATCAGGAGGATGACTTACACAAAGTACTGAATTTGAATGTATGAAAATGGGTGGACAATGAGATTACTAGCACTCTCCAAGTGTGTTAGCAAAGAGTCTGAAAATTTATCTATTTGACAGGAACAATTCCTAATTTGTCAATATCAAGCAAAATTTCTTATGGGATCAAGGATCACTAATGCAAAAGGTCAAGGACACAAGAACCCTAAATACAGAACAGGTCTCTAGAATTGGGACAAGTCATTGAATCGAAGAACTCAGTATTTCAGTTTGTTGTTGATGTTCAAAGATCAAGCAAGTATATCAACGGATTTGTATCAAGCACATAAGACAGCAACCAAGGAGTTCAAGCAAGCAAGTGTCTTCAAACAATGAGCAAGGGGCAAAGCAACCTTGCACATGAACAAGAATAGTGACTTAGTATGCTACTCCTTAAAGATGCTACTTGTGTATGTTCTTGAGAATGTTTTAGCAGGCACTCAGAACACAACATCCTAGCAAGCTGTCTAGAAGGATATACATGGCTTTTCTAAAGGGCATCCTCGATATACGCAAGGTACGTGAGGCCCAAATCCGTAGATGAGAAGAATCAAAAATCACACAGCCGGGGGGAGACGGTAACCCAAATCTCCTCCTTCACTTCTCAAAGGTATAAAGTTCTTTGAGGCTTAGCCAAGAGTGAAATCTAACTCATTCCCAAGAGAGGTGTCTTTGGATTCACCTCCCGATATTTATACTCCGCCGGAACACGGGAGTTAAGGTCATCCCTTGAGGTGATGAAATCCCCAAGCAGGCCTTCTAAAAAAGAAAAAGTAAGTAATTCTCTATCAAAAAGTATTGGAAAGCACTAAAGGTGGAACACTTAACGCTTAGAGCAAATATGAGGTGAGTCCACAAGGTGGAACACTTAACACCTCACACAAGCTACAAACGAGTCCACAACCTAGAAAACAAGTGAGTTCCAGAAAGCACAGAAGGGTTGCCTAGTGGAACAATTAACGCTTATTTCCTATAGACCCCTCCCCTTTAATGTGGCGCTGAGATTGCAACCACAGGGCGGAAATGAGGGGCCGACGGATTAGCGAGTCCAATAACCCAAAATAGCAATCTAGATCAATCACAAGTAATCTAAGACTGCTAATCAATAAGACTGTTTTGATATTTGAAACCAAGAATTACTTAATGTTTAAAAGACACTCATGCACTTAAACACAAACTTCTATGAAAGCAAATCTATGTTTGTTTAATTCCCCTTAAGAGCATAGAAGAAAAGTGTTCTAAGAAAGCGTGTAACACTCAAGCCAAACACGAGAGCTTAATTTTTAATGCCCAAACCAAATGTTATAGAGATTTTAAGAACGTACCTTAAGTCCAAAGATCTGCAATTCAAAAATTAAGCACCTGTAAATGCCCACAAGAAAAAGAAAAAAAATCAGCTCCTTGCCACAACAAACAAAAAAAATAAAATTAAAAATCTAATTTAATTAAAAATAAAAATCAAAAGCTAAATAAATTACCAAAATCTAACAACTAATTAAAAAAAAAAATCTAAATTAACAAAATTAAAAAAAATCTAAACTAAATTATCAAAATTTAAAAAATCTAATCTAAATTACCAAAATTTAAAAAATCTAATCTAAATTACCAAAATTTAAAAAATCTAATCTAAATTATCAAAATTTAAAAAATTTAATCTAAATTACCAAAATTAAAAAAATCTAATCTAAATTACCAAAATTTAAAAAATCTAATCTAAATTACCAAAATTTAAAAAATCTAATCTAAATTATCAAAATTTAAAAAATCTAATCTAAATTACCAAAATTAAAAAAATCTAATCTAAATTACCAAAATTTAAAAAATCTAATCTAAATCTAATTAACCAAAAAAAAAATAAAACCCAAAACCTTGAAACAAATTCCAAACTCATAAAACTTGCCATAGAAGCATTTTTCTTGTCTTATACATGGGGTTCATTTCTTTATAAAATTTAGCAAATGTACGTAAGTCAATGAATCAATCATTTTAATAAATCAGAGAGCATATTTCTTAAATCTTAAGTAAAGATCGAAGGAATAAGCATAACTGCAATGCATTAAATGGGTCCACTACCAAGATCTTCCTTTTGGGCTTTTTTTTTTTTTTAAACTGGACAAGCTCTAGAAATTCCTGTGTATGATCACTTTTGGACTTATAATAAATGCAGATGTTTGTGGATCTTGTTCATCACTTCTTTTATGTGGAGATAAGCTGGAGATTGCAGACAAGAAACATGAATGGAACTGTTCATCAATTGCGGTTGCAATGGAAGTTCATAATTGCGTACATTGAGTTGTGTGGTTAGTTGCAGTGGAATATCAAAAACTTTCCCTTTCCAGTCGACATTAACAGGATACACAGTTATCGGCACATATTTAATTCAAACTGGAATGCACAATATGCCCTGTAATTAATCCGACTATATCAAGATACGCATTTGATAGAAAAAGCTAATTGAAACCAGAAATTTCATGATATTTGACCGTGCTGCGTCTATTTCACATTCATTAATCAGATTCTTGCCATTCAAAGTTTGATAAGTATTTCAAGTATGTATTGAATTCTGCAGTCTTTCTATTTGTGGTAACTGAAAAACATGGAATGTGATTTCCTGTTGATAGCCACAACTTTATAGAATCAAATATTGTCTTATGTCAATGCACGGTGACATATAGCTTAGTAAATAACAAATAATAGCTAGTATTTCATTTCCTTCCGATTGCATGACAAATAACAACAAATAATTGCATGACAAATAATACTAACAGCAAAATAAGATAACGAATTTTCCAAAATGAAAGAGCAAACGAGCCCCACGGTGGGCGCCAAAATGTGTACACCAAGATGTGGTACACTTCTGTGAGTCTTTGCATGCGAGGAAACCCAAGAATGAGCCCTCACAAGTCGACCCACAGCTCTCTATCTGAGTATGTGTAGGGATTGATATTATGAGGCCCTCAGATCGACCTAGTCAACCCATGCAAGTACACCTCGGAATGAGAGATTCAAGGATGGATAGCAAGCATGCTAATCTCCATTGAACCTAGCTCATGCGTGCAAATGAAAACTAGTTTAAATGATTGCAAATGCAAAAAACAAACTAATTTACTAAAATGGAGATTAATCTATATGCAATGAAATAAACTATTTTAATCTATATGCTAATTAAACTAAATGTGCAAATCTAAAATAGTCTATATGAGTATTGCTAAAACAATAAAATGAATTAATCTAAATGCTTTGAGTAACTATGCAATCTAAAATGATGATTTCTAAAACTCAAGAAGATCTGTAGCATAATGATGATATGAAAATTGGTGGATCCTTAATTGAGAGCGAGAGGGCTCCTTTTATAGGCACAAGTGGAATTGAAGGCAAATCTAGAAGCAATGTGGGATAAATGGAAAAGAGGAAACAAATTTCATTTTTAGAAGGTTTGTAGGAAATGGAATTTTTATTTTATTTCTTTTATTAATCAATTTGTTTCTTTTTTCATCACAAGAGATCTTGAGAGAATATTTTATTTATTTAATTTAAAAGAATAATATCTTCTCCTAATTAAATAAAATAAAATAATATAATTTAAAGATAAATATTAATGAAATAAAATAAAACCATTTAATTAAAAATGAATTTTAATTAAATAACCTTATTTCATTTAAGGAATATTTATTTCAAATAAATTATTTTATTTTATTTATTTAAAAGAGATTTATTTTTCTTAATTAATTAAATAAAATTAATGAAATATTCAAACCTTAGGAAGAATTGAGATATTTGAAATGGTTACGATTTGATCAAAGAATTTGATTTGAATATGGCAAAGCATTGATTCGGGAATTGATATTTGACAAATTGAATAAATGGGGCCCAAAGTCTAGGTGACCATTTTAGGGTGCATACAGCGTGAGCTCGCGAAGGAGCCCTGTGCGATAAAACCCTAACCCTCGTGAGGAAACCATTTCCTCGCGCGAGAGGCGACCTAGACCAGGGTGAGGAAATTGTTTCCTCGTGCGACATTGGACGAACTAAGCCCTCAAAAAAGCATTAAAATCTACCTAAATCTCCTAGAATGCATTAAAAATTTGAAATGTGAGATGGTTGTTCGACTACTTACAGGTGCGTCATACTCCAGTGGCTGGTTGTGTCGTCGAGAATGCTCAAATCGATGCAAATGCACTGGCACGTTCTCCATCTCTCTCAGCGCTCTCAAATTCACTAGAAGATAAAAGTGAATAATGAATTGAAAATGACCCCTTTGGGCCTTATATAGCTTTTGACCTAATTTTCAAAAGTGCTCCGTTTTGCATGAAAACTTCACCATTGGCTAGATCGACCATTTTGAATCCATTTTTGGGATCAAAATCAAAATCTGACACTCCTAGATAGCTCAAAATCGCATTTTAAATTTCTGCGACCATCGGGATCAAACGCTTGTGCAGTCAACCTTCTAGTGTTGTTTTCTTGCTGGAATCTTATTTCATCATCATTTTCTCTAGATCTTCAATGTTTTCATCAAAAGTCAACTCTAGTCAAATATGGTCAACTTTGGTCAAACTTGGTCAACAGTACCTCCAAATCACTCCATATCGCTTCTGCATCCTCTCGATGCTTCCTTAATCTGTTCTGAGTTCCTCTAGATCTTTGATTTTATCTATGTATGTAACCTTTTACTATCAATCATCTTTCGATTTCACTCCTGAGGGGGCAAGATGATTACATCATTGAATCTTGTCAAATCAATTCTCGAATCAGTCTGATCTGAATCAAAAGTCCTCATCACTAGGGGCATCTTTGTGCCTCACATCTTGTCATCTATTTTTTTCAGGTATCTGAGCAATCTAACTCGGATCCTCAAGGATTAAGCTTCGTTCTAGAGATGATTCTCGAAATCTCATTAGGTATTGGGGCAATCTAACCCTAATTCTTGAAAGTCAAGCTTTGTTCTTGAGATGGCTCTCATAATCTCTTTTTGATTGTTATCTGGGCAATCTAACCTAGGTCTTGGAGGACTAAGCTTCATTCTGGAGATAGTCTTAAATCTACATCAGTTATCATCTAATCAAAGGGTATTGGGGCAATCTAACCCTGATTCCTAAAGATTGAGCCTCGTTCTAGGGATAATCTTCCTTCAAAGTGGTTCTAACTTAGGCTTTAGAGAATCAAGCTTCGTTCTGGAGATGGTTCTGCAACTCGGTCTGATCGGTGTCTTGGCGATCTAACCTCGACTTCCAAGGGTTAAGATATGTTCTAGAGATAATCTTGAAAACCTCATCATCTGTCACATCAGACTAATCTTTGAATCAACGCGTTACTCGCACATCAATTCAAAGAGGGGCAAAATGTAATACCCCAAAATTGGCACCTTACAATTCTAATCAGTTTTGGTGCATTTCTTCAAATTTCTACATCTTCAAAGTCCTATTGTACTGGGCAATTCTATCTCCTAATTGACTTTATTTGACTTGGTGTCAAATGCAAAAAACCCTAAATTTGCATTAATCATAGACCATATTTAATTCCTAAATATTCAACATTTATTGGCTAAATAATCCCTATGATTAATTAATTTAATTCTAAAGTCCTAGTGCTTTTAATTAAATTAATTCCACCCCCTTTAGCTAATACACATCAAAGGAATTAATAATTCTTTAATTCTCCAAATGAAATATCCCATTTGAATTTAATTATTCAAAATTATTCAAAGAGTCACCATATGTGGCAATATTTCATTTATTTTATTAAAGAAATCCTTCAATTTGTCTCACCTTCCTCCATGGAGATGAAGAGTCAGTCGTTTCTTTCCAAGAAACTCTTCATCCTTCACCCGGGCTCTTCAATATTATGAACCTCTTTTTCCTCATTTGAGGAGGCAATTTTAGAGTACCAAAACTATAGCGAATTGTTGTCTCAATTTCCTCATACTTTCAAGCTTTTTCATTGCATATTTAGAATAATTTCCATTTCTAGTATAACTGCATTCTCATCTTTAATATAGTTTACTTATCAAGCTCTTAGTCTAATTCTCATTGCATTTTAAGCTTCTTAGATTAAAATCTACATCCTCATTCTTAGATTAAATTTGCATTCTCATTTCTAGTTTAAATTCAATTGCATTCATGCTTAGCTTTGAAAATCCTCCATTTTAGTGATTGGTCTATGGTTGTTGGGCTCTCGAATTTGAGAGTAATTCAAACACCCCACCTAAATAGGAGGTGACAGGTCGATTCAATTGATATTGTGAAGTGAATAATTCATATTCATTGTCGTAATTCATTCCTTGAGCAATGACTATGTTGTGTCTATGGCTGAATTAGAGGTCAACATTCAGACATAAACAACTCCAGTCAAATTGTCCATTATGTCATCCATTCTCCGTATAGGAAACCTATATTTCATTGTTATCTTGTTGATTGCTCTGGAGTCTGTACACATTCTCCATTCTCCATTCTTCTTATGTTCTAATACAATTGGTACTACACAAGGACTCCAACTTTCTCGGATCAAATGTAATATTTATTATTCCATTTGTATGAATAATTGTTGGCAACCTTGTATTAATAATTATATTCAAAGTACTTTTCTATCTCGGTGATCTAGTCCACTAATTCATCCAAATCTAGCTTTCCACTATACTCAGGAGGATTGAAATGTGGTGTAGACTTCAGATTTGTCAAAGCCTTCAACAATCTTTCCTCGCCTTGATCCATCACCGATGCAGGTTCTACATCACCTTGTTCTTCCTCAATTTCATCATCACTAACATCTTCAAGATGTCTTCCTCTTCGCTAGGCTATCTCAACAGCTTCTAATCTAGCAGCAAGTTGTCTCAACATGTCTGCTAATCCTGGATCTGCATCTCACCTCCCACGAACCATCTTGAAACCCTTTGCAGTTGCAAGGCATATCGTAATCTGCTACCCCACAACAAATCAACTAGGGTTTGACAAGAAGGAACCCTCAAACCTAGATTTGCAAATCTAGATCCAAATCTCAACTTGCTCTAATACCACCTGATGCAAGGGAGATGAGGACAGGGGCCAAAGGCACACCCTAATCCAGATCTACCCTGCGGAGATCACACACAAAAGCAACAACACACAAGTGAGAGAGAGAGAGAATGCATATCGACTCCTTATTATTTCATTAGATTGATTCATACATGTCAGGTTGTAAGGCCTTCCTGATTAGGGCCAGATATTACAATTCAAGTATAATAGTCCTCCAACATGCAAGGATTTAGAAACTATCTCCACTCTTCTAACTTCCATCTTCTAAAACTGATGTCCTAAAACTATAACCAAAGATTACAATATATACAAGAGGCTACCGAACAAGTCGGCCTTCAGATCCACCATCAACAAAAGGAATGACCAGATCTAGGTCCATATGCTTCCCAATGATAGATATCAAAATTAAATCTGTGACCATAATTAATTGCACAAGTTGGCCTCAAAAGAAAACTAAAACAAACAACTCGGTAAGCAAGGATAACTGAGCGGTGGGAAAAGATAACCAAGCACTAGGGAATTAACCAACCAGCTTGGTTAACGAAGGAACCAAGAAAATATCGAGCCAACTCGGTCAAAGCAGGAACCAAGCACCACAGGAAAACTCAAACTTGTTTTTGGTGACACAGGATTGCCAAGGACCCGAGATGCTCTTGCATCAGACACCTGGGGTTATTTGAAATGATTCTCCAAATCATGCAGCAGGTTCAACCTGAGCCGAATCCAACCCAGATTGTGAAATCCACAAACTATCTTCAATCAGTCTATTCTTCCACTTTACTAGATATTCCATATACTGTTTTCCTCTTGTACTTCTATGAACTCTTTGTTCCAAAATCTATTCAACTCCTTCTATCTGTTTCTTAGGATAATCATTCGGTACTGTTATTTCTTCATCCAGTTCATGGTACTCATATAAATTAGCAATGTTGAATATAGGTGATATATCCATGTCATCAGGTAACTCAATCTTGAATAAGCATTTCCATTGTCAAATTTCCTCAAAATCTTGCAAGGACCAGACTTCTTCATTTTCAGCTTCCCATATGTTCCAATAGGAAATCTGCCTTTCTTCAAATAAACCATTACTTCATCACCAATTGCAAAAATCTTATGTCTTCTTGATCTATCAGCTTTGTCTTTGTATTTCTGATTACTTTTCTCTAACTTATGTTTCACATCTTCATGCAATATTTTCATAAACTCAGCAAACTTTACTCCTTCAACACTTCTCTTTTCTTCATCAGCAATATCCCTCAAATTTGATATACCTCTCGGTTGTATGCCATTTACAATCTCAAAACATGTTTTTCCAGTACTCCTATTCACTTAATTATTATATGCAAACTTTGCTTGTGCCAACACAAAATCCCAATTACTCGGTGCGTCTCCAACTAAACATCTCAAAAGATTACCCAAGCTTCTATTCACAACTTTTGTTTGTCCATTAGTCTGTGGGTGAAATATAGAACTATACCTCAACTTGGTGCCAAAATTTCTCCAAAGAGTCTTCCAAAAGTATCCAACAAATTTACTGTCTCAATCAGAGATGATACTCCTTGGTAATCAATGTAATCTAACAATTTCCTTAAAGAAAAGATTTGCTACATGCACTACATCTGACGTCTTTTTACAGGGTATAAAATGTGCCATCTTAGAAAATCTATCCACAACAACAAAATAGAATCATTACCTCTCACTGTCTTCGATAAGACAAGAACAAAATCCATACTAATATCAATCCAAGGTTTCTAAGGAACATAAATTGATGTATACAATCTAGTATTTTGACTTACTCCCTTTGCAACTTGGCAAATTCCATAACTTTTCACAAATTTTTGAACATCCTTATACAACTGCGGCCAAAAGTATTTCTCCTTAAGCAAATTCAATGTCTTGTCAACACCAAAATGTCCAGCCAAACCACTACTATGTTTCTCCTTTATCAAATTAGTTCTTATTGATCCTCTTGGTATACACAATTGAATACCTTTAAACAACATACCTCCTTGAATGAAATAGTCTTCCCATTTAGTACTCGGTTGATCTTGAATAGGTGCTCTACACTTTCTCCATGGCTTAGAAAAATTAGGATGAAATTCATATGAATCTCTCAGGTCATCAAATCCAAGAACTTCAATTTTCATCTCGGTTATCAAAGATCTTCTTCTACTTAATGCATCAACAACTCAGTTAGTGACTCCACTCTTATGTTTTATCACAAATGTATAACTTTGCAAATATTCAACCCATTTCATATGTCTTTGATTCAACTTATTCTAACTACCCAAATATTGTAAAGCTTTATGATCGATATACAACACAAATTCACTCGGTATCAAATAATGCCTCCATTTCTTCAAGGCTTGAACAATAACATAGAATTCTTGATCATACACAAAATATTTCCTTTTTGCATCATTCAACTTTTCATTAAAGAAAGCAATAGGGATACCTTCTTGACTCAACATAGCTCCTATTGCACTACCACTTGCATCACATTCTACTTGAAATACCTTATTGAAATTAGGCAATACTAACACAAACAATTCAACAACCGTCTACGTCAGAGTCTCAAAACTTTTATCTGCTTCATGTGTCCACTTAAATTCTCTTTTATCTCCTCTCATAGTCTCATTCATAGCATTACAAATTGAACTAAAATTCCTACTGAACTTTCAGTAAAAACTTGCCAAACCATAAAATGATCTTACCTCACTAGCATTCTCAGGTGTAGGCCAATTCAAAATAGCTTCAACCTTTTCAAGATCCATTTTCAAACCATCAGCTGAAATCACAAATCCCAAATACACAATCTCCTCTTGCATGAAAGAATACTTTTTCAGATTTATCAGCAACTTTTCTTCTTTCAACTTGTGCAATACTTTTTTAACATGCAACAAATGTTCTTCTCTGGTCTTACTGAATATCAGAATATCATCTAGGTATACAATCACAAATTTACCTAAGAATTTCTTCAAAACTTCATTCATCAATCTTATAAAAGTACTTGGTGCATTAGTTAAACCAAAAAGACATAACCAACCACTCATACAAACCTTCTTTTGTCTTAAAATCAGTTTTCCATTCATCACCTTCTTTGATTATGATCTGATCTGATGATACCCACTTTTCAAATCAATTTTGGTAAAATACTTTGCTCCAGTCAAACTATCCATTATGTCATACATTCTCAATATAGGAAACCTATATTTCACTGTTATCTTGTTGATTGCTTTGGAGTCCATACACATTCACCATTCTCCATTCTTCTTAGGTGCCAATACAACTAGTACTGCACAAGGACTCAAACATTCTCAGATCAAATGTAATATTTATTCATACAAGGTTGCCAATAGTTATTTGTACAAATGGAATAAGGTGTAAAATAATTATTAATATTTAATATATTATATTGAATGTAGGCAACCATATTTCAAGAAATCACACACACACACACACACAGTTGAAAAATACATGCTTTGAAATATGTAACTTTAAAATTAAGTAATTTGAAGACATTAATAAGAAATGCTTATCTCCAACATTGATGGGGCTTTGACTGTTAATGAAAATGTGACACATTGACTTCCGTTAGGTTTTCTTCTTTGCGTTCTTTAAAATTTTGATTAACATTGAATTGCATTAACATTTGTTGTATGATCTTATTTGAAGATTTTTACAAGATTGTTATAGCCATGACTCTCTAAGTCTTTTTTGTTTTAATTGTTAGTGATGTGGGGGTGTTTTTTTGGTCTTCAAATCTATTGTACTATTGATAAGGTTCATGTGTATTTGAAGTAGTTGGTTGGAGAAGCTAAGCGTTGTTGTATACTACTACTATGGAGCTTTGTGTTACCACCACAAAGCTATGCCATGCCTCCATTGTTAGGATAATAAGCAGAAAATGCAAATATTAACAAACAAGAGAGAACACAATAACACAGAACTTAACGTGGTTCACCCAATCCCTAGGCTACGTCCACCAACAGCGAGTCCAATATCTTTATTATTATCCAACGATTACAATCTGAAACCTGCAACTCAATACCGCCGCATGAAGCTACAATAATCCCTTATACAATGAATCTCAAATCCTAAGCCCTTTTACAAGTATTTTTGACATAACGAAATTAGGGCCAAAATACTCTGACTAATAGAAAAATAGATGGCCGACACTTTACAATATTATTAAGTCATTCTTGGGGTCCCCGCAAGGGGCGCTGCCCCTTGACCCCATGGAAAAGTCTGATTAGGCTCCACATACATAACATCCATCTTATTTGTCTTGTTAGTACAACTTTATAACTTTCCTTTTTATTTAGGCTTTAATTTTTCCCAGACTTAATTGAATGTGATGATAATAATAGACAATTTAGAGTTGTTTAACATTTTGAAAGTTCATTGTATTTTATGGGTAAATATTTGTAACTTTATTTTACCAATTAACAATTAAAATATGAAACAAGAATAAATTAATTTTAATATTTTTTATATTATATTTAATAAAATATTAAGATATTTTATATTCATTCATAAAATTAGTTTGAATTTATAAGTGACTGTAATGTCACAATTTGCATATAAAAAATAAAATGCATTTTACTAACTTACAACTATGTATCATAATTTAAAATAGAATAAACAATAAAATCACTATAAAATAAATTTATTATTTTGTCTCTAACTATTTTCACTTATGTTAGTTAATATTCCTACTCCATCTCATTTCCCCCTCATTCTACCATTAGACCTAAAACTAAAGGAAATGTGTGAACATCAAACAATATATGTTGGAAATGCAAAGTTTTCACGTGGTTAATATTGACAATGCATGCAATCATTGAAATCTAAAGTCTCACCATAAATAATTCATATATCAAACAATCCGCTCCCAAAAGTCTTTTTTTCAAATATGTAAAAATTCTTTTGTTTCATGGTTAATAACTTTTTATAAATAATTGTTTATGTATTTTAAAATTATATAAAAAACTTTTTTGTACATAAAATATTGTAAATTAAACTAATATATCTTCAATGCAAATATCAAATTATTCTCTTTAATATATTAACTAGTATATAATTGTCTATGGACTTAACCCTTACACCTCCTTTTAATACAAGCACTAGTTTTAGATTTACTAAAATTATTTTAATTAAAATTGATATCATACCAAAGTGCTCTTAGTCTAGTGGTAAAGTTGAAGATCCATAAAAAATTGATATTATCAATTATACTCCTAATTTCAAGATAACTATTATCTATAATTAAATAAATTTTAAAATAAAAATTACTTTAATTTCAATTAATTCATGAATAATATGAAATGGACATCTGACTTTTAGTTCTTTTATAGACGTTGAAAAAAAAGCAAGAAAACGCAAGAAAAATATTGGTCTAGATATCGTATATATATCGAAGTACATATATAATATATATGTATATATAGAGAAGTATCATAACTCTTCGGAAAAGAAGTGAGATGTATGCGAAGGGAATTCGAAACGCAAATACAGAGATCACATCTGCAATCATCTGTGTTCACATCAGCAGCAGATATTTTAAGTAATTGCAGAATGGATGTGAAAGCCGCAGCCCGTTCAAAGAGAGCTCAGACACAGAGAGCCAAATCCAAGCATAGCACCAAACATGCCCAGCATTCTCAAGAGCAGAAGAATAAGGAACCTCAGCATACTCAAGACCACAGGAAAAATGAGGCTCAGCATTCTCAAGAGCACAAGAAAAAAGAGTCACAGCAGGGTCAATCTCCACATCTTCAAAAAGTCTCTCAACCCAAAATTGCAAAACCCTCCCCAAAAGAGGCCCAACAGGGCCAATCCTCACATTCTCAAGAAGTTCCGCAACTCCAAAACGCAAAACCCTCGCAAGGCCTCCCTACAAATTGGGACCGCTATGAAGATCCCGAACAGGGCGAAGATGTTCTACCACAACTGGGGAGCGAACCAATCAAAAGCAAGGGTGCAGATTATGCCTACTTGATTTCACAGGCTCAGGAGCAAAGCGGATTTGATGCCGTCATGCCAGGTCTGGAATATTGTCGATGAATATCCCTCTTATCTTTTCAATAAAATGTTGATTGCTTTTGAAAGCCTTTTGCTGTCATTTTACATGATACTTTCGGGTTATGGATTTGTTTGTAGGACACCTGTTTCGTATTTAGCCTGCTAGTTCTAAAATTTTCCGGGTTCATTTTTTTTCGGTTTTCGTTTTGTTTTTTCTTGAAGTAGTTTTCCTTCTTAAATTTTTCTATGGTAACTAGCTGAGTTTCCACGATCTAAGATATTTTCCTGTCATATTCACCCCAGTTTTCCACTGTACGCAGATTGATTTTGAATGCGTCACTTAGCGAGTCGACTTGGCTCTGCTATTTCATTCTGTTTGAACATTTCATTTTGTATGGTGCGATTTGTTTTGTGCTTGACTAGTAGAGATAAAGGCCGAGTGGACAGAGGGAGAAGGCTGGGGATTCAAGGGACACTCGGACTTAAGGTAATAGGAAGCCTACCTTAACTAATAGGAACTGGAAAGCCTACCTTAGGTTGTTTCTGCTTTTGACTATTAGGGATAAAGGATAAGTGGGAGTAAACCAAGGAATTTCTTTTTCCCACATTAGGAGTTCTGGAGCAACATTGTGGAAACAATATAAGGTTAGCTATTGATTTCTCTCTTCTCTGGCTATCCTGATGATGGATCACGAAGTTTTGGAACACAATGAAAAATTTGCACAGTCAAATCCAGAATTCTGCCATAAATAGACAATGTAAGGTTACCTATTTGATCTGTATTTAGCTGCTTATCTACAGCCTTATCTCACAGATTTTGATATTCCTAGCGGTTGAACTACACAACTATATTAGAATACACTTCCCCATAAAATACACAGCATAAAAGGTATTACTGAAGCCAACTGCTATTGGCCTAACGTATGGAAAGGTATTTTATTTCATTTGTTTTTATATTTAGTTGATAAATGATATAAATACATTGACTGAGCTCTCTTTCCTGTGGATAAGTCTACACCAGGCAGCTTATTTCTCTATTGTGACATTTGTTTGATAATATATGTGCCACTCATCTATAGTCTACATACAGAACATAGGTATGTAATGTCTGTTGGGCTCAGTTGAGGTGCGATTTCCAGACAATAGTTGTGTAAATTGCCAAAAATTTGTGATAAGTTAGGATTGACTGAGATTTGGCCGTGTTGCCAAAACTTTCCCCCCCAAAATTGACGGCTTTTTCAATTAATTGGTCAGCTGAAAAAATCAGTCAAAAACCAGGAGTGCAATTAATTGCAATCTATATGAACTGGCACCCCCCGATTTCTTGAAGTGTTTTTTCATTTTAAAACTCATGGCACAATTTTTACCCTATTTTAAAAGATTTTCTGTGTTTTTTATATGCCAATTTTATCCCAACTTTCTTCGTGGTTAAATGAAAAATTCTATATATTTTGGTTCACAGAGTTAATCACAAGAAAGTTTTTTCCTTGTATGGGAAAGACAACTACATTTCTCAACACCTTCTATGTTTCTCGATTTGGTTATGTCTATTGTAATTGATTGCAAGTAGCTATATACTTCGGAGCCAATTACATATCATTATATGTTTAAATCACATGTTTATTGGTTTTACTGTTTCCTGACTTTTGGAATGTGGGAATGCAGAATGGGGATGCCTAGAAAGTACCCCAAAAGTTCTAGAATAATGTTGGATTAGGACAGTAGATCAGGGCAGGGTGATGGGAATGGGACTTAAGGGTGGGGATGTGTCCTGCAACAACACTGTTTGTTGTTGTTATGAAGTATTATATTGTCGTGGCTGAATTCCTACTCTTGTCTGTTCACCTGTATAATATCTTACGAATTTGCATTGGATCTCAGCCATTTTCTTTCATTTTCACTTTAGTGTGTAAACTATGAATCACAATAAATTACTTTCAGGCATGACTCTGGTTTTGACGTAATTGCTTTGTACATTTAATATAAACTTTTTTGAAAGATGATAAATCACGAGCCTTATGTTTTGTTCAGATTACATAAGTCTTTACCTGTCAATTCTAAGCAAGTCCTTTGACATGATTAGTTCATTGATAAAGTAATAATAAGTGACCTCGAATGTGTTGTGAGTCTGTGACTACTACAGGAACTGCTTCATTCATTGATTTTGTAGCTGTGCATTAATCAAACTTGGCCCCAATTTATTTCTTCTGTAGCTCTTTTCTCCTAGGCTAATAGTTGCAATGATTATCCTGGAATACTCCAGTTTTTGTTCCAAACAGAATAATAATCTTTACATCTTGGGTTTTCCTAAGCTGTTGACATGTACATTACAAATTAGCCATTTATATTTTATATTTAATTACAACAAGATTATAACAACTATATTCTTTAACCTGGTTGAGTCTATGGAGCCATTTCCATCTGCGATTAGAATATAAAATCTCAGGTATATTAGATTTGATAAAGCAATAATTTGTTGGTTGCTGATCTTATATGTTACTAGGCATTAAATCTGAACATTTTCTTGTCTACTTTGATGATCCTATTGCATTGCCCAGTTAGTATTGGTAGTTCTTTCAAGCATAATAAACTGTCAATTATTGGATTGAAGCTAAAAATAAAAGGTGGAATTATCTGTGTGTCTGTCTGAAATCAACTATGGTTTAAAAGTTTCTGACATTGATCTGTATTACAGCATATGCAGAAGGTATAACTTCAATGCTATATGTTAGAGGGCAAAATCTCCTATCATGGGGCACAGATGACAGTTTTATTGTTAAGGATGACAACACATCTACAGAATATGAGGTCATTGGAGCTACAACACTTTTTACTTTTAATACGCAATATGAATGCCTCTATGCATTATGAAATAACTATAGGTTTTAGTGTAGCTATAATAACCTGAAATTTGTTTTTTTAATGTTACCTTTACAATATCAACTTTTTTTTTTCAAAAAAATGCTTGATTTGAATTTCCTCATTTTAAATCTTCAACAGAGAATGAGTTAATGATGTTTCAATATCCAGGAAAACTGCATGGCAATATTTTTTGAACAGGAGAGGAATAATCGGAAAAAGTAGTTTGGGCTGATTTTTTAAACATCAGAGGAATAATTATAAAAAATTACTTAGGTTGATTTTTTAAACATAAGGGGAATGCTTGGAAAAATTTGCTTGGGCTGATTTTCTAAACATAAGAGGAATAATTGGAAACAAATTTTGGAGCTGTTTATTTTGCTTTAATATTTTTTTCTACTGAATTTGAAAGTATCTGAACGATAAGGGATTGGCTGCTGGGAAGCAATTGTTCAGGCATCATTTCTCTCTCTGGATTTACATTGGCTAGCCTCAGAACTTGCACAATTGGAGTGTTCTAAAAGGCTTTTGATTGAAGAAGACAAGCTACCTGCAGAAATGGTATGATCACTGACCTTTGAGATTTATTTAATTTATTTGTATCTTGAATGTTTGTTGTGATTATTGAAATTTGTAAATAGTTTATGATTTAAATTGACGATTCTTGTATTTAGGTTTGAAATTAACTGGTTTGAAGTAAAAAATTGATGTATGCAGCAACAGTAATTCTTAAAATTATGCTTGATCTCTTTAAAGTTTAAAGTCAGCAGAAAGTACCAAAGGTCTATCTTTTTACTGAAAATCTACCCTAGTATTTCTTTGGCAATATTTAATCATAGGGGATTAAACTGTGAAAATTCCACATGTTTATGTAGAAAACCAGATTATGCCTTAGGTGGAATTTTTGCAAACAATAAATCAGCAACGTAGATGGGTGGGTGAGGTATGGTTTGTAGGGTGTGGACACTGTCTACTTTGGTGTGTGTTGAAGGACATCAGATGAGCTAGCTAAGCACTAATTGATCAACTGAAGAGGATGGCCCATATGACTGTAGTGAGTATGAACTTGTAGCTTTCAGTAAGTTTCACAAAAGGGGGAAAAACAAAGGAATGAAAGGCTAGCTAAATCTGCCCTGCCTTTGTATTTGTATTACACTAGCTAAATCTGACCTACCTTGTATTACAACTTTATTTTTTAATTTCTATGATTGTTTGTTAAGTGAATGGTTAAAGAGGTTGCTCTCTCATAAAAGATATATTGGTATTTACATGCTAAAGAAAACAGCAAGACTGGGTATATCAATCTTGTTCTTTTAGTACAATCCATCTTATGCCAACATTTACAGTTTTAACGTAAAAAGAGAACAACTCGTCATCCAGCTGTCAATTACTAGTTGATGCATCTAAGCTACTCTCATATCACTATTGACCAATACCACATCCGGCCACGGCCTTGTAGGAAGGCAATTCACTTGCCCTTGAGACATAATCTAAATTTTTGAAAAAGATCTATTTTTCTTGACTCTAAACTACTAGGTTTTTACAAATTTCTTTTCAATAAATGCCTTGGTCCATTTCTTTCCAGTGTTGGCTGTGTCTCTTTTCTTGTACACAACATGAATCATTGTCAAGAATGATCTAGTCCTTTATCTAGAAGAGGATTTTCAAGCACCTATCTATGAGTAACAACATCACCTTAGCACAAATCAGGATGGTCTATCGCTGATGCAAGATGCAAGATGAGAGCTCCTATATGCAAGATTCCAAGATACAAGATAAGCTAAGATGCAAGGATGAGCCAAGATGCAAGAAGATGAGAAAATGAGGAGAGAGCCTCCTTTTTAAGAAATTTGGAAATGAGCGGACAGTCAAGATTAAGAGGCAAAAAAATGAGCAAGGGTGAAGATTAAGTCTTGGTTGATCCATGTGCTCATGTCTTTAAGAGGAAAAACAAAGGCTAAGATTAAGAGGCAAAACAATGAGCGGTTGAGATAAAGAGGCAAAAGCCTTCTTCAAAAGTCAAAAGATTCAATCTCATTGGAAAGTGCACTTTAAGTGGAGGGATTTTATTTTTATTATTATTTTATTTAAAATTTTAGAAAAGTGATTTTCATGTGCACTTAGGACAAAGGGGTCTTTTATTATTTAATTAAAAGGGAGCATGTTCTTCTAATTAAATAAACATAGAATAAAGTGGTCAAACTTTAGGATATAATCAAATAAATGATTATGTGATGATTTGATCAAAGATAAATAATTAATTATGCAAAATTGATTTAATGCAAGCAATGGTCTAGTATTTTATTTTATTTTTTCAGAAAGGGGGCTTATAGTTTACTAGACCAAAATTGGGTGATTACAACGGGTGCCGCATATAGTCAGAGGATCCAGATAATAGTATTACGAATGTGAATTTGTTTGAGTTAGCCATATTTTGAAGGGAAATCATACTTAGAGGTTGCATTGGAAGACATGCAAATTGTGTGGGATTTCTATGAATAACAAATCTCATATCCATAGCCAGATTGGAACCAACATTACTTTAGCAGATTAAAGAGTCGATTGATGCCCTTGTTGATGCATGTGGCCTGAAAG
Organism: Chamaecyparis obtusa; assembly: GCA_027943335.1. Taxonomy (NCBI): domain Eukaryota; kingdom Viridiplantae; phylum Streptophyta; class Pinopsida; order Cupressales; family Cupressaceae; genus Chamaecyparis; species Chamaecyparis obtusa. The sequence goes on along the minus strand of BSBK01002559.1, from coordinate 881,500 downwards.
AAGGTTGTTGAGTTTCTTTTATTTTTCAGTACATCCATGAAGAACAGAAAGGGAAAGTTTTTTGAAGATCAGGAATTCACAGATTATCAAGTGGACTATAGTCTCAAAGTTGTCGCTTGATGCATACGTTTTTGGGAAAGATATGAAGATCGAAATTTGAAAGGCATTGCTAAAGTGATCAACAATAAAGAGTGCTTCCAGGACAGATCGAGAAGTAATAGGATGATGAGAGATTACATAAGGAATTCAAGGAAGTAAGAGCCTTATGCGTCTTGTAAGAAAGTCATACAGGCTATAAAAATGAACAAACATGAGGACACTGTTTGTAGCCATGGGACTGAGTTGATGACACATAATTTCATTGAAGAGGAAAAACCTATACAGATTATCTTTGCATTCAGTTTCTTCGAAGACGAAGAAATGACATTCAGAGGGAGTTAAATTTTGAGGATTCAAGACGACCTTTCAAAGGGTTAATGCACTGGAGATGAAGATGAGATTGGAGAATATTTATTACATAAAGAGAAAGCTTGATGAGCTGAAGAGGAAGGACTTCTTTAGGTTCAATAAGATTCAGAGGGAGCTTGTGTGGCAAAGGGAGAGTGCCAAGTCCTTTGGAGAGGATCAACAAGGAGTAATGTCTTCCTTTGCCTTGTTGACCCTTGTTGCCACTTGAACCAAACATGATATACTACCCACCAAGTGGTATATTGAGTGACTGGCCTCATTAATGTTTTTAAATCTGCAAGTTCAGAACCAGACCATTTTATTGGAAAAAGATCCTCATCTTCTATATCTTCATAGGGTGGCTGAATGCATTCTACATCAACTTATACTGATCAAGCACAGGGAAAAGTTCCAATGTCTCGATTAAATTCAGTGATATTCTTGACCACATTCTTCTCCTTGTATTATATTCATCCACTGAATTAGCCCAAAAGTCTTCAATATCCACTTTGTGATTGTATTTCTTTCCATTTACCATTCCCTTATGGTGATAGGGATCAAAGTTGGCCCTGGACTTGTATAATTGAAGTGGATACCATTATAGTTCTACATCTGCTTTCTCTATTGCTTGTGTTGATGAGCATGATTCCAACATTTTCCTTGTGAAAAGTGCAAAAGAAATTCCAGCCTTTTTCTTGGCATTTCGAATTTTGTCAAATGTTTCTGTCTGTCTTATGACTTCAAGCAATAGTATCTTGTTGGTAAGATAGACAGGTGGTCTATAAGGACATCTTGCAAATCCTTGGATTCTCATGTATGTGAACTTGGGGAATTGGATATACCAAGACCCAAATCTGCGTATCAAATCCTTGGATTCTTGTGATAACCTTTGATTAGTGCCTCCTTGCGATTTCCTTTTGATATGCATCAGTAATGCATCTTTAACTCGTTTAAAGTGGAACTTTTCTAAATGCAATTGTGGGTAGCAATCATATACTTTGACTTGGATCTTTCCTATTTCCAACAATGTGTATGCAATCCAATCCTAGATACTTGTGACATCTTGCCAACATGTGAATGAGTTAGGAACTCATACTGAAAGCCTTTGTGTGCTCCAATCCTCTAAGTTGCACAGCCAAATTATCACTTATAATGCTGGCCCAGTTGATCATCTTGACTCCAGCAGTGACTTCCTCGATAAAATAAAACACCCATGTTTCAAATAGAGAGGCCTGTGGGCTGCCCATGACTCTGTTAAGAAGGAGGATGAGATCTCCATACTTATCCTTTAAATTTGTTCGAAAAAGTTTCTTAGGCATTTTTCTATGGTGGGCTTTTGACTTTTCTAACCACAGCTTGTTGATAGTTTCTTCACCAAGATCAGGTTGTGCCTGAAAGATTTTCATGGCCCCCTCTTTGGTTTTGTATACTGTGGAATTATACTTTGGTATCCAAATGCCTTCTTGATTGCCACTTCTTCGAGATAGGCCAATACTTTTCCATCAGGTGTTATGATTTGCCTTTCCAGGACTTCGTAGTTTTTGGAACATTCCACAACCAATTCATTACATTGTGCTGCTGGTGGAAATCTGGCTGCTTGGACAATTCCGTTCTTCATTATTCTTTGGTCTATGTGCGTAGGAAGATGTCCATCAAGACCATACATTCTGTTCTGGAAATCCACAAGGTCCACATGAGCAAGGTTGGTATCTCCAACCTTTCTCCATTTCGATGATATCTTGGAATCAAACTGTGCTCCCTTGTTTTGACACTGCGTCTACCTCCTGTGAAAATAATCCAAGTTAGGAAAGAGGTAGGGTATTTTTATTTCTAATCTGTGAATGCAAAAGAGATAGGACTAATTCATGTGAATCCAAGTTAGCATGAGATTTCATACTTAGTCTAATTCTGATTTTACTTTATATTTCTCAGTATGAAACTTGAATTTTAAACCAAGAATTAGGACTGTAATATGAAAAAGCAAGCATGAACTTGCTTCAAAACTTATCAAAATCTGTCCTAAATTCATACATTTTGCACCAACTTTGAAATTTTGCAAACTGAAATCACCAATTTGGAATGAATACATCTTTCAAATCTGCAAAAAAATGTCTTGAACCTGCAATAAGATTATAAAACCCTTGAAATTTTCCAAGAAAATCACCTTCAAACTTGAGAGAAATTTGGAATTTGAAAAGAAAATTCTTTTGAAATTTTCAATCTGTCAAGAAATTGTCTTCAAAAAGTATAATATTGCTCTGAAATCAAAAGAAGAAACCACAAGATGCACTCCCCAAAACTTGTGATTTTACTTATGAATGAATGTGAAGCCAAAAGATGAATTTATAGTTGTGAAGAAGAAATCAATAAGCATGTTTTTTTGATTTTTTTCTATGTTTGAGTTTTGGCTTTTATCAATTCATCATTGCATTGGATCCAATTCCTTCATGGAGAAGTTTTATCAGCTTTAAAGAAGCTTTTATCTTTCATAGGACTTGGTCGATTTGCTCTTGGAGAAACTAAAAAAAAGCTTGCTTTATTTCTTTGCTTCTGATTTCTTAGCTTTCTCTTTGCTTTTTGTTTTTGGCAATCTTTCATTTGCTTTCTTCTCAAGTTGATCCTCTTCATTGCTCTCTTCTAGAATCTTTTCCAAATTGATTTCTTCCTTGCTCAAGAAACACCGAACTGTCCGCATTAGTGGATCTCTTGACCGCAAAACTTGAAGCCATCTGCACAACATGAGTGTTCCCACCTCCCTTGCACAATGAGACACATTTCCTTTGAAATTCCACATCTCCTCCGAGTGTGTCTAATGCCTCCTCCAATGCTGAACATGAGACGCCTTTCCTCCGAAAGTCCACATCTCCTCCGAGTGTGTCTAACACCTCCTCAAGTGCTGTGGAAACAATCATCACTAATATTCTTGCACTTGAGACACCTTTCCTTTGAAAGTCCACATCTCCTCTAGTGTGTCTAACGCCTCCACAAGTGCTCGACAAATCATCAACAAAATCATGCCCCCCTCGCTCTTAGAAGGACAATCATGATGCCAAGCCCCCTCTTCTCTTCATGGACAACAATATATCAAGTCCCCTCTTTTCTTCAAGAACAAATCTGCCAAGCCCCGGCTTTTTAGGGACACAAATAGGTTGCTTCTCATGCAATGAATCATCTCTGAGCAAGAAGCTAACTTGAGATGATAGGTGCCCTTTTGCCTTCGTTTCCTCCAGTCTCCTGTATGATCTTTTTTACATTTTATACATTGCATTCTCCAATAATACAAGCATGTGTGTTTTTGAAATATTCCTCATGTGTAACAAAAATGGCCTTAAAGGAACAAACAATATTCTACATAGGTGTAGCCATATTGAAAAGATAAAAAATAAATGATGTTGATTTAAATTAACAAAATCATAGCAACTTCAACCAAGCAACTTTCACCACTCAAATCTCAAAGTGCCCACCTACAAATAGTAAACTCCAAGTGGCAAGAATAGCATACACCACGAGAGGAATAAACACTTACAAGAGCGCAAGTCTGCTCACACTTATAGCATCTGCAACAGATTATTGAAAACTCTTAAAACTTCCCAGCAGTAGAAATATGGGATTTTCACTCTTAGTAAGAGACCGCCCAATGTAGACTCTAATACATATACCTTCATTCAATGCAGGTTCCTGGATCCTCACGCCTCTAGTGCAAGAACATTATTATATATTTGTCTTGTGTACATATGGATTCATTGCCTAAGACATCTCAAGACAGACAAGTTGTTGCAAATGGCATGATTCATCATCAACTTCAATTGCCAGATGCATTGCCACTTGAGATGCTATTTGATGATCAAGTCACAAAGATATTTAAAGATCTATCTATCAACAAATCCAAGTAGTTTTTGATGAATATACAATTGAAGAATTGCAAGATGTCCCTAAAGAATAATTGATTAGCAATTCCATTTCAGATGGCGAAACCTCAAGTGCCTTTGATAAGAATATGCAAGATGATGAACAAGCTGCTCCCATGGAAGAAGAGAATGAAGGACAATTCACGGGGGTGCTATTTGATATGGCATTTGAAGAACTTGGAGAACTATTTGATGATCGTACCATTAAGGAGTCTTTGATTTTCCAAGACGTGCTAACAAATATACACAGGGATGCATGGTTCATGCTACGTAAGGATATACAGGTGGAGGGGATATTCCATGGATGCAAGTTCATGATTGATCTTGCATTCTTCACTCATTAAGTTCGATGCTAGTGCCAATGGGAGGATACACCATCAACTTTGACCTCTTGAAGCTGTCAACAATCAACAAGATTTTGAACAAGAATTGCCATTTGAAACACATCAGGTTGTCTCTTTCCCTGCTCTTAAATGCGAAAGTTATTATTTTGATAATGGAGATTTAGGAAAGACAACTTGTATTTGGATTGATCATGGTTCTAATGAACTGCCTTTATTGTTAATTTTACATGATTAGTGTCCAAAATTTGAGTGTGAGGTGACAATTTTTCTCTAAGTACAAGGACGAGTTTGCCATATTAAGAACCATCACCGATGCCTTGTTGCTCTTTAACATTTTGAGAGACCATGTTAGATCTTGTACATAGTTTAGGTCTTTCAGGTGTTGTTCCTTTAAGTGCCTTGAACATAGTTAGAGTAGGTTTGTCTTGGACCATTTGGTTCAAGAATATAATGTCCCCGATTTTAGGCCCTTGGGATTAGCTTATTTTAGTGACCCTCGCAAGCTAATCGGGTTGTCAGAGGGGGTCGTTTGGCAGAGCCAGTGGTTGGTTTACACTCTGGAGATTCTAGTTGTCAGGATTGCTCTTTGTTGGGGATAATTTGGCAAACTTACTATTTATAGTAAGTGTTATTTTTGGTGATAATTTGGTTTGCTATGTTTAGCGGAGCGCCTGTGCAGTGGTTTCAGTTGATGCGGGAGTACTTATGCAGAATCTCCAGTTTGAGGGACTTGCTATTTTTAGTAAGTCTAAATGAGTCTGGTTTCTTTTTCTGGCAGGGCAGTGTTTGCTCCAGATGCTGTTGTCAGAGGAATTCAGTTGCACCACATTTTAATTGAAGTTATTAAATTAAGTTGTTTTAAATTAATAACTATGTTCTTTTCATGTTATAATTTAGTGGTGTGTGGAGGAAGCCTCTTTAATGAAAAGTGTGAAGAAGAAGCTTTCTTTTAAAGCTTATAAATAAGACATGTAAAATTGAATTCCTTACCCATTGTTATTTTGATGAAAATTGAAAAGTGTTAGTTGAGAAGGAAATTGGAAATTGTTTGGAAGTCTCTAGGGTTTGGACAGCTTGAAGAATTGCAGATTTTATTGGGCTATGACACTTTGAGTTGATTGTGGATCATCAATGAATTGTGCTAGCTCCTGGATTCGAAATTATTGCAGATTTGGGAAGTATTTAATGGTCATTATTTTACGTTTTGAGAAGTTGTGAGGAAATCGAAAATAGAGAAGTTTGAGGGTTTGATACGATTTTTGAAGAATCGAAAATTCTTCTTCAAATCCCATACGCTTTGAGTGGGAATGCCACTGCCAGCAAATTGTGTAGTGAAGCAAATACTGTGGATGCTGTACGGGTGTGACCAGGACTGTGTTAATTCTGAGGAATTATGGTAAGCTCAGGCAGGTATAGGTTGAAGGGAGTTACTAACTCTCACATACGGCTTCCTTATTGGCTGTGTCTACATCCCTTGGTGAATGCGGTAAAGTGTACAGGGGCTGCGTCATTGTTGGACATTGGACGATACTACAATGGCTGCGTCTCAGATTAAGGTTGACATTTCCAGTCAATAATTATTTGGAGTTGAATAGCAGCCGATGTTTGATAATTAAGGTGCCTTTACCATTGCATTTTTTTCATGAAAGCTTTGCAAGTATTCAAATTGTTAATTTTGTAAGTCTTGGAACTGAGATAAATTGCTGATGTTAGTTATTTTTATGTTGAGAAAATTACAAAAAAATCATATATATTTTAAAATACAAAAAAATTGCAAATAAAATAGAGTTAGAAGTTAGTTGGCAATTGAGAGCCAGTTAGGCTCATTAGAGCTTTGATCTTGGCAGCTTGGAGGTAACGAGGGCTTAGCTATGGCAGACAGGTTTGTGCCTGGAATGCATTACACTCGCAGGGGTAGAGCTTCACCCCCACCAGAGGGTAGTGAACAAGGTCCACACGCTGAACATACATGTGACAGGAACAAAAATAATATTGGCAATGATGTTGACAGGGAAGCCAGAGATGCTTTTAGAAATTTAGCGGAGGGTTAGCATCATGTTGCGAATGTTTTGCAACAATTGTCAGACACTTCAGTGTATTACTTTACTAGGTGATCGTACCAAAGATAGAGGTACGAGGAGTGCTTCAGTTAGCTCGTATTAGGTCTAGAGCACATGACATACATGATTATAGAGCTGACCCTACAGGCACATATGATAGGCCTCTACACACCGCTTTCTTTAGGCCCGAGATGGATGCAACTACTGTAGAGACAGAGCCAACACCTTTTGTAGACGATATGGTGACTCACTTTGTAGAGTGGGACGCTCTTCCAAAAGCAATCAAGAGAAATCTGAATTTTGACAGGTACTTGACACAAAAGCGAGAGCATTCCAGAGGCAGGCCAGCTCCTGACACGAGGCAAAGGCCTAGGCAGAATGACCTTAAGCAAGCAACCAGCAAGTTGATTGTAGCTCACTTTGATGGAAGTGGAAAAACGACAGCTAGAGCTTGGGTTCACAAGTTGGACACGTATTTATCACTTCGTCCTATGTTTGAGGACGCCATACGCTTGTTGTGCTACATTTAGATGGAGTAGCTCATGACTGGTGGTACCATGGGCTAGTGTCTCTACGACATGATCATATCGTCTATTACTAGGAGTTTGTTGGTAGGTTGATAGAACGATTTGACAAGGACCTTGAGACTTACTTCAGAGAGTTAGCTTAGTTGAGGCAGACATGTGGCCTTGAGGCCTTCATCAGTGAGTTTCAGCGGTTGTCAGTTATGGTTTACGACATCTCTGAGAGGAGGAAAGTCATGCTATTCATTGAGGGTTTGACTGAGCCATATAGAGGGTGGGTTAAATCCCTGCATCCACCTATTTTGCAGGAGGCTATGAAAAAAGCTAAAAATCTTAAGCCTTCTATTTCTCGAGGCAAGTCTACTCCAAATCCTATTATCACTCCTGCAGAAGGGGTACCCCTACCAATTCTTGACAGAAAGAAATCAGTAGGTAAGCTTGATGATGCTACTCGAGAGGATTTGAGGGGGCAGCTTTGCTATTGGTGCAAAGAGCCTTATGACAAAGAGCACTCTTGCCCTATGAGGCCTAAGGGAAGGGCAAACCGATCTATGTGGGTGTACTTGAGTGAGAGTGAGGCTGAATCCTCACATCTGCCAGCTGGTTCAGAATTGGATGAGGCTTAGAAAGTCTCTACAGATTTTGGTCCTGATGCCAAACTATCTCCCATAGTGTTGTCCACTGCTGTACCACTTCCCACTACTTTCAGATTGAAGGGATTAGTGGAAGGACAACCTTGTATCGCTATGATGGACACCGGAGCTACACACAATTTTATTCATTAGAGAGTTGCTAGGCAGTGTGGTCTTTAGGTAGAGGAGTTTGCGGGTTTTTGAGTTAGGGTGGCAGATGGCTACACCATTACCTGTACCGGACGCATCAATCATCTCTCTTTGTTCTTTGGTGACTATGAGTTAGAGTTTGATTTTCATCTCTTTCTAAATTGAATATATTGTATAGTATGATTGATACCATAGAAGCATAAATCATTTTGGGAAAAAATCGTCAAACCAAAAGAGTAGGATTTTTTGAAAAAAATAGTAGAAAATCAAGAAAAAATCGGATTTACAAAAAATGTAAAAAATTGAAGAAAAACAGTCAAAAATTACTTTTTTTAAAATGAAAGGGCATTTCCACAAAAATATATTGAGAGCAAACAAAATATAGAGTTCAACCATTAATTGTAGAAAATAGATTTTCATCGTTTAAATTTAAATGGAGAGTTGGATTTTACTTGTAGATAAAATAAAATGCAGCAGCAATTCAATTCAAATGTGCCATTTATTTCCTACATCACTGTAGCAGCAATTCAATTAAGATGTGCAGCTATATGGTGCTCCCAAGGGCTTGGAAACAAACTTTAAACAAGGAACTGACAAGCTCAGCCTCTAAAGAGAAGTAAAGGCCAGGAAATTGGAGTCAAAAGTAAATTAAGCAAGACTAAACACAAACAATCAAGCTTCACATTGAAGTGATTTGTTTAAAGAAGAAATGCAAAAAGGCTAAGACAACTAGAGAATCAAATTGAATGTGAAGAAAAAATGAAAAAAAGGCTAAGACCACCTATGAAGGCCGACATACTCATTCTCCTTCCACATATACACAGTCTGAGCAAGTTGATTTTCTGAGCTCTCTCTAATAGTCATATATATATATATATATATATATATATACAAATAATGTTTCCACCCTCGAGACACTAAAACTTTTAAGTGAACTTAAGTCAATTTCTACTTATCTGAATTCTAATTTGAATAAAATGATACATTTATTTAAATTGACAGAGTAGTTCCAGCTGTCTTAAACCACAAATCCATAAAGGAATTCTTCAAAACTTCATTGAATTGAAATATCTGAGCCATCTAATAGAATATTTATTGATTGTACGTAAGCCTTGCACAATTATAACTAATGGTGACTTTGCTTGTCTTTATTGGAAAAATGTGAACAGTATTTCCTTGTTCTTTTCTCAAATTGTACTCTTATTTTTTGGATATTCTAGTAGTGCATAATCTAGATTCAGATCTAAAAAGTACTTTGTTCCACAAGGGAACAACTTCCTTCAAAACGGATCTAGAAAACATTCATAGATTCCCAAAATACTATTCTAAGTTTGTTTGGAAAACAGGCATAAATGAAGTTTGTTTTCTTAGCTATGTACTTTCCCGAGCTGGAAGGCAACAAGGATTAGAAGAAATATACATATCGAAGAGTTCTGTTGATTGGAGAAGGTGGGACGATGATAAAGAAGAAATATACATATATATATATATACGGGGAGCAAGAGGTGATGTTAAATGCTCAACAAACAGATAAATGGTAGCATCTTCCCTTTACAGATAAACAACAACATTTCCAATAATCAAATAAATGATATAAACAAAATACCTAGAAATGGCGATGAAAATGATGACACACGACTGATGAAAATGGTGTTTTCTTCTTGCTTCGCATGGCTCGCAGCGTGTAGAATCGACTGCAGAGAGTTTTCTTCTTGCTTCTCACAGCTCACGTTGCTTAGGCTCATCGTTCTAACTATAGGCTCGTGTGGCGTTGATAAATAAGAAAAAAAGGGGGTGTTTTTTGGCGCCGTTTAGGGTTTTCCTAGCACCAACAATCCGTGCCCTTTTTATAAGTAATTAATCATCATTTAAACATAATTTTTTTGTTGATTAAATGCGATTCTTTGCCCAAAAATCGTTGACCATAGTTGACCGATTTTAGCTATTTTTATTGGGGAAAAATCAGCAAGTTCCGGGATTCAGGATTAATCGGGTATAATCGGGATTTTTTGCAAATTTTTGCTACTGTGATTGATACTATTTCTTTTTTAACATTGATTTTGTTTGTATAAATTTCAAATATTTAAATTGTTGCAATATGAAACAAAAGAAGACTGTAAGAAAATTGTCTTATTTATTTGTTGCAATATGATCTAAAAGAGAAGGGTAACAAAGTTTTGGCTTGTTTATTTTGGAGAAAACAAAGAACCCTACAATAATTATTATAATCTTTTTAAGCATGTCCATTATGACATAAGTTCTTATGTCTAATCAATTTCCCTTCACAGATGTATACATCATGCCACATTTGTATATAATTGTTTGTTGAGTATATATAATAAGAGGAACTTGAGAATAATTGTTCAGTGCACATACCATAACTAGGATTTATATATAATGAGAATGTAATGTTCTCAAGCATATTATATCCTTCATATCACATGTTAGGTGATATGTAAAACTGGGTATCACGTTGACAAACAGTCAATTGAGGGACAACAAGAGGCATTTATTCAATGCTTGAGCTATGCCATGACTTCTAAGTTGTTGGGGACGTTCGCTGCGCGCAAAGCATCCTCAAGGACTTGCTTGTGTCTCGGGGACAACTCTAAGAGCTCAAAGATTGAAATCTGAGCTGGGGTTCTTTGCAACTGCTCGACAAGATTATAGTGCGACTTAGGATTGACTGCTGGTTTTGAGGTGACATTCTTGGATGCCACTTGCTTTGGTTTACTTGGTTGACTTGAACTAGGTTTTCTAAAGACAAGGGGACCTTGACTTTGTGTGACAACATGGAGGGTTTGAGACGACACTCTAGAGTTAGGACCCCTTATTACCAGGACGGGTTCTTCATCAAAGATAGGAGGGGAGTCCATGTCTAGATCATAACCATAGGGATCTTTATCCCTCATCATGTTGACATTCTCTTCTAAATGATAACAATGCAATTTCCTAAGAGATTACATTTTTGGCGCCATATTTTTGACAACATGCTAAAATGTTGACAACATTTGGTCAATTTCCTGAATCAATGCTTTGCAATATTTTCAAGAACAACTCCTACTGGGGCTACTCTAATGTTAACCATATATGTTAACCGCAAATCTTATGTTAACCATAAATAGTGTTCATTGTTAAGATAACCGAATGAGGTTAATCTTATGTTAACCATTGGAATGTCCCCAACTCTAATGTTAACCATATATGAACACTATTTATTTGCATGGACTTATTCAGATATGCCAGGGTTGGACACTAATCTTATCATGCATCACTTGTCCATAGCTCCAAGTGTCAAACTAGTTAAACAGAAATTAAGAAAGATGCATCCTCACATAGCTCTCCTAGTCAAAGTAGAATTAGAGAAACTCCTTGGTACAGGATTCATAAGAGCTATTGACTATGCTGAATGGATATCAAACATTGTACCAGTTTCAAAACATGACAAATCCATTTGAATTTGCACAAATTTTAGAGATGTCAATAGAGCATGCCCAAAGGATGACTTTCCACTTCCCAATATAGACATGATAGTGGATATGACTGCGGGTTATGAGATTTATTCCTTGATGGATGGTTTTTCCGGATACAATCAGATTAAGATAGCTGCTGAAGATCAAGAAAAGACTGCATTCACTTGTGCATGGGGTACCTATTGTTGGAACGTTATGCCTTTTGGATTAAAAAACACATGAGCCACCTATCAACAAGCTATGACAACCATTTTTCATGACATGATGCATAAAAACATGGAAGATTATGTGGATGACACCTTGGCCAAGTCTAAGAAAAGAGACACACACTTAGATGATTTAGAAGTCATTCTAGATTGCATGGAACAATTTCAACTAAGGTTAAATCCTAAAAAGTGTGCATTTGGTGTCACCTCTAGAAAGCTACTAGGATTCATCATCTTAGCAAAAGGAATAGAGGTAGACCCTGAAAAAGTTCAAGCAATCATAGATATGCCACCTCCTAGAAACATTAGTCAAATGAGGAGTCTTTAAGGACGTCTTCAATCCATAAGGAGATTCATTTCACAGTTGGCAGATAGAGCTCAACCTTTCAACAAGTACTTATACAAAGGAGTCAAATGTGTTTGGAATAAGGATTGTCAAAAGAGCATAGATCAAATCAAGAAATACTTGGCAAATCCTCCCATTTTAATGCCTCCTATCTCAGGGAAACCGCTTATTCTATACATTTCAGCGACATAATCTTCCTTGGGGGCATTACTAGCTCAACTGATGAACATGGGAAATAAAGAGAAATATACTACATTAGTCGCACCCTTGTTTCATATGAGGTTAACTACACCAGCATTGAGAAAGCTTGCCTTGCAGTTGTGTTTGCTTCCCAAAAGTTGCGACATTACATACTTGCACACACTATACACCTCATAGCAGAAATAGATCCACTCAAGTATTTACTAGGTAAGGCTGCCCTCATAGGTAGACATGCTAAATTGATGATGATCATTTCAGAGTTTGACATAGAGTAGATTGAGCGTAAAGCAATCAAAGGACAAGCCATAGCGGATCAATTGGCTGATTTCTCATACAAGATAATGCACCTATTCAAGTTGACTGAAAGAACATGGAAGATGATAAAATCAATTGACTGATTTCTCCTTCTCAGCTGAAAGAACATGGAACATATTCTTGCAGAAAAAGAATTTGCCTTAAGAAAGAGAAAGCCCCAAAATCAATCAACTGTTTAAGATAGAAAATTTAGATTGAGATCATGAAAGAAGATAAGGAAATGAAGATCAAAACATGACCACAGTTGATTAAAAGTCCAAAAGAAAGATGAAGGAAAACCCTCTCAAACTCATAATGCAGCCTAAAAATGCAAATTAACATGAAGTCTAACAATGCAAGCTACATGAAAATGCAAATGTGTACTTGCAATAGAGTAACAGTAACATAGGATCTTGTGTTCATTCATTAGAGAATGTTAAGGAACTTATTTTCATCATTGGGCTATTATTAACGGACATCGGAAAATCACACAATCATCACTAGTCACAAGCGCAACTATGAAGATATGAATGTGATTTATATCGGATTGGAATGTGGAAAGATTCTAACATAAGCATCAAAGACATAAAGGTCAAGATGACTTCGATGTTAGCTTACCCAATTTAATGTACTAAAATCACGCTTGCATCAAGGCATAGATGCCGGGATGACCATAAGAACGGTTGTGCAAAAACAGTCAAGGATGATGCCTCAAATTTCCTAAGTGTTTCAAGGGGACAACAAGAGACACTCTAAAGTTTCAAGACCACACCCACAAGTAGAAACCAAATAAAAACATGCCCCATGTCCCAAGTCTTCTAGCTATGCATATCGGAGAGACATATTAGACAAGGACACTCAATGAAAATCAATAACAGTCAGCACACAAAGAAAAGATCATGACATAGCTCAAGCATTAAGTGTTGTGTTTAAAAATTTAAGTGTGTTAACTGATACTGAGTTTCGAGGATAAGGATCGAATGCTTGCAAGTAGTTAAGATCACATGACAAAACTGGGTAAGACCAAACCGATAAGTGTTGAAAATGAATGTAGTAATGTTAATCTTATGTGTTGAAATACAGTAACCAAATTCTTGCGTTTGAATTTAATGTTAACAATATATGGTTAACTATATATGTTAACCATACATAGATAACCATATATGTTAACCGCAAATCTTATGTTAACTAATGAATAAGTCCATGCAAATAAATAGTGTTCATATATAGTGAATGCAGTCTTTTCTTGATCTTCAGGAGTTATCTTAATTTGATTGTATCCAAAAAAACCATCCATCAAGAAATAAATCTCATAACCCGTAGTCATATCCACTATCATGTCAATATTGGGAAGTGGAAAGTCATCCTTTGGGCATGCTCTATTGACATCTCTAAAATCTGTGCAAATTCGAATGGATTTGTCATGTTTGGAAACTGGTACAATGTTTGATATCCATTCAACATAGTCAATAGCTCTTATGAATCCTGCACCAAGGAGTTTCTCTAATTTTGCTTTGACTAGGAGAGCTATGTGAGGATGTGTCTTTCTCAATTTCTGTTTAACCGGTTTGACACCTGGAGCTATGGACAAGTGATGCATGATAAGATTAGTGTCCAACCCTGGCATATCTGAATAAGTCCATGCAAAGTTGATCTTTTTCTGTAAGAACTTAGTGTAAGCTTCTTTTTCTTGTGGTGACAAGGACTGAGCCAAGTGAACTATCTGTGGAGCCTCATCTGTACCCAAATTGACTGTTTGTGTTGGTTCAATAAGCACTGAAGATCTATCTTGAAAGTAGCTAGGGAGACGATCAAGTACCTCATCCTTAGGCGCCTCAGCGAGGTTTTCACCCTTGGATATGTCATTTCTTTTTACTCTTTTTGCTTCTGACACCGCCACACAGTGGTTTTCACCATCAGAACTCCTATTCTTTTGATTTGATTTTCTTTTTATTTTGTGACTAAGGTACTTGATGTCTGGCTCTATCATGCTGGTAACCGGTTCACTGGTGGAAGAGACTATGGGTTCAATGGCATTCAAGTAACATGCTATCTCATAATCATTTTGAAACATTAAGAGCTCAGGTTCTTGATAGCATTGGGACCAATCAAGGAGGTTAGGATGAACAAGAGGTAAGTCAATGATTGGTTCAAGGTTGTGGATGTGAATAATATCATCTCTGGTGACCGAAGAGTCGGAGTCCGTCAAGTATCCTTCTAAGCTACCCAAATTGGGATTCTTCCTAACAAGTGAAGAATCGTCCACTAAGGAAACATGTGGATTCAAATCCTCTAATCCTGCACGTGACCCGTCGGCTACCTTGGGTTGAGAACTATAAGTGTGGATGACATCAACATCCATGTCAACTGTGGAAGGCTCTGAGAAGGAGTCCCATTCGTACTCATATGAACTTGTTTCTGAACTTCAACTAGGATGTTTACACCATGAAGGTTTGGGACGTCTTGATGTGGAAGTTCTAATGTCATCAAGGGTAAAACCTTCTCTTTCCATCAAATGAACAAGATTATTTCTTTGTCGTTCTCTGATAGGATCTTCTACATTTGACTCATCTTGTTCTAAGGTTGCAACTATCTCATGAGTGACTGGACTATCTGAAGCTCCCCAAAGGCGATTAGTGGAAGGGACCCAATCCTCACACATATCTTGCTGATTTGTCAAATTAGATATGTATTCTCGTTCATCTTCACTATCCAACTCATCAAGGATAGGAGTAGTGTTCTTGTTGCGATTCGCAAATCCTAGGCCAACCGTCTTCTTAGACTTGCGTCCAAAAAGATCATGATCAAGGGGTTCGGCTCTAGCATCCAATCTGTGACTAAGAGGGCCATGTCCAGGATAGCCCATTTCTTTGACAAAAGTATACCCTCTTCCATAAACCTTAGGAGAGGGAGAGAAGTTCTCATTGTGCATGTATTTCTCTTCTCTATAAATCCAGTCTTTAACAACACCTCTTCTTTCTCATCTTCAATAGGCACTGGGGACCCTACAAATGTGCCAAATAAATTCATAGCTGAAGAGGAAGGTCTCATTTCTTGTGAAGGCTTGCCATAAGACCTAGGTGAAACTGGTAGATTTGTGAGGGACTTGAGTTGATACCCCCCCATGCCAAGGTCTACTGACTTGAACTTGTCTTTACATTCAGCTAAGGTTGCATTTTAGTCTTCTGCTTCTCTATTGAGGGGAACATGAGCACTCGCTGAAACTAAGTTAATAGATAAAGTGTTATCCCCAGGTATACAAATCTCTACTCCATTGTAAGGGAACTTAACACACTGATGATAGGTAGACGACACTGTGTGCATATCATGAATCCATGGTCTATCGAGTAAGATATTGTACGCTAGGGGGCCAGCGTCAACTATTTTGAATAAAACATCCATTTGCAATAGGGCCAATCCTAATAGGAAGGACGACCAACCCCTTGGAACTTCTTTCCGCCTCATCAAAAGCTTTGATAGTGATCTTTTTTCTGGTATCTATGACTTGTTCAAAATAACCCAACGTCTTCAAGAGAGTCAAGGAACAAATATTAAGCCTAGCACCCCGAACGATTAACACACGCCTAACACGGGTTTTGTGGATCATGACCTCAATATGAAGAGCGAGATTCTGTGGGTGGCTCAAAGCTTTATCATCATCCTCCGAAAAGGTAAGGTGATGAGGGCTAGCAATATGGTTAATCATGTTCTGGAATTGATCAACGTCTAAGTTGTTGGGGACATTCGCTGAGCGCAAAGCATTTTCAAGGACTTGCTTGTGTCTCGGGGACAACTCTAAGAGCTCTTTGAAAATCTTAACGAGGGGAGTTATGTTGGTGAACCATTCCATCGCTTGACCCTTAAGACTCCTTGGGAACAATCTCATAAGGTACGAGTCATCTTGATGGAAGTCAAAACTCGTGGTGTAGAATTGACGCACGTGGTCATGTGGATGTCCATTCCCATCATACTTGTCATATTGAGGGATCTCAACCTTTCTAGGAAAGTGTTTCATGCTAACACTTTTGTCAAAAGGATTAGGACAAATTGAATCAAGTGAGAATGAACTCTTGGGTGCCAACATCTTTTCCATCATACTCTTCATTTGTTTAATCTCTTCTTCTTGAGATGGACCTTGCTTCTTAATCTTCTTGTCCACATCAAACTTGTAGGGGACTCTAGCGCCCTTGTTCATTAAACTCTCTAGCAACTTGTCTTTGTTTTGCTCTAAGTATCTCTCCACATACTGCTGGAAGAGTGGTTCTTGTTGTATCTTCATGAAGTCTTGGGAGTTGAGGTCAAAACTCGAGCTACTACCCCCATATTGTGAACCATGGTGAGCATGTTGTGAAGGTTTTCTTGAGTTCCTAAGAGGTGTTCGAATTCTATAATGATAATGTCGTGAAGCCCTTCTTCCTCTAGGACTAGGAGATCGTGAAGGTGTTCGTGAACGTCTTCCACTTCGTGGAGTCTTAGGAGGGGTGGATGGAGGAGAGTTGTTTCCACCACCAACACGCATGTTAAATTGATCATTAAGTTGTTGAGCCAAGAGTCTATCTTGCTCTTCCTGGAAGGCTCTCCTTTCTATCTCCAACAAGGTTTGTCTCTCTGCCTTTAGGTGTCTAACTTGCTCTTCCTTTTCAGCTTGTTCGTCTACGAAGGCTTTCTTTTCATGCTCAATTCTCTTAAGTCTTTCAGTTGTGTATCTTGAAGGTGCTTTGAGCGGTGAACTGGGTCTTGAATGCCTAAACAAGTCATTGGTGTATGTTGCATTCACACGAGTGTCATAGGGTTCATCATCTTGGTTTTCATGGTGTGATTGTTCTTCTTGATAGGCTTGCCTCTTATCCCTTTCAGCCCTTTGGTGTGCATCTAGATATCTAGTTGAGATAAGGGGTGAGATTGGTCAATTTTCACGAGAGGAACTGCCAAACAAAAGGGTACCTCTATGATTTTCAAATATGTCATCAAGGCTTTTATCCATTTCTTCCCTCTCTCGTGGAGTCATTGTGTAACTCGTATTCATGTCCGAGAGAGAAGATGCTAAGGGTGTACTCAACTCACTAAGGTTACTCTTGGGATCAAATCAGATTTGTTCTTGGGTGATTGATCAAATACGGGTTCTTTTTGTTGATGTATAGCAGCAGTCAAAGTGTTATTGGGGCTCTTGAATATTTTTATGGGGGGCTCTTGATTATAGATATATTTACCATGTCCATATATAGTAAGAGCATTTGATATTTGTATATGTTACAATATAGTTAATATTACCAATCGGTCATGAAGGGTCATGACCCTATGTAGCATAAGCCACGTATGGTCATGGCTCTTCACTTGACATGACTATTCAAAAGATATAAATGCATATTGATGGCTGGTGAAAAGATCAATCACAATGGTAATCTATTTCAGTACACCACTCATATATATTCTCTATAGAACGATCTTAATTTTACAACATGGTATCAGAGCCTAACCTATAAGAGAAAATATATTCGAGCAAAGTATTGCAGAGAGAAGATAGCACATCAAATCAAGAGGATACTAGTCGCGGCAGAAGAGGAATTTGTTTTGAGAATTGAATTTTGTGGTTGCTTAAATATCTCATTGCATGATTTTTGTTAATTTCCTATTTTACATTTTGGTGATCAAATTTTCTGAGTGTATAGATTTTGCAGGCTACATGATTAATTCATCGCAATTGCAAAATCAGCACCGTAATTGCCAAATTACTAATGCTTCTGTAGGAAATTTGTCACGCATTAGAAGGCTCCCTTACACATTTGCATAAAATACTAATGCATTCGTATAGTGTGTTACGCAATTGCAACAGTTAGCACCACTTACACAGAATACAACATTGCATATGAAGGAAGCAGCGTCGCATTTGCAGATCAAAAATTGCATTCGTTTGATAAAACAACAGAAGGAAAAAAAACTAAAAAAAAACAAAACTTCAGTTTCTGTACCTTCAATTCTTTGTTTTTTTGTTGTTTCGCGTCTTAGCATATTTTCGTATTACTAATAGTTGTTTATTGCATTATGGTGAAGAATTTGGAGAAGCTAAAGCATATAACACATGTTGCAGGATTGCAGCCAATGACAAATTTTAAACCTAAGAACCCATTGCCTTAGAGTTCGACCTCAAGCACGTATTCTCCTGCGAGCTATATAAAGGAGAGTATTGCCGTCGACACCCAGATATCAATCTTGACGGCATTGTCCAGATACCAAACACTGCGATAGTCCAGTACTTACGGGTTGATCATTGTATTGCCCACTCTTAGTTGCCAACAAGGATAGCAGACCGAAGCCAAGGGAGAGGTCCGGAAGTAATAGCAGGTAGATTCATCACCTTTCAGCACCCGGTTATACACTCAGAATAGTGTGATAGCTGTTGAAGGTGACCAGTGCCATTAAAAGCATACACGGGAGCATATAGTGACGTACTTGCAGATAAGGGAGCAGCAGATGGCAACATATATCCCAGTGAGAGCAGTAAGCCAGATAGGTGAGGAAGATTCCTTATACCAAAGACTGGAAGAATTGGGAAAATTAGATGAAAATAAACTATTGCCAAAGAATGTAGGGCAGAACAAACAAAAGGCTTCGGATGACAGAAACTTATGACAAAAGTTCTTCGGAAAGGATGACATGATGCTACTCTATGATAGTAAGGTTAAGAAACAAGGGGAATTAAAAGTTAGATGGTTGGGCCCATAATATATTAATGACATATTAGATTCTGGAGCAGTCAAACTAAGGTGACTGGATAGTAAAATATTAGAATGTTACATCAATAGTGAATGACTTAAACATGACCATCAATCCCCAAGATGAAATCCGAGAAGTAGAGTCAACATATTAAAAAAAAAATCAAAGGATGAGAATAGTGAGTTATAAGTTGGACTAAATAAAAGTTGATTAAGAATTATCATTTATAATGATCGATACGAGATTATTATAAGAAATAATCGAAGAATATATATTGCTAGCAAACATCTGAGTAGAATATAGTTAAATTTGAACTATATCGCGGATTAAAGAGCCATTATATGGTCAACCTTGGTAGGGGATATATTACTACTTAAAGGAAGGTCTCTTATAGAAAATAACGATATAAGAGGGAGACCAAACATACTCATTCAGGGAGTTTGACATCTTCATAAAGGTCTAGAAGTTGGCGAAATTCAGCCTCTAAGGAATCAAATGATCATATTGATTGAGAGGGAGTTCACTATTGAAGGTAAAAGTTAAAACAATTCTGAGATTATAGTACTGGGAACTCGTGGATAGAATCACCGATGAGATGCATGTGCATAAAATCCCTGATTAAAGGCATTCCATACATCATGAGACTACAACTCATTGAGATAAACATCATACTAGAGGTCTTTATTATCTTCCCTCAAGTCCAAGAGGGAGTGTTAATGTTGTGGCCTTGGAAAAGATCAAAATGCATCTTATGCTAGCTGATGTAACCTTATGACTATTCAGATTATTCGTATTGGTTCTCTCAAGAGGGAAGGTATGAAGTGACATCTTGTAGTGACACTGAGTTGAGTATATAAACAAGCTATGCCTTTGTGATAGAGGGAGAAGCTAAAGGATTTGCATCAGTGGACATTCAAGGATCTTGATTTAGAGGGAGTAGACCATGTTTTGTTGGTTCTCTAGTAATCAAGAAATTTTAGCAGAGAATTATGATTATTACCATGTGAGAAGGCTATATGTTAGAGGGAGAAGCTAGAAGATCAAATTAAGTTGGTACCCCAGGATCTTGGTCATACAAATTCAGAGGGAGTATACCATGTCAAGATGGTGTATACTTGGTAAGCTTAGAATTCACCAAGACTATGAGACAATACTAACAAATGAAATTCAGTGGAGAACATATGGCCGATATTATTACCAAACCCCTTGCTAGAAAGAAGATTGTGTAGCTTCAGATAAAATTGGTATGTTGAGGAATAAAGCATTAGCTGAAAAGAAGGTTTTAGCTTCTATGATCCATCATTTTGTATATTAAATGATTCTTGTCTTTGATAGACAAGTCTAAGGTGGAAGTCTTGGTTTCCACTCTCTAGGATGAGCCATGGTTGATCCACCCTTTGAGAAGAGTCAAGGTGGATGTCATATGTGTGACTTTATGGACCCATTCTTTTTGTGTTTATGCTTCTATGGTTGTTTAGTTGCATCAGATATGTAATGAAAGGTGATGATCTTTCATGGACATATATATTCAGAAGGTAATCTTTGTAAGGTGACGATCTTGCAAATGGTAGGCTTGGTATTATGACAATTTTGTTTTGAATACGCCGGAAGTCATTGATAACGAATGCATTATGATTACTCTAATATTGTTTTGGACAATTAGAGATCATAATATATGTTATGATAGTGTTCATAACATGGTGATTGTAGTTATTTGACAAGTCGCTATTTCTGAGTGTTAAAGTCAGATAATGTGTTGTGTGTAGATATCCTTAATACTGATATCTCATAAAGTTTTGTCACTTCTCCCTTGCTAAGAGGGAGTGTTGATGTATAGCAGCAGTCAAAGTGTTATCGGGCTCTTGAATATTTTTATGGGGGGCTCCTGATTATAGATATATTTACCATGTCCATATATATTAAGAGCATTTGATATTTGTATATGTTACAATATAGTTAATATTACCAATCAGTCATGAGGGTCATGACCCTACGTAGCATAAGCCACGTATGGTCATGGCTCTTCACTTGACATGACTATTCAAAGGATATAAATGCATATTGATGGCTGGTGAAAAGATCAATCACAATGGTAATCTATTTTAGTACAACACTCATATATTCTCTATAGAACGATCTTAATTTTACAACACTTTTCCCTTACGTTTTTGGCGAGTTTGAACTAAAGGTAATTGGTTAAAGACTACTTGAGGTCGCTTTCCTTGATTTACTTGATATGTTGTTATAACCGACATGAAAGAAAAGGTACTAGGTGATAGGATGACTCTAAAAAATGTTGGTACCAAACCAATATAATAAGAGCAGTGACTTGTCCAAAAGAGAGGTGATAAGATAGAATTTTGCAAGAGGCATAAACCAACACTGCCACAGAGGTGCCCACTGAACGGATGAATACCCTAACACATATGGATCAGGAGGATGATTTACCCAAGTTATATTGATTGAATTTGAATTTGTATGGAAGTGAATGGACAAGAGATTACTAAAACTCTCCAAGTGTGTTATCAATGGATCCAAAGGTTTATCTTCTCAACAAGGACGGTTTCGAGCTCACTGACTCCAAGGAAGGTTAATCGTGAAATCAAAGATTACTAGTTCAAGAGGTCAAAACGCAAGAATCCAAGGTGCAAATAGGCTTCTAATAGCGGGGTAAGTGACTTGATTTGACCTGGATCGACCGAGGACGACTGGAAATGATAGGATAGCAAATCAAGCAAGTTGACAGTTTCAGATGACAATGAATGAACACTGGGCAATAGCTCACTCTAAGGACAGGTGACAAGTGCTGATAGTTCAAGAAAACAATTGTCTTCAAACAATGAGCAAAGGACAAAGCAACCTTGTGGATGAACAAGAATAGTGACATAGTATTCTACTCCCTAAGGACTTTACTTGTGTATGTTCTCAAAATGTTTTTCAGTCACGCACATAGTCCTAAAAAAGAAAAAGTTGGTTGCACTATGGTTTGTAGTAATGGTCAACTCTGCAACTCTTGCAATCTCAAGTGGGCGAAATCCAATCCCGGTGCACCGAGGTTTTGACAAGTCCGAGAATTTAATCAATCAAGAGCTGCCAAGGATATTTGACAGCCCAACAAGAGACCACACCCGTGGAGATTTCTTTCACAAAGATATTTATATAGTGGTTGTTGCTCTACAGTAGGAATGACTAATATCGCTTGAGGTTCCGTCCACGTGGTTTACCCAATAAAGGGAGTGTCCACTACGGTTAACCCTCTCTAACAAAGAAGACTCACAATATGGACCACATGGGGACTTAGCTCGAATTCAAGGGTTTTAAGTTTCTGATGTGCCCAAAAGGGAACAGAGCATACTCCTCTAGCCTCTTCACCTCACCCAGACATAGCAAGCAGATTAATTGACACGTTAAGTTGAAATCACCTCACCAAGGTTTGTATGCCAACAACAACGACTACTGATATCTCTAAATGGGACCGAGAGTGAATGTACCGTCAAATGTTCAAGACTAAACCAAGTGGGACAATGAGATGATAACAAGTCCTTCCCTACCTACAAGGGGATCTATCGTCGAGAAGAGCTTCACATGTAAGACAAGCGAATGAAGCCCACTGTCTCAAGAACGCCACAAATAATAATCATAGGGCCTAATTATTATGTGAAACATATATGTGAGAAAACAAATCTAGATTCATTCTTTCCTTTAGAGAAAAAATTGGAAGTGTGATCTACGAAAGTGAGAGACACTCAAGTCAGACACATGAGAGGTTTATTTTTATTTCCAAAATCCAAATGTTATAGAGATGCAACAAAATACCTCAAGTCCAAAGCAACGCGCTTAGTAGATTTTACCTTATTTTTATTTTTGTTGAGTTTTTCCGTGCAAGCAAGCCATGATCTCTCCAACAAGCAAGACAAGCAAACAAGCAAACAAGATATGCAACATACTTTCAACTTATGCAAACCCTAGGGTTAGATCTGAAAATCAATTGTTAGGAGCAATAATAACTAGCAAATAATCCAAATGACAACTCATATCATGCATTGAACCATGTGGAAAATAAGTGCAAGCTAATCATTAAATGCCCATTTTTTTTTAATTTTGATTTTTGACGTAGTCAACAAGATTGGACCTATATGATATGAATTCGGATTCCAAACCCTAAATGCAGAAAAGAAAGAGACCCCTGTTAAGATATAGAGAGCTTTCCAAAAATGTCAGAATTTTAAAAAGATCTTTTCATTTGTGGCCTAGGGAGCCGTTTTCCCAAAATAGACTAGTTTTCATAAATCGACCAAATGAGCTTATGATATTGCATCCAAATTTAAAACACGAAGAATGGACCCCCTGTAGAATTTAAAGAACTTTTCGAAAATTTAAAAATTTCCGAAACATATGCTGATTTGCGCCGAAAATTAATTTTTTTATGAAAAATAAAGAAAAAAATATAAAACATTCATAATACCTCGGAAATTTTTGAATTTTTTATTGAAGCTTTTCTGATATGTGGCCAACCTACAAAAAAAAATTTAGACCGAAACTCCAAGCCATTTTGGAGATATGATCAAATCTTTGAAAATCTAGTGTTTTCGTCTCCAAGCAAATTTGCACAAGGGGGTTAACTCCAAAAATAACCAAAACTGTCAATTGAGAGTCAACAAGAGGCATTTATTTTAGCATACATTTTTTGCGTCCACCATGGGGCAACCCACCTTTACATGCTGGTTTTGGTTATTTTTGGAGCTAACCTCCTTGTGCAGATTTGCTTCGAGATGAAAACCTTAGATTTTCAAAGATTTGATCAGATCTCAAAAACGGCTTGGAGTTTCGGTCAGAATTTTTTTTTGCAGGTTGTCGACATATTAGAGAAGCTTCAGTAAAAAATTCAGAATTTTTTGAGGTATTGTGAATTTTTTATATATTTTTCTTTGTTTTTCATAAAAAATTAATTTTTGGTGAAAATTAGCATATTTTTTGAAAATTTTTACATTTTAAGAGAGTTATTTAAATTCTACAGGGGGTCCATTCTTTGTGTTTTAAATTTGGATGCAATATCATAGTTCATTTGGTCGATTTATGAAAACTAGTCTATTTTGGGAAAACAGCTCCCTAGGGCACAAATGAAAAGATCTTTTTAAAATTTTGACATTTTTGGAAGACTTAGTATTTTAACAAGGGTCTCTTTTCTACATTTAGGGTTTTGGATCCGAATACATGTCATATAGGTCCAATCTTGTTGACTAGGTCAAAAATCAAATTTTTTTATTTTAAAAAAGGGCATTTAATGATTAGCTTGCATTTATTTTCCACATGGTTCAATGCATGATATGAGTTGTCATTTGAATTATTTGCTGGTTATTATTGCTCCTTACAATTGATTTTCAGATCTAACCCTAGGGTTTGCATAAGTTGAATGTATGTTGCATATCTTGTTTGCTTGTTTGCTTGTCTTGCTTGTTGGAGAGTTCGTGGCTTGCTTGCACATAAAAGCTCAACAAAAATAAAAATAAGGTAAAATCTACTAAGCGCATTGCTTTGGACTTGAGGTATTTTTTTTGCATCTCTATAATATTTGGATTTTGGAAATAAAAATGAACCTCTCATGTGTCTGACTTGAGCGTTTCTCGCTTTCGTAGATCACACTTCCAATTTTTTCTCTAAAGGAAATATTTGAATCTAGATTTGCTTTCTTGCATATATGTTCTACATAGTAATTAGGCCCTATGAACAGTAATTGTGGCGTTCTTGAGACAGTGGGCTTCATTCGCTTGTCTTACATGCGAATCTCTTCTCGACGATAGATCCCCTTGTAGGTAGGGAAGGACTTGTTATCATCTCATTGTCCCACTTGGTTTAGTCTTTAACATTTGATGGTACGTTCTCTCTTGGTCCCGTTTAGAGAGATCGGTAGTCATTGTTGTTGGCATACAAACCTTGGTGAGGTGATTTCAACTTAGCGTGTCAATTAATCTGTTTGCTATGTCTGGGTGAGGTGAAGAGGCTAGAGGAGTATGCTCTGTTCCCTTTTGGGCACATCAGAAACTTAGAACCCTTGAATCCGAACTAAGTCCCCATGTGGTCCATATTGTGAGTCTTCTTTGTTAGAGAGGGTTAACCGTAGTGGACACTCCCTTTATTGGGCAAACCACGTGGACAAAACCTCAAGCGGTATTAGCCATTCCTGCTGTGGAGCAACAACTGCTATATAAATGTCCTTGTGGAAGAAATCTCCACAGGTGTGGTCTCTTGTTGGGCTGTCAGATCTCCTCAGCAGCTTTTAATTGATTAAATTCTCGGACTTGTTAAAACCTTGGTGCATCGGGATTGGATTTCGGCCACTTGAGATTGCAAGAGTTGCAGAGTTGACCATTACTACAAACCATAGTGCAACCAACTTTTTCTTTTTTAGGACTATGTGCGTGACTGAAAAACATTTTGAGAACATACACAAGTAGAGTCCTTAGGGAGTAGAATACTATGTCACTATTCTTGTTCATGCGCAAGGATGCTTTGTCCTTTGCTCATTGTTTGAAGACAATTGTTTTCTTGAACTCCCTGATTGCTGTCTTGCGTGCTTGATTAAGGATAAGAATTTGTTAATGCATCTAGTCAGTCAATTAAAACGAACAAAAATTGAGTTCTTGAATAAAAAAACAACTTTTTACAGCTTGTTGTCAGCACCTGTCACTTGTCACATGTCCTTAGAGCGAGCTATCGCCTAGTGCTGGTTCATTGTCGCCTGAAACTGTCAACTTGCTTGATTTGCTATCCTGTCATTTCCAGTCTTCCTCGGTCGATCGGGTCAGATCAGGTCACTTAGCCCACTGTTAGAAGCTTGTTTGCACCTTGGATTCTTGCGTTTTGACTATCCTAGTTTGGTACCAACGTTTCTTAGGGTCATCCTATCACCTAGTACCTTTCCTTTCATGTCAGTTACAACAAGATATCAAGTAAATCAAGGTAGGCAACCTCAAGTAGTCTTTAACCAATTACACTTAGTTCAAACTCACCAAAAACATAAGGGAAAAGAACCCGTATTTGATCAATCACCCAGGAACAAATCAGAAGTTTGGTTTGATCCCAAGAGTAACCTTTGTGAGTTGAGTACACCCTTAGCATCTTCTCACTTGGATATGGATATGAGTTACACAATGACTCGACGAGAGAGAGAAGGAATGGATAAATGCCTTAATGACATATTTGAAAAAAATAGAGATACCATTTCTTTTGGCAATTCCTCTTGTGAAAATCGACTAGTCTCACCCCTAACAAGAAGAAAAATCACAACATGAAAACCAAGATGATGACCCCTATTACACGTGTGAATGCAACATACACCAATGACTCCTAGAGTTGAAGAGGCAAACCTTGTTGGAGATAGAAAGGAAAGCCTTCCAAGAAGAGCAAGACAAACTCTTGGCTCAACAACTTAATGATCAATTTAACAACATGCGTGTTGGTGATGGAAACAACTCTCCTCCATCCACTCCTCCTAAGACTCCACGAAGTGGAAGACGTTCAAGAACACCTTCACGATCTCCTAGCCCTAGAGGAAGAAGGGCTTCACGGCATGATGATTATGGGAGACGAACACCTCTTAGGAACTCAAGACAACCTTCACAGCGTGCTCACCATGGTTCACAATATTGGGGTAGTAGTTCGAGTTTTGACCTCCACTCCCAAGAGTTCATGAAGATACAACAAGAACCACTCTTCCAGCAGTATTGTTGATGTCAGTTTTGTACCACTACATAACATATAGCAATTGAATACTTGATATAGCATATCAAACACTCAACCCTCTCTTGAAAAGTATATACTAATGAAGAATCAAGAGAATACTCCAAGGTTCCTTACACCTGTGGATACTAACTCAGTTATATTAATGTGATTTGTTGGTTAATCATGTAGGCGGGCTTACGTTGTTCATTCAAGGGTGTCAAATTCTTGCTATGATGAAGATAGGATCTAGCTTTGCAATGTATACTCAAATGACTTTCTTCCTTTTATATCACTTCCAACTTTGCTCTTCAAACTTCAACTACTAAACTACTTCTTTCTTTACTGGTACTCCTCCAGAATGGAAAGATTGGCAAATGGACGGGGATCAACCTAATGAAAGCTTGCCAGCGGCGTTACCTCCATAGATGCAATGATTCAAGGGGAATGAGACTAGATTACCACACAAGGCACCTTAACAAGCCGCTAAGATGCTAGTGGCCTAGTATATAGATCTCTATCAAACATTTACCAATTTCACCCTACAACTAGCCATCTACTTCTATTCTAACAACATGAAATGAAATCCTACTTTAATTTGAGAGATGAGAAGAAACATGCAATACACCAAAATGATCATGTATATCCACCATGCAAACCACAACAATGAATAGAGAACAATTTTGATAGTATTTTGGCAACAATTCTCCAACATAACTCCCCCTTACAAATGAAAACAAATGGCCTTATATAGAGGCTCAAAATTACGAGTGGCCAAGATTAAGGGGCAAAATCAAGGGCCAAGATTAAACCTTACAAACCCTAATTAGGGTTACCATATTTCAACCAATTACATGAGGGCACCAACTTTGTGGGCCAATGAGAAAATTACAATAATCTGTCAACCAATGAGAACATAGGACACTTGGCATGATTTGATTGCATGCACATGAAATTGCCACCTACCTTATCCTACAAATTCATTTAATCCTTGAGATGAGGTGAAGCCTTGGATGCTTGAGCTCGTCCTTAGAAACTTTCTCATCACCACTTGAACTTGCTTGTACTTGATGTCCTGACCTTGAATGGGTGAGGTCTCCATGCACTTGGGGTAATCTTGCCTTGGCCTCGGTGGCTTGCCTGGGTGTGAACCTCTTTGCAATTTGAGAGCCTTGCTCTTGGCCACCGCCTTGAAATTAAACTTGACCCCATCAACCTATCTTCTCGCTTTCCACCTTCATTATTCTTGCCTTCTTTAACCTTCATGGCCTTCATAGTCTTCTTCAACCTATCACTCAATTGTATCATGTCAATGGTACCGATGTTGGTGTCTCGGACTCGCTTCAATTTCGAGAAGAAAGTGGTCTTGGGCATAATATCTTCCTTGTCTCCTATTTTGGTATTAATTCCCTTCGGGAAAGAATCCAATCAAGACAATCGAGACATCCGCTTAATGAGCCAGCCTTCTGTCAATCCCGAAACTTATCTTCAAAACCAAACCTGTCAATCCTGAAACTTATCTTCAAAACCAAACAAGCAACACCAAAGAAAAGATAACAATTAAGACAATAAGTTAAACTGACCTTCCTTGCCATAGAAGACTGGCCTCTCTCAACCTATCTCGCAATTGTATCATGTCAATGGTACCGATGTTGGTGTCTCGGACTCGCTTCAATTTCGAGAAGAAAGTGGTCTTGGGCATCATATCTTCCTTGTCTCCTATTTTGGTATTAATTCCCTTTGGGAAAGAATCCAATCAAGACAATCGAGAAATCCGCTTAATGAGCCAGCTTTCACCTTCAAAAATGAAACTTGTCTTCAATGCCAAACAAACAACACCAATGAAAAGATAACAATTAAAGAGAATAAGTTAAGCAACTCACCAAATTTTGCAAATTCGTCCTCAAAATGGCAGGGCTTCTCTCAGATCTGTAGCTTTCTTTCTTTGTCAAAAAATCTGAATTGTGGCTTCTTTCTTATCAAAATGGCAGGCCCTTCTCTTAAATCTGCAAGCTCTCTTTCTCAATTTATATGCCCTGCTCCAAGTATAATTTCGCACCTCCTTTAGGCTATGTCGCTGGCCTCTTGTATGTTTGATTTGGGCCTGCACTTCTTTACAAAATTTGGATCTGGCCTCTTCAATCTCACTGCTCCTCCCATTTTCAATTCATGGCCTAGACGAAGTAGCAGGTCTACCCTTGGATTTGCTCTTGTATTGGAAGTCGCTGCCCTCCAAATTCGGATTTGGCCTGCTACACAAATTCGCAAGCTTCCAAAACAGCAGGCCCCCAACAAATTTGGTGGTCTTTGCTATGGATGTCGCTGCCTTGGGGATCAGAGCCCCGCTCTTCGGATCTGCCCTAACCTCAGATCGCTCCTCAAACAAATTGCAAATCCCTCTCTCAAGTCCGGGCCTGCTACAAGGCAAATTCGGGCCTAGGGCAGACTGCTCCCACAATAAAATCGCAGCTCCCTGTGATATCAGATCTGTCCTCAATTCAAACTCAGATTTGCCCTTGACTTGGACTGCTCCTCTGTCAATTTTCGCTCTGCTTGCTGGGGGATGGATGACCGAGATGAGTGAGGAGTGGAGGCAAGGCACCCCTCCTTATACCCGACTTGGGGCCCTAATAATAGGGCCGACCTGCATGATGAACCAAAAACAAATTAATTGATTGCCAAGGAAAAAGGGTCGACATTGCCCTACAATAAATATTTTGCATTGAAAATTATTAAATTAAGCCTTGGCTTTTGAAATTCATTGGGGGAAGGGTGGCGCCAGCTATAAGGAGCCCCAATTTGACTTTTTCCATGTCTCACGTCACACACAAGGGCCCTAAAAAAATCGAAATTAATGCCTAATCCTTGGATTTTCAAAGCAAAAATTAATTTCAATAATCCAGATTTTAAATTATAATGCAAACTATTTATTTATGTGCCCAGATTTTTAAATTTTAAAGGTCAAATTTATACATTTTCAATGCAGATTTTTACTATTAAGCACCCAGATTTTAAACACAAGGCCAGATTTTCGAATTTATGAGCCTAGATTCTTAATTTTAATGCTCAAAAATTAATTTTCAATGCAGATTTTAGGGCTATGCTCCCAGATTTATTATTAAGGCCACATATTGAATAACATGTCCAGATTTTAAATTTTAAAGGCCAAAATTCAATGTTTCAAAGCAGATTTCGATTTAAAAGGCCTAAAATTGAATATGATGGACAGATTTATAGCTTATTGCCAAGATTTTACATTGTTGGGTCTAAAATTTCGAAAATTAGAAAGGTGAAAAGGGACAAGTCTGTTTTGGCATATCAAAATAATTTTAGGCCACTCAAACTCTTCATTTTATCCCCATTCCGACACTTCAAACTTTGCAAAATCGAGAGACCAAACCAAAAATAAAATCAAAGCCCTCCTCAAACAATAGTTTCAAAAAACGTTTTTCAAGCCCAAAAATGGCTAAGGCATCGAAAATGGGGGTCTCCAAATATTTTGGGGTGATGATGTGAAACCTCACAACATCTAGCATCAACCTAGAGAAATGTTCCTGAACATTTCAAGAATAAAGTAACTTAGAACCAAAATCTCAGGATGACCTATCCGAAAATCTACTTAAGGACAAACACTCAACCCGGGAAATAACTCTCAAGTTGAACCTAAGGACTCTGACCATAAGTTACTCACGTGTGTGCAAGTGATTTATTTCCCGCTCGACAAGAACTTGATAATCTCTCGGATCCTTTAGACTTAGCTATTATAATATCCTTACTTCAAAAACATCCTGGATAGAGCCCCGCTGCCAGTCAGGCGTCTATAGCCCCGACAGAGTTATCGCTGTGGCATCACAATCGCGGTTCTACCTTTAGTGACTACTTAGTAGCACCGGTAGAGATGATTGCACGCCCTTTGAAGCCAATTTTTCATCTTTATTTTCACTTTGATATTGTTTTTGTATTTCACTTTTTCATTTTTTCTCTTTTCTCTTTTGATATTTCTCTCTTTTCTCTTTTCAATCTTTTGTTTGGCTTGCAGGCAATGAAGCCCGCGGAGGGTTTGGAAGACCACAGTGGCGTTGAAGCAGGTGTATGATTTTCACTAAGTCCAACTTCACTTCAAAACACCAAGAACTCAGAGCAATTAAGTGTGAGTAAAATGTCGTAACCATGTCAAAGGTAACTCAAGAGCCACTATCGAGTTCGACCCAAATTTAGTACAAGTCCTACCATAGACTATCGACTAAGCACACCCCAAAATCTCTGAACCTTGTCAAATATATTCAAGAAATGAACAAGACGGACTCTAGGTTCTGACACCAAAAATGTAAAATCTACACACCTCGCCCACGAGTGATAACCTGGACCCCTTTTGTACTTGCAAAGCTCCAAAACCAAAACTGTTCTCCAACTGAGGGAAGCTAAAAGATATCAAGTCAACTGACTTGGTGCAAAATAAACCACTGAGCTCCCTCAAACACCTAAACTAAACAACTGAAAGGAAACCTAATCTAAGCCAAACACTAAAGCAAACTAAACTACTCTCCTGAACCAAATGGTACAAGACAAACCTACCCTAACTATGTACAAGTCTCTAAAGGGACAACACTAACTGATCTAATATATACATTGGATCTAACATGGTTTCTCAAGATGTTCAAAAGTAACAAGGTTTGGGTGATAGTTCTCAATCTCGCAAACTCATCCTTGTACTCTGAAAAAAAATTAGTCACCTCAAACTCAAACTCAAGAAAATTATCATGAAAAATCAACAATTGAGGCAACTCATAGGGTCCATGATCAATCCAAAAACAAGTTGTTTTTCCAAAATTTCCATAATCAAAATAAAAACTTTCATACCTTTCATCCTTAAGAGCAGGGAAAGAAACAACTTGGTGTGCTTCATGTGGTAACTCTTGTTCAAACCTCAATTGATCATCCACAGCTTCAGGAGGTCGCAACTGGTGATGAATCTTCCCTCTAACATCTACATCGAACTCATTGGTAGTCAAGGCAGGATCAATCTTGGAATCAAGCTCATGAAATATCGTCTTTGGGGGCTTGTCCTTGTGAAACATGAACCATGCATCCTTGTGAATATCCTCAAGTGTATCCTCAAAAATCAAGGATTCCTTGATATTCTCCCCATCAAATGCCTCTCCAAGCTGATCAAATGCAACATCCAATTGTAGCATCAACCCAAATTGTTCTTTGTTTTCCTCTTCCATGGGAACAACTTGATCACCACTTAACAATCCTTGCATATCCTCATCACTAGGAGCTTCATCATCTAGCATGTAATTTCCATTTGAACTCTCTTTAGGAACATCTGGCAATTCTTTATACCAAACATAGCACCTTCAAGACTGATAAGAGAACCATCGTACATCTTTGTGAGTTGCCCATCGACTTCCATTTCAAGTGGTAAGATTTCTGGAGGTCGAAGTTGATGGCGAACCATGCCACTTGCAACAACTTGTCTGTCTTGGGATGTCTTTGGCAATGAATCCATTCGTATTTCTTCCATAAGATCCTTAAGCATCCCCCCAAAGAATATGGTGGTAATGATGTCCTGGAACGCTTTATCAAACTTTTCTTCATATCTTGATTCACTTGTAGTAACTTGCAATTCCTTGTTCAACTCACCCACTTGATTGCTTCTTTCATGAAGGGTGCTAGAGATTTCTTCCAACTCATCCTCAAGAATTTGACCTTGTAGCATGAGGGAAAGTTCACCAAGGATCACCTCTTCAAACTTGTTATGATCTTCTTCTAGCTCCTCAAGGTGTGGATCTTTGTCTGATACACTTCCTCTTCTTTGGATGAATTCAATCGCTTCCTTAATTTTCTTGTCAACTTCTTCCTCTTGAGGAGTAAAGTGTGAAGGTTCATCCACTTGGTTATCTTGAACATTAGAATCAACCATATCATCTTGATGCATCTCACCCTCTTCATTCTTTGGTGTCCAACTTAAAAGCTGAAAGAAATCCTTACCACCTCCCACTGATATTTCCTCATACCAACCCAATTGAAACTTGACCAAGTCAATGGTGTCTTGACAAGATGGGCAAGTAGATTCCGAATGTGAGAGACTATGTACACTGCACCAAGAACTTCTTCCATATATGTTTTTTGGTTCCCTATAGATATCTTCTTTGAAATCAAGAAAATCTTCCTCTGAATTGACAAGGACTGCAGGCTCATGTATTTGTGAAAAAGAAAATCTTCCTCTTAATGCCAAGTCCACACTCAAGAGAAACACCAAACAATTCATTTCCTCATGATCTATAGTACCATGTATCCTACACTTCCCTGATGCTGCAAGTTGAGACAAATCCCATGGAGGTAACCTCTTGTTCAAATCAAACCAAATGAGAAGAACGTCAACTTGTCTGTCCATTAAGAAACCTTTCCTTTTTTATTTTTTTATTTTTTCGATTTTTTGATTTTTTGAACTTTTGAGGAGATCTCACATCTCAAATATAACATGAAAGCTCATTGTTGCTCTTTGATAGTCCATGAATGAACATTGCCTAGCCCTCCTTCTAGCGCCAAATAATGTTGGCGTGACGATGGAGGGTTTGCGTGTCACCAATGCTCAAATTTTCCAACCTTTTCAAAATGAATTTCAATATCTTACTTGGTAGACCGTGGATTCATGATATGCAAACAGTGCCATCTACCTATCATCAGTGTGTTAAGTTCCCTTACAATGGAATAGAGATTTGTATACCTGGGGATAACACTTTATCTATTAACTTAGTTCCAGTGAGTACTCATGTTCCGCTCAATAGAAAAGTAGAAGACTTCAATGCAACCTTAGCTGAATGTAAAGACAAGATCAAGTTAGTAGACCTTGGCATGGGGGGGTATCAACTCAACTCCCTCACAACACTAGCAGTTTCACCTAGGTCTTATGGCAAGCCTTCACAAGAAATGAGGCCTTCCTCTTCAACTATGACTTTATTTGGCACGTTCGTAGGGTCCGCAGTGCCTATTCAAGATGAGAAAGAAGAGGTGGCTGTTAAAGACTGGATTTATAGAGAAGAGAAATACATGCACAATGAGAACTTCTCTCCCTCTCCTAAGGCTTATGGAAGAGGGTATACTTTTGTCAAAGAGATGGGCTATCCTGGACATGGCCCTCTTAGTCACAGATTGGATGCTAGAGCCGAACCCCTTGATCATGATCTTTTTGGACGCAAGTCTAAGAAGACGGTTGGCCTAGGATTTGCGAATCGCAAGAAGAACACTACTCCTATCCTTGATGAGTTGGATAGTGAAGATGAATCAGAATACATATCTAATTTGACAAATCAGCAAGATATGTGTGAGGATTGGGTCCCTTCCACTAATCGCCTTTGGGGAGATTCAGATAGTCCAGTCACTCATGAGACAGTTGCAACCTTAGAACAAGATGAGTCAGATGTAGAAGATCCTATCAGAGAACGACAAAGAAATAATCTTGTTCATTTGATGGAAAGTGAAGGTTTTACCCTTGATGACATTAGAACTTCCACATCGAGACGTCCCAAACCTTCATGGTGTAAACATCCTAGTTGAAGTTCAGAAACAAGTTCATATGAGTATGAATGGGACTCCTTCTTAGAGCCTTCCACAGTTGACATGGATGTTGATGTCATCCACACTTATAGTTCTCAACCCAAGGTAGCCAACAAGTCACGTGTAGGATTAGAGGATTTGAACCCACATATTAGGACGAATCCCGATTTGGGTAGCTTAGAAGGATACTTGACGGACTCCGACTCTTCGGTCACCAGAGATGATATCATTCATATTCACAACCTTGAACCAGTCATTGACTTACCTCTTGTTCATCCTAACCTCATTGATTAGTCCCAACGCTATCAAGAACCTGAGCTCTTAACGTTCCAAAATGATTATGAGATAACTTGTTACTTGAATGCGATTGAACCCATAGTCTCTTGCAACAGTGAACCGGCTACCAGCATGACAGAGCCAAACATCAAGTACCTTGGTCACAAAATTTAAAGAAAAGAAAATCAAAAGAATAATAGTACTGATGGCGAAAACCACTGTGTGGCGTTGTTTGAACCCAAAAAAGTAAAAAGAAATGATGTATCCAAGGGTGAAAACCTCTCTTAGGCGCCTAAGGATGAGGTACATGATCGTCTCGCTAGCTACTTTCAAGATAGATCTTCAATGCTTATCGAACCAACACAAACAGTCAATTTGGGTGCAAATGAGGCGCCACAGATAATTCACTTGGCTCAGTCCTTGTCACCACAAGAAAAAGAAGCTTACACTATGTTCTTACAGAAGAAGAAGATCAACTTTGCATGGACTTATTCAGACCAAGGTTGGACACTAATCTTATCATGAATCACTTGTCCACAGCTTCGGGTGTCAAACCAATTAAACAAAAATTGAGAAAGATGCATCCTCACATAGCTCTACTAGTCAAAGCAGAATTAGAGAAACTCCTTGGTGCAGAGTTCATAAGAGCTATTGACTATGCTGAATGGATATCAAACGTTGTACCAGTTTCCAAACATGACAAATCCATTCGAATTTGCACAGATTTTAGAGATGTCAATAGAGCATGCCTAAAGGATGACTTTCCACTTCCCAATATCGACATGATAGTGGATATGACTGCGGGTTATGAGATTTATTCCTTGATGGATGGTTTTTATGGATACAATCAAATTAAGATAGCTGTTGAAGATCAAGAAAAGACTGCATTCACTTGTGCATGGGGTACCTATTGTTGGAACGTTATTCCTTTTGGATTAAAAAACGCAGGAGCCACCTATCAACGAGCTATGACAACTATTTTTCATGACATGATGCATAAAACATGGAAGATTATGTGGATGACACCTTGGCCAAGTCTAAAAAAAGAGACACACTTAAATGATTTAGAAGTCATTCTAGATCGCATGGAACAATTTCAACTAAGGTTAAATCCTAAAAAGTGTGCATTTGGTGTCACCTTTGGAAAACTATTAGGATTCATCATTTCAACAAAAGGAATAGAGGTAGACCCTGAAAAAGTCCAAGTAATCATAGATATGCCACCTAGAAACATTAGTCAAATGAGGAGTCTTCAAGGACGTCTTCAATCCATAAGGAGATTCATTTCACAGTTCGCAGATAGAGCTCAACCTTTCAACAAGAACTTACACAAAAGAGTCAAATGTGTTTGGAATGAGGATTGTCAAAAGAGCATAGATCAAATCGAGAAATACTTGGCAAATCCTCCCATTTTATGCCTCCTATCCTAGGGAAACTACTTATTCTATACATTTCAGCGACAAAATCTTCCTTGGGGGCATTACTAGCTCAACTTGATGAACATGGGAAAGAAAGAGCAATATACTACATTAGTCGCACTCTTGTTTCATATGAGGTTAACTACACCAGCATTGAGAAAGCTTGCCCTGCAGTTGTGTTTGCTTCCCAAAAGTTGCGAGATTACATGCTTGCGCACACTATACACCTCATAGCAATAATAGATCCGCTCAAGTATTTACTAGGTAAGGCTGCCCTCACAGGTAGACTTGCTAAATGGATGATGATCCTTTCAGAGTTTGACATAGAGTACATTGAGTGTAAAGCAATCAAAGGACAAGCCATAGCGGATCAATTGGCTGATTTCGCGATACAAGATAATGCACCTATTGAAGTTGACTTCCCAGATGAACACGTCATGTATATGACTGAAAGAACATGGAAGATGTTCTTTGATGGATCCTTTATGCAAAACGGTTCAGGAGCTGGTGTGTTTGTTTCTCCTCATGGGTACACGATTCCTAAGTCTTACAAGCTATGGTTCCCATGTACAAACAACATTGCTGAGTATGAAGTTTTAACAAATGGACTTAAGATGGCCATAGAATGGAGAATCACAGAGTTACACATCTATGGGGATTCACAGTTGATAATCAACCAAGTCAATGGTGAATATCAAACAAAAAATGAGAACCTAGTACCTTACAAGAAATCGGTTGATTCGTTGAAATGATACTTCACATTTGTCACGTTTTAACAATCCCTAGAGCAGAAAACAAAGCAGCTGATGCTATGGCTACACTTGCTTCACTCCTTCAGTTAGGGGAACATGAATCCAGATGTGGATTCCTGCTGGAAGAGCTACATCACCCTATCTATGACTCCCAAGAAAGTCATGTCATTTGTACCCTTGTTGGTCGTGAGTCATTCTGTTATGGTGCCATTTACTCATACCTTCGTGATGGGATTATCCCTAAAACCTTTAACATATCTAAATGCAAAAACCTAACCCGAAACGCCTCTCGCCATTCCCTTATCTCTGGTGATTTGTATAGGAGGGGTCTAGATGGAACACTTATTAAATTTTAGAAAAGGAAGAATCCAACCAAGCGTTAGTTGACATCCACAAGGGCATCTATGGGGGACATTCCAATGGTGTTGCCATGGCCCAAAGGTTGCTTAGGGCGGGGTACTATTGGCCTACGATGCAGATTGATGCAATAGATTTTGCAAAGTCATGTGAAAAGTGTGAAAAACATGGTAACCTGATACATGCTCCAGGCAGGGGGCTCATTCCTTCTATATCTCATTGGCCATTTCAGCGTTGGGCCTTTGATCTTGTTGGGCAGATTCATCCCAACTCATCAGGTGGACACAAGTTTATTATCACTGCTACTGATTATTTTATTAAATGGGTAGAAGCTGTCCCAATTTCTGTTTCCTTAGGCAAGACAGTCTCTCTATTCATTCTGAACCATATCATCTGTCAATATGGAGTGCCTTCCGTGATTATCACTGACAACGGAGGCCCGTTAAAAAACAAAGACCTAAAACAACTTTGCAAGAAAATCAAGATTAAACAACATTGGTCCTCCATTTACTTCCCGCATGGAAATGGTCAAGCAGAGGCATCAAACAAAACCATTCTTAAAATCATACATACAACAGTTTTTAAGAGTGGTAGAGATTGACATTTATAGATAAATCCAACTTTGTGGGCCTATAGAACGAGTATTCGTACTCCTACGCGAGCTACTCTTTTTGCCCTTACATATGGCGCTGAAGTAGTATTACCTTTAGTGGTTGAGATTCCTTCACTTAGAGTTTCCCTTAAAGGTCTAGTTACGGATGAAGACTACCACACCATGAGACTTCAAGAGTTAGAACTTCTAGATGAGAAACGTGAAGCATCATTTGACCATACGAGGGTTTATCAAAAGTGCATGTCCAAAGCCTTCAACAAAAAGGCTCGCGCTAGAGAATTCCAAGTGGGAGATCTTGTCCTACATGAAAATCCTAATAATTAACAACATAGAGATCAAAAGGG
This sequence comes from Chamaecyparis obtusa, assembly GCA_027943335.1. Classification (NCBI taxonomy): domain Eukaryota; kingdom Viridiplantae; phylum Streptophyta; class Pinopsida; order Cupressales; family Cupressaceae; genus Chamaecyparis; species Chamaecyparis obtusa. The sequence continues at coordinate 843,159 of BSBK01002559.1, read as the reverse complement.
CAAATTTGAACTTAATTGGCTTGGACCTTACATCATTACAACAACTTTTATGTTAGGTGCTTATTTACTGTCTACAACAGCGAGAGAGCAGCTCCCTGATCCTATCAATGTCTTGCACGTGAAGAAGTTCTATCCGTGATGCCCATTCTGTCTGGGGTTATCCTTTATACATACTTATTGATCTTGAAAAAATTAAAAAAAATGATAGATTGTCAACAATTCTAAAAATCGGAAAATGTCCTGAAAAAATGATCATCTTAGTAAAAACCTAGCAATAGGAGCTTTAATGTATCTCCAAAAAAATTATATATTCCAAAAATACCAAAAAAATAAATAGAAAAATTTAAAAATTTAAAAAAAATAGAAAAAGTGCCTTGGTGAAAACCTGGAAAGAGGTGTCTTGGTAGCAAAAATACAAAAAAATTATAAAAAGTCATTAAAAAAAATAAAAAAAATAATTTTTTTTTTGCAATAAAATCCATGTGGTGAAAACTTGTAAACGGACGCTACTTGAGGTCTTTGCACCCCTGTTTCTTAGCACGTGTACTCGACACTGAGCCTTTATCCATCATGTCTTGTCTTTGTCTTCGTCTTTGTCTAGGGGGCATAACTGTGTTAGCTTTGGTCTCTTGGATGCGTTAGTCTTTAGGACACCTCCCAAACGGTGTTTTTCAACACCAACCCAACTGTGTTTTTCAACACAACCCCTGACATCGAGTGTTTTTCAACACTTATCGGTTTGGTCTTACCCAGTTTTGTCATGTGATCTTACCTACTTGCAAGCATTCGATCCTTATCCTCGGAACTCAGTATCAGTTAACACACTTAAATTTATAAACACAACACTTAATGCTTGAGATATGTCATGATCTTTTCTGTGTGTTGACTATTATTGATTTTCGTTGAGTGTCCTTGTCTAATACATCTCTCTGGTATGCATAGCTAGAAGACTTGGGACATGGGGCATGTTTTTATTTTTTTGGGACAAAGGATTCCTCTTGTTGTCCCTCAATTGACTGACCCCAAAGCTGCTGTAATGACGTAAGGTTCAAGCCAATAAGGTTCAAATTTGCCCTTTTGATCTCTATGCTGTTGATTCTTAGGATTTTCACGTAGGACAAGATCTCCCACTTGGAATTCTCTAGGGCGAACCTTTTTGTTGAAGGTTTTGGACATGCGCTTTTGATAAACCCTCATATGGTCAAATGATGCTTGACGTTTCTCATCTAGAAGTTCTAACTCTTGAAATCTCATGACGCGGTAGTCTTCATCTGTAACTAGACCTTTGAGGGAAACTCTAAGTGAAGGAATCTCAACCTCTAAAGATAACACTGCTTCAGCGCCATATGTAAGGGCAAAAAGAGTAGCCCCAGTAGGAGTACAAATACTCGTTGTATAGACCTACAAAGCCGGATTTATCTGTAAATGCCAATCTCTACCACTCTTACAAACTGTTCTATGCAGGATTTTAAGAATGGTTTTGTTTGATGCCTCTACTTGACCATTTCCCTGTGAGAAGTAAATGGAGGACCAATGTTGTTTAATCTTGAATTTCTTGTAGAGTTGTTTAAGGTCTTTGTTTTTGAACTGACATCCGTTGTTAGTGATAATCTCAGAAGGCACTCCATATCGGCAGATGATATGGTTCAGAATGAATAGAGAGATTGTCTTGCCTGAGGCAACAAAAAGTGGGACAACTTTGACCCATTTAGTGAAGTAATCAGTAGCAGTGATAATAAACTTGTGTCCACCTGATGAGTTGGGATGAATTTGCCCAACAAGATCAAAGGCCCAATGCTGAAATGGCCAATGAGATATAGAAGGAATGAGCTCTTTGCCTGGAGCATGTATCAGGTTATCATGTTTTTGACACTTTGCAAAAGCTACTGCATCAATATGCATCGTAGGCCAATAGTACACCGCCTTAAGCAACCTTCGGGCCATGGCAACACCACTGGAATGTCCCCCACAGATGCCCTCGTGGCTGTCAACTAACGCTTGGTCGGATTCTTCCTTTTCTAAGCATCTAAGAAGTGTTCCATCTAGACCCCTCCTATACAAATCACCAGAGATAAAGAAATGGCGAGAGGCATTTTGGGTTAGGTTTCTGCGTTCAGATCGGTTAAAGGTTTCAGGGATAATGGCATCACGAAGGTATGAGTAAATGGCACCATAACGGGATGACTCATGACCAACAAGGGTACAAATGACATGACTTTCCTGTGAGTCATAGATAGGGTGATGTAGCTCTTCCAGCAGGAATTCAAATCTGGATTCATGTTCCCCTAACTGAAGGAGTGAAGCAAGTGTACCCATTGAATCAACTGCTTTGTTTTCTGCTCTAGGGATTTGCTGAAACGTGACAAATGTGAAGTATCGTTTCAAGGAATCAACCATTTTCTTGTAAGGTACCAGTTTCCCATTTTTTGTTTGATATTCATCATTGACTTGGTTGATTATCAACTGTGAATCCCCATAGATGTGTAACTCTGTGATTCTCCATTCTATGGCCATCTTAAGTCCATTTGTTAAAGCTTCATACTCAGCAATGTTGTTTGTACATGGGAACCATAACTTGTAAGACTTAGGAATTGTGTACCCATGAGGAGAAACAAACAACACACCAGCTCCTGAACCGTTTTGCATAAAGGATCCATCAAAGAACATCTTCCATGTTCTTTCAGTCATATACATGAGGTGCTCATCTGGGAAGTCAACTTCAATAGGTGCATTATCTTGTATTGGGAAATCAGCAAATTGATCTACTATGGCTTGTCCTTTGATTGCTTTATGCTCAATGTACTCTATGTCAAACTCTGAAAGGATCATCATCCATTTAGCAAGTCTACCTGTGAGGGCAGCCTTACCTAGTAAATACTTGAGTGGATCTATTTTTGCTATGAGGTGTATAGTGTGCGCAAGCATGTAATGTCACAACTTTTGGTAAGCAAACACAACTGCCAAGCAAGCTTTCTCAATGCTGGTGTAGTTAACTTCATATGAAACAAGAGTGTGACTAATGTAGTATATTGCTCTTTATTTCCCATGTTCATCAAGTTGAGCTAGTAATGCCCCCAAGGAAGATTCTGTTGCTGAAATGTATAGAATAAGTGGTTTCCCTAGGATAGGAGGCATTAAAATGGGAGGATTTGCCAAGTATTTCTTGATTTGATCTATGCTCTTTTGACAATCCGCATTCCAAACACATTTGACTCCTTTGTGTAAGTTCTTGTTGAAAGGTTGAGCTCTATCTACCAACTGTGAAATGAATCTCATTATGGATTGAAGACTCTTCATTTTACTTGGCCATAGGTGTCATCCACATAATCTTCCATGTTTTTATGCATCATGTCATGAAAAATGGTTGTCATAGCTCGTTGATAGGTGGCTCCTGCGTTTTTTAATCCAAAAGGAATAACGTTCCAACAATAGGTACCCCATGCACAAGTGAATGCAGTCTTTTGTTGATCTTCAACAGCTATCTTAATATGATTGTATCCGAAAAACCATCCATCAAGGAATAAATCTCATAACCCGCAGTCATGTCCACTATCATGTCTATATTGGGAAGTGGAAAGTCTTTCTTTGGGCATTGTCTATTGACATCTCTAAAATCTGTGCAAATTCGAATGGATTTGTCATGTTTGGAAACTGGTACAATGTTTGATATCCATTAAACATAGTCAATAGCTCTTATGAACCCTGCACCAAGGAGTTTCTCTAATTCTGCTTTGACCAGGAGAGCTATGTGAGATCTTTCTCAATTTTTGTTTAACTGGTTTGACACCCGGAGCTATGGACAAGTGATGCATGATAAGATTAGTGTCCAACCTTGGCATATCTGAATAAGTCCATGCAAAGTTGATCTTCTTTTTTTGTAAGAACTTAGTGTAAACGTCTTTTTCTTGTGGTGACAAGGACTGAGCCAAGTGAACTATCTATACCTCAATATGAAGAGCGAGATTGTGTGGGTGGCTGAAAGCTTTATCATCATCCTCCGAAAAGGTAAGGTAATGAGGGCTAGCAATATGGTTAACCATGTTTTGGAATTGATCAACGCCTAAGTTGTCGGGGACATTCGTAGCGCGCAAAGCATTCTCAAGGACTTGCCTGTGTCTCGGGCACAACTCTAAGAGCTCAAAGATCGAAATTTGGGCTGGGGTTTTTTGCAACTGACCGCGTGACTTAGGATTGACTGTTTGTTTTGAGGTGACATTCTTGGATGCCACTTGCTTTGGTTTACTTGGTTGACTTGAACTGGGTCCTCTAATGATAAGGGGACCTTGAGTTTGTGTGACAACATTGAGGGTTTGAGATGACACTCTAGAGTTGGGACCCCTTAGCACCAGGACAGATTCTTCATCAGAGATAGGAGAGTCCATGTCTAGATCATAACCATAGGGATCTTTATCCCTCATCATGTTGACATTCTCTTCTACAACTTCAAACATGTTGACAACATTCTCTGCATTTGTGTAAGTTTAATTGATCTCAGCCTTGCCATTCCTAGGTTTAGAGGTTTCCCCCTTCTCATACTTGGGCAAAGGTTCTTTAAATGCCTTATGGTTGGCGTTGGTGTTCAATCCATCTACCTTTAGTTTGCCATTCTCAATGAGATCTTGGATGATATGTTTGAGTTTCCAGCAGTTTTCAATATCATGTCCAATGCCCCTTGTGAAACATGCAAAAGGCTTTCTCATCCCACCAATGTGGCTTAGCATCAAGTATATAATGCTTTCCGGGGTATTGAGGATGCACAAGGTTGTTGGCAATGAGTGTTTTCAAGATATCCTCATATGAATCACCAAGTTTTGAAAACTGACGTCTCTCTTTCTTAAGCTTATTTTGGTATCTTGGCCTATGCTCTTGTTGATTAGATGCATTGAGTTTCATGGCTTGAACAACATTAGACAAGTGTAAAACAATTTGATCTGTGGGTTTGGAGGAGTCCACAACTCCATGATTGACCACTTGTTTGTTCTTCTTCCAATGTGAGTTCTTTCCTTTATCTTTTTTAGGGTTGTTATTTTGACCATTGTTGTTGTTTTTTCCATGTTTGGTCAAAATTCCTTGTTCTCTCAAAACATCCTCAATCCTACATGCAGTTGCAACCATGGTGTCAAAGGAATCAAAAACCATCTTGCTAACTTCATACCGCATTTTGGGAATCAAGTTGCTAACAAGGATGTCAATCTTCTCATTTTCAGGGATGGTCCTAGGGTAGCGAGAGCATGGTCGTCTCCACCTTTGCAAGAAAGTGACAAAGGATTCCCCTTGATTTTGCTTTAAGTTGCATAAGTCCAACATGTTGATAGATCTTGAAAGGTTGTATGCAAAGTGTTGGACAAATCTATAGACGAGCTCTTTGAAAATCTTAACGGGGGGAGTTATGTTGGTGAACCATTCCATCGCTTGACCCTTAAGACTCCTTTGTTACAATCTCATGAGGTACGAGTCATCTTGATGGAACTTAAAACTCGTGGTGTAGAATTGACACACGTGATCATGTGGATCGCCATTCCCATCATACTTGTCATATTGAGGGATCTCAACCTTTCTAGGAAAGTCTTTCATGCTATCACTTTTGTCAAAAGGATTAGGAAAAATTGAATCAAGTGAGAATGAACTCTTGGGTGCCAACATCTTTTCCATCATACTCTTCATTTGTTTAATGTGGTTCTTGTTGTATCTTCATGAAGTCTTGGGAGTTGTCAAAACTCGAGCTACTACCCCCATATTGTGAACCATGGTGAGCACGTTGTGAAGGTTGTCTTGAGTTTCTAAGAGGTGTTCGTCCCCTATAATGATCATGTCGTGAAGCCCTTCTTCCTCTAGGGCTAGGAGATCCTGAAGGTGTTCTTGAAAGTCTTCCACTTCGTGGAGTCTTAGGAGGAGTGGATGGAGGAGAGTTGTTTTCACCACCAACACACATGTTGTTAAATTGATCATTAAGTTGTTGAGCCAAGAGTATATCTTGCTCTTCCTGGAAGGCTCTTCTTTCTATCTCCAACAAGGTTTGTTTCTCTGCCTCTAGAAGTCTAAATTGCTCTTCCTTTTCAGTTTGTTCGTCTAGGAAGGCTTTCCTTTCACGCTCAATTCTCTTAAGTCTTTCACTTGTGTATCTTGAAGGTGCTTTGAGCAGTGAACTTGGTCTTGAATGCCTAAACAAGTCATTGGTATATGTTGCATTCACACGAGTGTCATAAGGTTCATCATCTTGGTTTTCATGTTGTGATTGTTCTGCTTGATAGGCTTGCCTCTTTATCTCTTTCAGCCCTTTGGTGTGCATCCAGATATCTAGTTGAGATAAGGGGTGAGACTGGTCAATTTTCACGAGAGGAATTGCCAAATGAAATGGTATCTCTATGTTTTTCAAATATGTCATCAAGCCATTTATCCATTCGTTCTCTCTCTCGTCGAGTCATTGTGTAACTCATATCCATATCCGAGTGAGAAGATGCTAAGGGTGTACTCAACTCACTAAGGTTACTCTTGGGATCAAACCAAACTTCTGAGTTGTTCTTGGGTGATTGATCAAATACGGGTTATTTTCCCTTACGTTTTTGGCGAGTTTGAACTAAGGGTAATTGGTTAAAGACTACTTGAGGTCGCTTTCCTTGATTTACTTGATATCTTGTTGTAACCGACATGAAAGAAAAGGTATTAGGTGATAGGATGACCCTAAGAAATGTTGGTACCAAACTAGGATAGTAAAAGCACCTACTTGTCTAAAAGAGAGGTGATAAGATAGAATTTTGCAAAAGGCGTAAACCAACACTGCCATAGAGATGCGTACTGAATGGGTGAATACCCTAACACATATGGGTCAAGTTGATGATTTACCCAAGTTATATTGATTGAATTTGAATCTGTATGAAAGTGAATGGACAAGAGATTACTAAAACTCTCCAAGCGTGTTATCAAAGCATCCAAAGGTTTACCTTCTCAACAAGGACGGTTTCTAGCTCACCGACTCCAAGCAAGGTCATTCGTGAAATCAAAGATTACTAGTTCAAGAGGTCAAAATGGAAGAATCCAAGGTGCAAATCGAGCAAGTTGACAGTTGCAGGCGACAAGTGACAGGGGCTGACAGCAAATTGTAAAAAGTTATTTTTTTTCAATTCGGGATCTCAGTTTTTGTTCGTTTTAATTGACTGGCTAGATGCATTAACAGATTTTTATCCTTAATCAGGCACACAAGACAGCAATCAGGGAGTTCAAACAAACAATTGTCTTCAAAAAATGAGCAAGGGACAAACAGCCTTCCGCATGAACAAGAATAGTGACATAGTATTCTATTCCCTAAGGACTACTTGTGTATGTTTTCAAAATGTTTTTCAGTCACGCACAGTCCTAGAAAAGAAAAAGTTGGTTGCACTATGGTTTGTAGTAATGGTCAACTCTGCAACTCTTGCAATCTCAAGTGGGCGAAATCCAATCCCGGCGCACTGAGGTTTTGACATAGTTCGAGAATTTAATCAATCAGGAGCTACTGAGAAGATCTGACAGCCCAACAAGAGACCACACCTGTGGAGATTTCTTCCACAAGGATATTTATATAGCGGTTGTTATCCATGACAGGATTGGCTAATAGTGCTTGAGGTTCCGTCCACGTGGTTTACCCAATAAAGGGAGTGTCCACTACGGTTAACCCTCTCTAACAAGGAAGACTTACAATATGGACCACATGGGGACTTAGCTCGGATTCAAGGGTTTTAAGTTTCTGATGTGCCCAAAAGGGAACAGAGCATACTCCTCTAGCCTCTTCACCTCACCCAGACATAGCAAGCAAATTAATTGACACGCTAAGTTGAAATCGCCTCACTAAGGTTTGTATGCCAACAACAATGACTACTGATCTTTCTAAACGAGACCAAGAGAGAATGTACCATCAAATGTTGAAGACTAAACCAAGTGGAACAATGAGATGATAATAAGTCCTTCCCTACCTACAAGGGGATCTATCGTCGAAAAGAGATTCGCATGTAAGACAAGCAAATGAAGCCAACTTTCTCAAGAACGCCACAATTAGTGTTCATAGGGCCTAATTACTATGTGGAACATATATGCAAGAAAACAAATCTAGATTCATTGTTTCCTTTAGAGCAAAAATTGGAAGTGTGATCTATGAAAGCGAGAAACACTCAAGTCAGACACATGAGAGGTTCATTTTTATTTCTAAAATCCAAATGTTATAGAGATGCAACAAAATACCTCAAGTCCAAAGCAACACACTTAGTAGATTTTACTTTATTTTTATTTTTGTTGAGCTTTTCTGTGCAAGCAAGCCACAAACTTTCCAATAAGCAAGACAAGCAAACAAGCAAACAAGATATGAAACATACTTTCAACGTATTCAAACCCTAAGGTTAGATCTAAAAATCAATTGTTAGGAGCAATAATAACCAGCAAATAATTCAAATGACAACTCATATCATGCATTGAACCATGTGGAAAATAAGTGCAAGCTAATCATTAAATGCCTTTTTTTTTAAATTTTGATTTTTGATCTAGTCAACAAGATTGGACTTATATGACATGTATTCGGATCACAAACCATAAATGCAGAAAAGAGACCCCTGTTAAAATAAAGAGAGCTTTCCAAAAATGTCAGAATTTTAAAAAGATCTTTTCATTTGTGGCCTAGGGAGCCGTTTTCCCAAAATAGACTAGTTTTCATAAATCGACCAAATGAGCTATGATATTGCTTCCAAATTTAAAACACAAAGAGTGGACCCCCTGTAGAATTTAAAAAACTTTTTGAAAATATAAAAAATTCTGAAAAATATGCTGATTTGCACCGAAAATTAATTTTTTATGAAAAATAAAGAAAAAAATATAAAAAATTTACAATACCTCGGAAAATTCTGAATTTTTTACTGAAGCTTCTCTGATATGTCGCCAACCTGCAAAACAAATTTCAGACCGAAACTCCAAGCCATTTGGGAGATATGATCAAATCTTTGAAAATCTAGGGTTTTCGTCTCCAAACAAATCTGCACAAAAAGGTTAGCTCCAAAAATAACTGAAACCAACATATAAAGGTGGGTTGCCCCATGGTGGGCGGTAAAAATGTGTGCTAAAATGTTGACACACTTCTATGAGTCATTATATCCAAGATTGCTCAAGAACGAAGTCTCAAATGGCGACTTATAGCTCTATATTCATGGAGTGCAAGGGTTTATAATGGAGACCCTCAGTTTAGACCTAGTTTGTGCCCATGTAAGTACACCATAAAACGAGAGATTCAAGGAGAAAAAACGAAAATGCTAGTCTCCGTGGTCATCAAATATGCATGCAAATGAAAATGGAAGCTATTCTATATGGTAACAATGAATGAAAGCAAACTAATCTATGAAAAGAAATACGCATGCAAGATTTTTCTATGAAATGAAATATGAATGTAATCTACCATGCAAGTGCAAGAGTAATCTAAATGGATTGCCATAGAGGCATGAGAGAAGAAGACAAGAAAAGAGAAGTTGCAATGTTCAAGCTCTAGTGCTCAAACTCTCCTGCAAAATCGCTCTCCAAACCTGTAGCATAAAAATAACATAAAATCTGGATGCCTCAAATGAGAAGGAGAGGGCTCCTTTTAAAGAGCAATGAATGGTAGAGATTAAGAGGCAAAATCCAAGGGTGGATAAAAATTCTCATTTTGACTTTGGTGCACAAAATTTTCAAGAGGCAAAATCAATGGACATGGTTAAGAGGCAAAAAGATGTGTGGAAGAGATTAAGAGGCAAAAAGAGATTCCACTCATTTTGGAAAGTGTGCATTCAATGTGTAGACAAAAAGTCTTTTTCTTTTTTATTTTAAATTTAGAAATTCCTTTTTGTTGTGTACACATAGGATAAGGTGGATTTTATTATTTATTTAAAAGATTTTTTTTTAATTTAATTAAAAGGGAGCATCTTCTCTTAATTAAATAAAACTTAGGATAAAATGATCGAACCTTAAGAAATATTGAAATAATTGAATTAATTACGATTTGATCAAGGAAATTGATTTGAATTGAAAATAGTGCAAGGCATTGATTCAGGAAATTGATAAATTGATAAATTGATTCCGTCATTTGATAAATTGAAGAATGGGGGCCCATAGTCTAGGCGACCATTTTAGGGTGCATACACATTATATCCTTCATATCACATGTTAGGTGATATGTAAAATTGGGTGTCACGTGTTAGGTGATTCCTCATATCACATGTTAGGTGATATGTAAAACTGGGTATCACGTGTGAGGTGATTCCTCATATCACATGTTAGGTGATATGTAAAACTGAGTATCACGTGCTAGGTGATTCCTCATATCACATGTTAGGTGATATGTAAAACTGGGTATCACATGTGAGGTGATTCTTCATATCACATGTTAGGTGATATGTAAAACTGAGTATCACGTGTTAGGTGATTCCTCATATCACATGTTAGGTGATATGTAAAACTGGGTATCACGTGTTAGGTGATTCCTCATATCACATGTAAAATTGGGTGTCACATGTTAGGTGATTCCTCATATCACATGTTAGGTGATATGTAAAACTGGGTATCACGTGTGAGGTGATTCCTCATATCACATGTTAGGTGATATGTAAAACTAAGTATCACGTGTTAGGTGATTCCTCATATCACATGTTAGGTGATTCCACTTATCACGAGTTATGTGATAGTTATCATCACATGTTATGAGATGCTTGTCTTCTTAAGATATGTGAGACTTCTTATGACAAGAAATGTGATATATATATGATTTTATCTTCCCTAGCTAAGAGGGAGTGTTAATAAATATAGCTTCGATCAGATAAAAGTATGATTATTATATACATATATAATAAAATATATTATCATTATTATTATATCTATATATTAATATATATAGTAGTTATAATCGAATTAATATAATTGATATTGATTCATTAAATTAATCGACCATGCACTATTGGGTTAGAGTTATTAACCAATCTTTCTATCGACCATCACTTAAAACATTGGATTGTAAATAGTGATCGACATTAATAAGACGTTGACGGTATGTAGTGGTCAACACACTAATGTCAACAACATATTATAAACGTGGATGCCATGTCATTGTGATATATCGGGTCGTATGTTATACGGGTTATTAAATGTGTTGTTAAGAATGGTCACGCCTATGATAGCCGTGACTCCTTGGGATAGACGTGACCCTTCTTCCATCACACATAATATATATATGGTGATCGATCTGTTTCATACTCACACCTAGTGAACACAAACATTACATCCCGATTTTTGGCATCTCTTCTTGACCTCAGAGGAGAAAAAGTGGACATGTTGATGCTGCTAAGGAAGGTTTTCAAAAAATAATACTTTGGGGACGAGGTTGATGTTGTCGTGCTTGCAGAAATAGGGGTGGGGATCCCTTGGGCAAGTGAAATACCCAAGCTTCTCCTCCCAGGCCAGAATGTGGCCGTTCAACCTTTTCTGTTGGGCCTGAATGTTGGATAGTTGAAGCACCATAGGAAATGGGCACTAATTGTTAGGGATTTTCTCCATGAGTGGTTTTTGCTCGACGAAGTGGAGGCGGGGTAGTACGAATGGCTTGATGAATTCTCACAGTTAATCCTCTCTGGAGAGTTCTACTTAGATGGAGGGGAAAATCACTACTGTTAGTTGTTACCCATGGCCCGTCCCCCCACTTTTTTGCGATACAATCATACTACGTTTTTTAGTTCTTTTTGATACAATCATACCACTATTACTGGTCCATTGCCAGTGACCTAGTAGGTTTTTCTTTTGACTCTACAATGTAATTTTATGAAAAAAAATAATGAAAATTTTGCAAGTTCGTTTCAATTTGTGTTTTATGGGCACAGAAAATGATTCTTAGACTTCTCTGTGATTGCAATATTTTAATTAGCTGCTTTATCCGTGTATTAGACATTTAAGTATGTTTCAATAGAAAAAGGAAGTGATGGTATTTCCATTTTTAAATCTGAATAGACATCAATGTTGAGGGACCTACAACAACTGCCAATAGATACCTGTTACTGTCGAGTTGTCCGTTGGATTATAGCAGATCGATGACGTATGCTGTATTCCGAGCGAAATGTGGACACAATATTATACATTTTTTCCAAACTTTGTCCGGAAATAAAACACGTCATTTATAAACATTTAATTAATTATAATTAACTCTATTTTGGGGAGGTTGCAAATAATTGAAGTCTTAAAAACATTTCGGAATAGCGACACGTGTGATGGACGATAAACGATAAACATTTAATTAAGACTTTAAGTATAGTTAAAATCTAAATTTGGTGAAACATTTAATTAAGCTTAATAAATCTTTAATTAAGTGTAATAAGCTATTAAGTTGAAAGCTCTATTTGTAAAGGATTAAAAAGTCTTCAAGAATGTTCTGGAAAAGTGACACGTGTCACGTGTGACACGTCATTTGTTAGTCTTTAGAAAGACGATGCAAATAGTAATTAATAATAATATATAAACATCTAACATGAATGTACAAATTGTGCCCTTCCGGATTCAAAATTTTTGAGGGTTTTGAAAATATAAGGTTTTTAACTGTAACACATTGGAAATAAGAATGAACTCAAAATTGTAGACAGATAGAGGTGAAACCTTAGGTGAATTCAGAATAATATTATAACACAGTACACTTAAAAAATTAATCAGTGATCACTTACCTTTGCGTCAATTGCAGTCGCCAATGCACTCATCAGTTTGAAACTTCGCTATCTATCAGAACCAACCGAACCAAATTGTGTAAAATAACACTGATCTATGAATGTATCTATACCAATCCTTTTTGGCGAATTCGGCGGGAAGGTTATATGGTATACAAATATTTGGTGAAGCCTGCGTAATAATGACACGTCTTATGTAATTTTCAAGGCGATTATGGATCATCCAATAATTTGCTATGATTAATAGAGTTGGCGAAAATGGCGTTGGTTTGAGACACATGTCTACAAAATGCCAGGCGAATTTGGGGCCTCCTCTAAATATATCTTTATAACACAATTGACAAATTTAGGCCGTCGATTAAGATAAGCTTTGGAAATTGTAGGCAAAATTTTTCAATTTACCATGTCCAAAAATTAGATTCGATTGGTGATATCGTGAAAGAAAGAGAAAAAAAAATAAACCGATGGGTGATGGGCTCGGGCATTCGACCCAATGTTTATAAAGTTCGGGCGACACAACCGGCCTGATATACACATTTTATTTGCCAAATCCCGGGTCGCCGACGTGAGACATTTGACATTAAAATTATCCTTGATTCAAGCTTACTAATATTCTTTAAGATGAGGTGAAGGCAATGAGCCGTACATGGAGACCAAAATTTTCTCGGGTGCCTCCTTCAAAAGTTTACCTGTACTAATTTTAAATTAATTAGATATGATAAGAAAATTTTAAATAAATTTTTGAGTTCCTCTCCATCAAAACTTAAAGTTAAAAGTTTACCTATAGAAACATAACTTGCTGCATTACCCATCATCACTTGCATCACAGTTTCTTCCCCCACCTCACGTATAACTTCCTCAATAGTCTCACATAAGTATGTGGCATTTTTTACATGTGAGGAAGCATTAATGGACTTCAAAAACATGATGGATCCTAAAAATAAAGCAAAATAATTAACAATGATCATCGATCAATCAATAAATCAAAATTTAAATTATTCAATGCATTTAGGGAAGTAGAATGATCAATCACCTCCGCAAGAAACAAAAAAATTTAGGATTGTCCTATTCCTTCTATTTGTCCAACCATCTGTCATGATGATGCAACCCTTTTTGCTCCAAGACTCTTGGTGGTCCTCTAGCTCAACTTTCATATTCTCAACCATTTCTAACAAGAGGGGGCCACTTAACTCAGCATCAGTAAGGGCTTTAAACCCCACCCTACAAATGGTTACGACATCTATCGTGCCCTGCCAGTAAGGAGACATGCCACAAATAGATTAAATAAGTATGTGTGAGAAAATTATAACAATTCATTGTGATTAATCATTAGACAATGCAAAGTTCAACTTCAAATGATAAATTTTAAAATTTAATTTTAAAGCAATCAAATAAAAAAGAATTACTTGGTTGCAATAAATGGAATGTTACGAAAGTATGAAAACTTGCAAATTTGTTTTCTTGCAGCTTCATGGACCTCCTTGTTCCAACCCATGCTCTCATGCGAGGACTGTGCACTAGGAGTAGTGCGTGGCACAAAATCTTTGTCCAACCTGGATCTTTGGACTCTAGGACCGAAGGTAACAGTGCCACTAAGAGGAACACAAGTAGAAGCACTAGCACTAGCAGGAGCACTAGGAGGAAAGGGAGGCATGGAAGAACTCTCTCCAACACAACCTACGGATGCAGATGTAGATGCAGATGGGGATGAACGAGAACCAATAACATTTAACTCATCTCCAACACAACCTACAGATGCAAATACAGATGTAGATGTAGATGCGGATGAACAAGAACCAATAACATTTAACTCATCCAATTGCCTCTTCTTATTTTCCTTTTCTTGTTACAATGTTTCTAATTGGACATAACAGAAACGAACTGCCTCGGCAGTTGCTAATTTACATGGCTCAATATCATGACCATGTATGCCGGTAATATGGTATTTAAATCTATTTATGCCACCATAATTAATTTCTTTACAAAAATACGTTTTGTTTGATTTCTTGTTCTTCCAGGAAACTCTTCAGTATATTTCCAAGCCTCATCCTTTTTAGCATATCTCTTAGGCTTAGGTTGAGGCTTAGGAGGAGCCATTGAGAAAAATTATTGTTTCCAAAACATGAAGGCTATTGCAATAAGACAATTTTGCAAAGAAATTACCATTTGTGCATTGTATTTTATAAAGTTATAAACTAACAGAAAAAAATCAGCAATCTCTACATTTGTGCATTGTGTTTTTTTCTTAAAAATTTTCAAATTTCAGAAGAAGAATTTAGAAAAATCAGCAAACCCTACATTTTTTTTAGAAAAATTTGTAATACATGTTTACAATTTTTTCTAAAACAAATCTAGGGTTTTCTATTGTTCTACTTCTCTCATTGAAGTATGCAATTTATATTTGAATAGAAAACATTCAAGATTTGGAAAGTTAAACTTAAAAAATTTAACAACAAAATGAAAAACTCATAAACCTACAAAAAAAAAACCCAACAAAATCTATAAAATTTAACGCTTTACCTCTTTCTAATGAGTTGAGAAGTCTTTGCAACAGATGTTATGGACTCCTTGATGCTCTCAATGCAAGTATAGTGCTACCCCAATGTAATTTGTGGAAGCTTTTTAGCTCTTCTTCCCTGCTGGTTGCAAACTTATGGCCTCTTGTTTTTCTTCCTCTCTCTCACTTTTCCTCTCTTCTTCTCATGATAATGAAACAAGACACCTTTTAGGGTTGGAGGCAAGAGATAAGTGAAAAAAAAATGTTAAAAAATTGTGTTTTTTTTTGTTTTCATTTGGGCTTGACGTCGGCCGAGTCACGACCCTCGGACTCGGCAAGTCAGCCCGTGACGCACTGACTCGGTGAGTCATGGGTCAGGGTCATCGTGACTTGGCAAGTATGTCCCGGCTCGCCAACTCGCTTGACTCACAGCGAGTCAGGGAACCCTGCATTGAACAATGTAAGTCCTTTTGTGATGCCAGCATATCACATCATTATAACAGAGTGAAAGTCCACAACTAGAAGGAACCTTGAGGTTGTCTTAGTTGATCACACAATAATATACATTGTTTATCATCTAAGCTTCCTTATTCAAGAGAGGATTTGATATTTGGTGTCTCATTCTAAAATACTCTATTGTTATCTAATAAATCTTCAAAACATCTTTAAAACTCCATTGATGCCCAATCTTACCTATTTTTTCTTACAATTTTTTTTCGCTCCTTTCTTTTAACACGCATTTCAAGATATTTCCCCGGTTATTGTTGTTCAAGTGTTTCATCCTGCATGTTGTAGTGGTCATAAAACTTGCATCAACACTCCATATACAATCTAGTTGCTCAATCTACTCAGCTGGTGTTATTTGTTCACAACCTCACCCCATTAACAGCTATCCACAAAAGATGAAAATGAACTCTCATATAGCTGCCTCTATATTCTTTTTGACACTAATGGCAAAGTCATTCTCTGCTCTGCCTTGATTTTTTTTCTTATGCTTATCAAATGGTTATAAAATGGCCTTTAGCATATTTTATTAAGACTTTGAAGGACATTCAAATGGGTTTCAACTTAATGAATGACCTTGTTGAATTTCCACTCCCTAGAGAACCCCCAGTGGCTGACATACTTTTATGAGTTATACTTCTAGGTCTACTTCTTTCTTGCATTTGGACCTCAACCTCCTTACTATCACTACTCTGACTCTTTCTCATGATTGTTTATGGGTTAAGAATTGAAAGAGAGCTGCAAGTTCAAATAAAAGAAAAACAAACTAACAATGCTCTTCCTATGTGGTAAATAACTTGAAAGAACTTCAAAAAATGCAAAACAAATTAAAAAAATGAAATGTAAATTGAAGAAATCACCTCTAATGTAGCAGCTTTTATCTCTTCTTTCAATTTCTGCTCTTATCTTGCTGCCTTTCAACACAAGTTTGCAAACGTCAAAATTAGAGTGTTTTTTGTTGTTTTAACGAATGAGTTGGGTTTAGGTGTTTTTTAAAGGGGGGGTCGTTGTGGGCCCATCCATATCTAATTTTTCTATATATATACTTATATTTTAAAAACAAGTCAAATCACTCTGGGACTGTAGGAGATGCCTGGCTGTCTTTGGGATGGTCTTGGCTGCCACCTATCACTCCTTGTCAATTCTGCACAATTTCAGAATGTTTCCTATTTTTGGCACTAATCAGGAACTGGGGGTGGGGATGTTTCCTAGGCATCCCTGAGTGGTGCAGGGCACCCAAGGCCATCGTGATGAATTTTGTTTTGTTTGTGTTTTGGTTGTAATAAGGAGGGATTGATCTTTAGGATTAATCTTCTCATGTGTCTTGATCCATTTTGTATGGTCAAGGGTTCCTAAGGCATGCCTATGAGCCTAGGAGACCCTTAGTCCATGTGGATCCTAGTTGGCTTATGAATGGCTAACTTAGTTTTTAGTATGTTTTAGTTTGTTTTCTTCAGTTTTAAGATATTTGAGGGATCTAGAACTTAGATCAACCTCTTAGCTCTTTTAGGAAGTTCTTGGTTGAGTTTTAGTGCATTTTTGAAAAAGTTGCACTCAAAAGTTGCAAAAGTTGTAAACTTGTTGTCAAGCAACTTTGAAAAGTTGCTCAAGGAGGTTAAGAAGTTAGTTCCAACGGTCACCTCCATGGTCCGACTGGTTGGACATCATTTTTGGTATTATTTAACCAATGTAAGACCTGGACTAAAGGTTAGATCCATATGATATATCACTGGTGCAAGAAATTCAATAAAAACCGATCAATTTCAGTGTTACCAGGCTGTGTACGGAGTGTTAAATGTGATGAGATTTGATGCTTTTAAAATCTTATGTATTCAGTCTTTAATTCCATTGGATTGATCTTGTGTTAAGTTTCTTATTCAAAGTTATCAGGCTGTGTGTGTGTACAGACAGGGTTTGGAGGGTTTGACAGGCCCATTTTACTAAAATGCTTCAAACTTGCACTCCCACCAGTGGAATCTCATGAAACCAAGAGGAATGCAAGTTGAATGTATTATATATATGATTCCAAAAGCAAATCACTGGAATCAATCGTCTAGTCAAGTTAGCACTAGGCCCTAGATTGAACATCTCTATGTGTTCAGTCAGGATTTTGGAAGTTAGGGTGCATAGAAGCATGATCTTGATGAACTAAAGATTTGAAGGGTGGTTTTGTGTTTGAAATAGCAAGAGGAAGATTCCTGAGCACTTGAGTTGATCCTATCAACCCATTTCCTATCATCATTAGTGAAATCCAAGCCTAAAGTGATCAATTAGGCCTGTGACCTAAAGGTGGTTAGGTAGTGCAGGAGTAGAATCAAGTCAGGGTGTTTTGGGGATTGAAATAACATTGAAAAGGGTGTCCAAAACTGGTTTTAGATTTGTAAGGTTCATCAGGGATCAAAATCTATGTGCTCGGAAGTAATCTAGAAGACCTACAAGGGTTTTGAAGGTGAATTTGAAATCAGAGCTTTGTGTGATTGGAAGGAAAGTTTTGGTGATTGATTCTTCATATTTGGACTTCAAATAGAAGAATCCAACCATTAGTTTGGATAGAGAACTCGACTGGTGAAGAGCTCCATGAATTAGGCTCAAATTGGGAACAAGTTCCTAAGGCCTAGGAAAAGATAAGTTTGGAAAACTTAGGAAAGGAAGATAGGAGTCTTAAAAGGGGTTTAGGAGTAATTTACTCACTGATTGTAATCCTTGCCAAAGGTTAGTAAAGGTTAGAAGAACCTAGAGACTAGAAGGTGAAAGTTAGTGGGTGAGTGGCCTAGAGGAACACTGCCGCTGACACCTCTGCATCAAGTGGTATCAGAGCCACTAAGATACTATTTGGGAGCAATTCAAAAGGCAAGATGGTAGATGGAGAAGATATCCCTGTGAGGATAACAAATGTGGAGTTGGCTAAGATAGTCAAAGAACAAATGGCAGAGAGTAGGGCTGTCAGAGAAGAGAATAGAGCAATGAAGAGGGAATTAGATAAATTGAAAGGCCAAGTGAGAAGAGGAGAGAATGAAGAGTCAGAGGAAGAAGAGGAAGAAGAACAAGATTAGTCTGGTCAAGATAATCTACCAGAGGATCAAAGGGCAATGCTTGCAGCCCTAGAAAGAGTGGGAAAGAAAGATAAGAATGACCTACCTATGTTCTGAGTGCGTGGATTGGCTAGAAGCCTTAGAGAATTATTTTGAGTGTGATGAAGTACCCCCTAGTCAAAAAGTGAAGATAGCTAAGTCTAAGTTGAAGGGACCAGCCCTTAGTTGGTGGAACTGATGGAAGATTGTCATTGATGTCAAAATCAGAAGCATATATAAAAGATGTTTTTATAACAGAA
Source organism: Chamaecyparis obtusa (assembly GCA_027943335.1). NCBI lineage: Eukaryota > Viridiplantae > Streptophyta > Pinopsida > Cupressales > Cupressaceae > Chamaecyparis > Chamaecyparis obtusa. The sequence goes on along the minus strand of BSBK01002559.1, from coordinate 824,138 downwards.
CAGAATGTATATGGATGATATGTACATACACAGCAGCAATAACAATATTCAGCACATACAGAAAATAACAGTATATATAGACAATGTTTTAATAGACAGCAGAATATACACAGTGGCATATAGAACAGCATATGATAGACAAATATGTGATACACAGAATATACAGAATATATGATATGTGATACACAGAATATATATAAACAATATTCTTACACCGTTGAGCTAGCACAGATATATATACGTAACAGAACAGCAGTATACAAACATAATTGTTACAGCATATACAAATACATATGGAAATGACGGTGAAAGACTTACAGTGATACGTATGATGAAGATGATATAGTGATATGTATGATATAGTGATACAGTGATACAGAGATAAGTATGATATGAAGATACAGGCAGAATGTATGCATACAGCGATTAAGCATGGTTAAAGACTTTGGATATCCCAAGCATGGCAAGCCAAGTTGTGGAGTTCCCCAGTACACAGTTTAGAAGACTGTTAAAAGAGGTGGCACATTTGACAGCAGAGAAAAAGGAATTTGTTGAATACGTCAATAAAGTTTGTGCATCGAAAGTGAGCATTCAGGTCCTTGTCACTATGGAGATGCCTCCCACATCCAGATAACGAAAAATATATATATAATCTTCAGGCGTTGGTATATTGATAAAGAAGAACAGAGTACTTATGGCGGATATCATTATAGTCTACAGTGGATTATTATCGAAGTTTTTGGTATGCGACAAAAATATTATGCGGCGTTAAAACAATTTATATACAGCGTTTTTGAATATATATTATTGACGGCATGTGATATCTAATATGCAGCGGTTGGATATTATACAACAGCTAAAAGTTTTTATGCAGCTGTCAACACAAATTATCGAAGGTTCAAAGACGGCAGAGATTATATTTCGTAGATATTATCGAAGGTTATTTGAAATGAAAGTTTGCAATAATATGAAGATAATCAAAGGTCATCGAAGCCTTGGGGAAAGAATAAATTAGTTAAAGTTAATAATACTTTAAAAGGGGAAATATTAACTTATTTAAAAGTTAATAATATTTTATTAAAAGACACCTTTTCAATTTGAAAAGTCATAACTCTTAAGAGACATATTGTTTCATAAGATGTGAACATATATATATTGAATGAAAATTCTTAAAATGAGAGTAAGTCAGCAAGTGGAGGTGAAAGAAGAAAAGTAGTGAATATGATAAAAAGAAAGAATTAAATGATTATATATTCAGATTTTAATCTGATATATATTATGCATATACAGTTATAAAGATATTATTCTGAAGATAAAAAGGAAAGGTAGAGGTATTGGCTGACTTAAAGAGACTAAATTGCATCCATCATCAGTTGAAGAAAGCAACAATGTCCAGGTGGAAGAAAATTTGATAGCAATGAGTTGGTGCTCAGAATTCGGACAAGGGGAGTTGGTGCTTCCAGTAGGTCGGTGCCTGCGAAGTGTGGGAGTTGGTGCTCATAAACATAGGGGTTGGAGCCTCTAGTAGGTTGGTGCCTACAATACATTGTAAAAGAACAATATTATATAAAAGCAAATTATTTTGTGGTTTTCTCCCATATTGGGTTTCCACGTAAATATTGTGTTCATGTGCATAATTGTTTATTTGAGTAATTCAAGTTATCTTTGAATAAAAATATTTAAATTTAAAAAGGTTATTATACTGATTCACCACCCCCCCCCCCCCTCTCAGTATAATCGTGTGCTCTTTAGGAACTTCCTTCAAAATGAGAGATTGGAAGAAGGAAAGGCAATCATCTCCACTTGGACCAGGATGAAGGCAGAGTTGAAAAGACAATTTGTACCTGAAGATTATGAAGTAACTCTTCATAAGAAACTTCAAAACTTGAAACAAAAAGACCTGGATGTGAGTGCCTACACTCAAGAGTTTCACAATCTTTCTCTAAAAGCCAAGGTGTATGAAACAGAGAAAAAAAAGCTAGCAAGGTATATAAATGGTTTGAAGTATAGCATCCAAGATGAATTAACCTTGGTCACATTGGAATCAGTCCATAAGTGCTTCCAACTAGCCCTCAAGATTGAGGAGAAACAAAAAAGAAGAGGGGAACAAAGTAGAGGAAGAGGGAACTCATTTAGAGGAAGAGGCAGGTTTAATGGTAGAGGGACTTTCCCTAGTAGCCAAGGAGAAGCCAGCAATCAGAATACTGATCAAGATACCGGTGGTAGAGGTTCATTCAGAGGAAGAGGACCAAACAATGGCAGGGGCAGATCAAGAGGAAGAGGCCCTAGTGTGTTCACAGGGAGATGCTTCTCATGCAATCAAGTGGGCCATCAATCTTTCAGATGTCTTGAGAACAATGGAAGCAGCAATCAAGGAGATAGGAGAGTGCAATTGGCTCATGAAGAGGAGGATTGCCAAAGCATTTCATCTTACCATACCACCTCATCTAAACATGTTGACCCTGAGAAAGGAGAGACTCTCATGTTCAATAGGTCACTATTGGTACCAATCAACAAGGAGCCAGCCCAAAGGAAATCTCTCTTCCGGACCACATGCAAGGTGAAGGGTAAAGTATGCAAGGTAATTGTTGACTCCGGCGCTACTGAAAATTTGGTTTCCTTAGAGATGGTTACTAAACTTAGTCTGAAAAGAATTCCACATCCTATTCCCTATAAAGTATCTTGGTTGGGCAAGGATCAACAAACCATTGTAAATGAGCAATGTCTAGTAGATTTCCAAATAGGAGATTATAAAGATAAGGTTATGTGTGAAGTTGTTGAGATGGATGCTTGCCATCTTCTAGGAAGACCTTGGCAATATGACACAAATGCCCAACATGATGAGAAAACCAATGTGTTCACTATAACCAAAAATGGAGAAGCTTTCACTATGACTCCTTTACCTGATGTTTCTAATGAGTCAGCGTTGTCTATTGGTGTTATGTTGGTCAAAGAGAAAGAGTTCTTGAAGGTTCTTAAGGAGGACAATGTCTCATGCTTTGCTATTGTAATCAGACCTAAGGAGATTCATCATGAGGGCAGGGGATTGAACCTAGGAGTCAAGGAAAGTACTTGTCCAAGAGTAGTGGCAGATTTGCTTGATAAATACAGTGGGGTTGTGGTTGACAGTACTAATGATTCTCTTCCACCTAAGAGGGAGATCAGTCATTGCATTGAGCTAATCCCAGGGGCTACTCTACCAAACAAAGCAGCCTATAAACTCACTCTAGAACAAAATGTTGAGGTAATAAGGCAGATTCAAAGATTGTTAGAGAAGGGTTACATAAGGAAAAGTATTAGCCCATGTGCTGTACCTGCAGTCCTTGCCCCTAAAAAGGAAGGTACTTGGAGATTATGCACTGATTCTAGAACCATTAATAGAATCACAATCAGATACCGGTTCCCAATGCCTAGAATGGAAGACCTCATGGATTGCTTAGGTGGGGCAAAGTTTTATTCAAAGATTGACCTCAAGAGTGGTTACCATCAAATCAGGATCAGAGAGGGGGATGAGTGGAAGACAACCTTCAAAACTAATGAGGGGTTGTTTGAATGGATAGTCATGCCATTTGGCTTATCCAATGCTCCTAGTACTTTTATGCGACTAATGAATGAAGTGTTAAAACCTTTTCTTCATAAATTTGTGGTTGTTTATTTGAATGACATTTTGATTTTCAGTAGCAGCAAGGAGGAGCATTTACATCACTTAGATCAAGTCCTAAGGAGACTCCATGAGGAAGGCTTGAAGGTAAACTTGGAAAAGTGTTCATTCTTGCAGGAGGAGCTTGTTTTCTTGGGTTTTGTGATCTCAAAAGGGAGTTTGAAGATGGATCCCTCTAAGGTAGAAGCCATTCTCAATTGGCCATCACCTACTTCAGCCACTGAGGTAAAAAGCTTTCATGGACTATGTAGTTTTTATAGGAAGTTCATAAGAAACTTTAGTGGCATTTGTACTCCTATAATCAATACTATTAAAGGTGGTAGAAAATGTGTTTTTGAATGGTCAAAAGAGGCAAATGAATCCTTTGAGTTGTTGAAAAGAAAGATATTAGAGCAACCAATGCTTGTGTTACCTGATTTTCATAAAGTCTTTGTGGTAGAATGTGATGCTAGTAACAAAGCTATTGGAGGGGTTCTTAGTCAAGAAGGGAGGCCAGTGGCCTTCTTTAGTGAAAAACTAAATGAAGCAAAACAAAAGTATTCTACTTATGATCTTGAGCTTTATGCTATGATTCAGTCCTTAAGGAAATGGAGGCATTATCTTTTGCCAAAAGAATTCATTGTTTTCACTGATAATCATGCTCTTAGCTTTCTCAATAGGTAGGAGAAACTCAATCACAGGCATGTCAAATGGATGGAGTTCTTGCAGGCTTACACCTTCACCATTAAGCACAAGAAAGGGGTTGCAAATAAAGTGGCAGATGCTTTGAGTAGGAGGACACTCACCATTCAGTCTATGCAGTTGGAAAGTGCAGGTATAGAGGCTATGTCAGGCATGTATGCTTTGGATGAAGATTTCAAAGACATCTATAAGGTTTGCTTAGACATGACAGCTAGGTACCATACTGAATTTCCTTATTTTTTGATACAAAATGGACTTTTTTTTTAAGGGTGGATTGCTTTGTGTTCCAAGAGGGTCTATGAGGGAAAACATCATTAAGGAAAAGCATTGTGGCAGCTTGGCAGGGCATTTTGGCTTAGATAAAACTTTGGAATCAGTCAAGAGGTTCTACTATTGGCCCCGATTGCAGACAGATGTAAGGAAGTTTGTTGAAACATGTTTGGTTTGTCAAAAATCTAAAGGTCACACCTCTAATGCAGGTCTTTACACACCCTTACCCATTCCATTGAAGCCATGGGACTCCATTAGCATGGATTTTGTGCTTGGGTTACCTAAAACCAAATCAGGTCATGACAACATATTTGTAGTGGTGGATAGGTTTTCTAAAATGGCTCACTTTGTGCCATGTAAGGCAACTCATGATGCATCCCTTGTGGCAGGCTTGTTCTTTAAGGAGATAGTTAGATTGCATGGTCTACCCCTATCCATCATATCAGACAGAGACCCAAAGTTCTTAGGTCACTTTTGGAGGACCTTGTGGAAGAAATTGGGCACTAATGTGTGTCTTTCATCAGCCTATCACCCTCAATCTGATGGGCAGACTGAGGTCATCAATAGATCTCTTGGCAATCTCTTGAGATGCTTGACTCAAGAACATGGAACAAGTTGGGATTCTATTTTGGCCCAGGCAGAATTCTCATACAATGATTCAGTCAACCGAAGTACAGGGAAGACTCCATTTCAAATAGTATATGGTGTTCATCCTAGAGGCATCTTGGAGTTAAGGGAGGTTAGTGGATCAGACAAGCCCAGTGCCTTAGTTGATGATTTTGCTACTGTTATGAAGGATATCCAAGATCAGGTCAATCAAAAGCTTCAACACACCTATGCAAAGTATAAGGCCCATGCAGACAAAAGGAGGAAAGATGTGTCTTTCAATGTTGGAGATTTGGTCATGATACATTTGAAGAAGGAAAGACTACCTAAGGGACACTACACCAAACTGATGGCTAAGAAGATTGGACCTTTTAAAATTTTGAAACAATGTGGTTCTAATGCCTATCATATTGATCTTCCTGCATATGTTCATTTGTCCCCTATCTTTAATGTTGCTGACCTGTATCTCTATAAAGGTCCTATTGATAATGTTGTGGTTGCAGGTGGTACTGATTCTATACAAGAGGCACAGCTTCAAGACTTTCCCAAGTCATCTCCTTTGGAGATTGAAGGCATTTTGGAAACTAGAGTTGCAAGGAAGACCCGGAGGCACATCTGTTATGAATATTTGGTACAGTGGAAACATAAGTCAGCGGAGGATGCTTCATGGCTTTCCCCTAAGGCTATTGAGAAGCTTGGTTTTCCTTTGTCAGCCTTACCAATTCAAGGGACTTGAGTTTCTTTGTCCTGAGGAGCATGGTGCAAGGCACCCAAGGCCATCATGATGAATTTTGTTTTGTTTGTGTTTTGGTTGTAATAAGGAGGGATTGATCTTTAGGATCAATCTCCTCATGTGTCTTGATCCATTTTGTATGGTCAAGGGTTCCTAAGGCATGCCTATGAGCCTAGGAGACCCTTAGTCCATGTGGATCCTAGTTGGCTTATGAATGGCTAACTTAGTTTTTAGTATGTTTTAGTTTGTTTTCTTTAGTTTTAAGATATTTGAGGGATCTAGAACTTAGATCAACCTCTTAGTTCTTTTAGGGAGTTTTTGTTGAGTTTTAGTGCATTTTTGAAAAAGTTGCACTCAAAAGTTGCAAAAGTTGTAAACTTGTTGTCAAGCAACTTTGAAAAGTTGCTCGAGGACGTTAAGAAGTTAGTTCCAACGGTCACCTCCATGGTCCGACCGGTTGGACATCATTTTTGGTATTATTTAACCAATGTAAGACCTGGACTAAAGGTTAGATCCATATGATATATCACTGGTGCAAGAAATTCAATAAAAACCGATCAATTTCAGTGTTACCAGGCTGTGTACGGGCATGTACGGAGTGTTAAATGTGATGAGATTTGATGCTTTGTAAATCTATGTATTCAGTCTTTAATTTAATTGGATTGATCTTGTGTTAAGTTTCTTATTCAAAGTTATCAGGCTGTGTGTGTGTACAGGCAGGGTTTGGAGGGTTTGACAGGCCCATTGTACTAAAATGCTTCAAACTTGCACTGCCACCGGTGGAATCTCATGAAACCAAGAGGAATGCAAGTTGAATGTATTATATATATGATTCCAAAAGCAAATCACTGGAATCAATCGGCAAGTCAAGTTAGCACCAGGCCCTAGACTGAACATCTCTATGTGTTCAGTCAGGATATTGGAAGTTAGGGTGCATAGAAGCATGATCTTGATGAACTAAAGGTTTGAAGCGTGGTTTTGTGTTTGAAATAGCAAGAGGAAGATTCTTGAGCACTTGAGTTGATCCTATCAACCCATTTCCTATCATCATTAGTGAAATCCAAGCCTAAAGTGATCAATTAGGCCTATGACCTAAAGGTGGCTAGGTAGTGCAGGAGTAGAATCAAGTCAGGGTGTTTTGGGGATTGAAATAACATTGCAAAGGGTGTCCAAAACTGGTTTTAGATTTGTAAGGTTCATCAGGGATCAAAATCTATGTGACCGGAAGTAGTCTAGAAGACCTACAAGGGTTTTGAAGGTGAATTTGAAATCAGAGCTTTGTGCGATTGGAAGGAAAGTTTTGGTGATTGATTCTTCATAGTTGGACCTCAAATAGAAGAATCCAATCATTAGTTTGGATAGAGAACTCGACTAGTGAAGAGTTCCATGAATTAGGCTCAAATTGGGAACAAGTTCCTAAGGCCTAGGAAAAGATAAGTTTGGAAAACTTAGTAAAGCAAGTTATGAGTCTTAAAAGGGGTTTAGGAGTAATTTACTCACTGATTGCAATCCTTGCCAAAGGTTAGTAAAGGTTAGAAGAACCTAGAGCCTAGAAGGTGAAAGTTAGTGGGTGAGTGGCCTAGAGGAACACTACTGCTGACACCTCTGCATCACTGAGGAGCACTGTATATATTATTCTCTATAGCGTCCCTCTGCTGTCCCCCCAAAAATGGCCCCTAAACTACCCTTCGCATAACATGCCCACTGCTGTTCTGCTTTCACTGTCCCCAAAATGGTGTGGGATATATATATTTTTGTAACTCTTATAGGCAGTCTTTAGGATTGAAAAAAGTACAAAACATTTCTTTGAAACATGCTTAAAAGCAATCTCATCCTTATCAATTGAGAAAAGGCAATAAACATCTCTTAAACAGGGCTTCATTCAATATTAAATCTGCTTTATTTTTTGAAATAGGGCTGATCGGATTAGAGTGGCGGAATATGTTTCTGATTTTTTATGCTTAAAATCCTTCATTCTAGCATATTTTCTTTAGTCGAAGTTTTTGGGTGTAAATACCATCTTTGTCGCTAATCTCTGCTGAACATGCCATCACAAAAGTGTGAAATTATGCCGGTCTTGCTTAGAAGGGTCTAATTTATGCTTGGCAGGGTTTGGAAGTGGTAATGCTATACCCAAAGTGCAATCATGTTTTAAGTTGCCTCTGACTGGGAGTGGTTTCCTTTCTTGGCTGCCATTTGAATTGCCATTGCAACTGGCTCAACCACACAGAAAACATGATTCACTTATTTCCCTTTCTTCTTAGAAATTGGCCCTATTTTATGAGTCTTCTGCCACAGTTGGTGCTGAATGGGAGTGGTTATGTCACCTAGAAAGTGTGTAGCATTTTCATTAAAATGTCTGGTTGCGATTTCCTTGATTTTCTGCTCCTATCACGTTTTTCTTCCCTGTTTGCCACTATTGCATTTTTCTAATATCACAGCTACTCTGTTTGAAACTTTAAAGATTACCCATGAAATAGTGCAAAAGTGAGTCTTTGTTTAAACGTACCTTCATGCAGGTTGGGATTCTACTCATGTCTTGACACTTGGATCACATCTTGGCCTGGCACAACCTTTCAAAAATGCAATCTTCACTTACTTGAATAGAATGCCGAAGGAGTTAATTAAACCATTTGCCAACCTTCTCTTCACATTCAAACCTTTGACATCATTTTGTCTTCTTTCTCGTGCTTGAATCAATGATAGCTAGGAACTTCTCCTTTTGTTTGACATGGTGCAACCTCAAAGAAATCTACAACAATGATAGTTACAGGACTAGACTGAGACCGGATGAATTTACCATTTGACTGAGACTGAGACCTTGGCTAGTCAACTTAACGCAAATTTTTGTTGTGGTACCAAAATGGGTTCTAACATTAACATTTCAGATGTCTGGAAGACTTCCCAAGTCAGATGCAATTACAAAATAACATCCCAATATAATATTGATCAACTATTCAAAATTATGTGATGTTAGTTTTGAATATGTAACTTATATGTTAGGAGCATTGGTGTAGGTAGACCCCTAACCCACAGGTTATACAATTGAAGCAGAACATACTTGTGGCTGTGTATGCCACATGCTGTTTTCTCCATAACCCTATTAAGATCATTATATCATGGGCATACACATATAATACTATAATGAAATTCTTGAAATAATTTGTGCTTGCAGATATTGCAAATTCTATCTACCAGACATTTCAATATTGAGTGGTACTTTAGTGGCACATTAAATCTAGAGTGGAGAATATGATTGGGTGATCATTGTTTATGGTCAGTCTCTCATATGGTATATATAATATATATGCTAAGAGCAGACCTCATATTACTATACTAAAATTATAAAAGAATTTTTCATTTAACAGTATTTTAAAGATAACCCACTTCTTTAGCAGGTTGAGTCATTTAGTCTTGGTCATTATGGATTAAAAATGTGTCTTGAACTATGATAATGCTCTTATGAGAAAGTGGATATTGTGTTTGGGTGATGGTTGCATATTGCCAAATTGCCAATCTATGAGTTGCTTTATCTATTATTTATCCTAAGTGCAATGCTAATACTAATCTTGTAGTTGATCTGCGTCAATATCTGTACCTTTTCTGGACAGCTTATTCGTATCTTTCTTGTTCAGTTAGTGTTAGGAAATCAGATCTTGGGAATATAATTTACTGTTTTATATTTACTAATATAAATGACTGTTCTGATATAAGAATAGACTGTGATGCTTTTTATATTTATACTGATTATATTATATGCTGTGACCGCAGGTGATAACAGCAATGAACTCCTTTTATTGATTGTGTTATCCATGCGATCACAGCATACATATATATATGCTGATGATCGGATGACAGCAAGCATTGTGTCTCTTCACAAATGAGAGGGCGCGACCCTTGGTCGCTGCTTGCATTAGTGCTAGCGACTATTAACAACAGTCGCTAGCACTAATGCAAGCAGCGACTTACATTAGTGTAGTCGGCTGTCTCAATGTTCATTCATTCGACTTAATAGTCGAAGCTAACAATTATGATAGATATCGAACATAGTTCGATCAATATATTAATGTAATATCATAATATTGTATTATGATATTATCATTATTATATTATAAATATAATAATGATAATATGATAATAACAATATAATTATAACTCTTTATTAACAATGTATAGAATAGTACAATATATATATATATATATATATATATATATATATATATATATATATATATATATACGAATGAAGCTATATCTTAACAGTTAGGAGGTCCTTGAATGTATATTTTATTTCTTATTTATTCCACTTCCAAGATTATTGAATTCAGTATCTCACTCTTTTATGTTTAAGAACACTGCCATACCAGCACTTAAATAGTAGCAAATCCCCAACAGCAATACTGAATTAGCCCTGGTAACAGCAGACCTGGGTGGAAATCCCTCAAACTCCTGCAACCTGTTACTGTTAACTTACATTGCTATTTGTACTCTGCTACCAAGATTACTATCAAGTTGACTGTACAATTCTAGATTAACAGTTGCAATTTGTTTTAAGGCTTAATGGTGATTAACAAATAACAATCATCTGTATAATCTGACTTGTGTTTAAATCACTGTCCTAGTCTTATTTTGAACTTTGTCATTTTTGGAATCCTATACTAGTTAACCCTAGGGATATAATAGTGGTATCAGTGCTGGAATCTTTGTTCAGAATCTTTATGTCCTTAAAGGCAGCAGCTATGGCTAACCTTTTGACTTTAATAATGATTTCAGGTGCAATTAGAATGGGTGAATTATATATTTTTGCAACTAGTATTAATGGATGTCATATTTATATCTAGATGATTGTAAAATTTTTGCTTTTGTCTCATCCTATAGATTATGTTTCTTGGCTAGGTGGTTTTACCCAATGGTGTTAATATTCTAAATGTAAAATCTTAGCTTGAAGTTGTTTTGAAAGAAAGTGAGTTGAAAACGAGATTAGAGATTGTCATGCTTTTATGGTTACTAAATCATACTGTGAGGCTTCTGCCACTTATGTAAATGAGATAAGCTGAAGCTGTCAATACATACATTTTCACCTTCGGTAAGGGCAGAGTGTTAAATCTGACATTCTGCTTTGCTATGGCAGCTTTGAAGCATCAGTTAATTTAATTTGAAACTTTACTACATTTAGTTGTTGAAAACTGGAAACTCACTAAAAAGTGTGCCGTGTATGTATTTACGGAAATGCATTATTTTGTAAACTCGCAGGTCCGAAAGTCTTGCAGTTGCAGAAAGTTATTGAAATCTGTAAATCTGTAATCTTGGCTTGCTCCTTTGGTTCTGGTAGGAAATCATCATTAGAGAAACTCATATACTTTTATGCAGACTTTCCTGACTATATGGATCCCGATATTTGTTCAGTAGGGTTTTCATACTGGGGAATCAACCTTCAATAATCTAGGGAATTGGGAATAAATTCTGTTTCTAAATTGAGTTACCTTTGAAGATGGAACATTTTACTGTGTCAATTTACTGTCTCATAAATAATGTATTTAGAGGAAATGAAGTTAATACTGCAGTTTTTCCTCACTGGCATCTTTGGTTTAAGACATTTTATTTGGAAATTCCTTTTGTCAATTTACTTCATGTGCCAAAGACTAGTCTTTTCTGTTTTTTCAGCTATTAATTAGTTTCAGATTTCCTTGACTAAAAAGGAAATTTATTTATCTAGTCCTTAATTGAATGTGTGCTTTGCTTTCTTATGATGTAGCGTGCAAGTGATTCTCGGGCTGAAAGTCACCAACTCAGGGAGCAACAGCATGTACATGCTCTTGAAAATGAGTCAAGAGCATCTACTTCATCTGGAAAACATGAACTTGGTGCGGCAGAAGATAAGGTTTTTTCAAATGAAAAGGATTCAGCAGTATGTAATGTACAATCTATGAGGGAATTTGAGAGAAAAGATCTCAAAGATACTACTGGTAAGAGCATTCTAAGCATGGAACGATTGTCTTTGCCAAAAATACTTGGTCATGGCACAGTTCATAGTAATAAAGAAGCAGAAAACCATTATTTATCATCTCTAGACAGCCCAATCAAGGTTGGTTCATCTCTTCACAATGTGGATTTACAAAAGAATATGGAAGAGTTAAGTGGCATTGAAGCTAAGAAATTGTATAATAGTGGTGTGACAAATAGTAAGCAATTAAATTTAGGGGCAGGAAATGATATTAGATTAGGGTCTGTTAGATTTGAAGCTGCAGCAGCTGAGGCTGAGCTAGATGCTCTTCTTGATGCTTTGGACACATCCTCTAATGTTGGTATGTTGGAAGTGCGTGGAACAATATCAGATCGAACCTTGACAGAAAAGTCATTATATAAGGATAAGCAGCCTTTTCAGGATCAATTACAAGGCCCTACTAATATAATTTCGAGGAATAGCCATAGTTTGACGTTGGATGACACAGACACTGAAAAAGTAAATAGAGCGCATCAAGTGGACAGGGCAAATAATACATCAGGTTCAAAATCCACAGTCGCAACTCTACTGGCTGCCAAGTTGAGCACATCTAAGGAACCTCCAAAGGTTGTAGAGGATGACTTTGATGCATGGCTGGATACATTATGAACTTCCAGCAAGTAACCTTATTATTGCCTGTAAAATATCTAACATGCTTTTATTTTCCTTATTAGCAATGGAGTTGAAATTACAGGCATAGATTTCAGAATTTTAGAAAATCTGTTTTTAAATTTGCTTTGACTTCTTGTATAGTATATTTTTCTGTTTTTTAATTGCATAAACCAAAATGTAGGAATGAGCCCCATTTAACTCTTTGTACATGCATATAGCATCCATGCAATTTTATTTTTGTTCCTTCTCATTCAACAATATAAACATGACGTTAATGCCTTAGAATGCTGCGTGATACTAGAGAGATTTCCTTTGCAGCCTGTTATTTTTATCGTTTATTTCTTTCCATGGAACATAAGTGGAAGAGTTGGGCATTATCCTAATTTTGCTGGGTATGTTCTTTAGTGTCCAAAAAATTTGCATTGCTCCAATTTGGTTGGGGATTGGGTGCATCATTTGAACATGACATTTGTGTTCTATTTGATCTTGGGAGACACACATTAGCATTTCCTTGAAGACTAGGGTTGACTTTGAAATAAAGCAATGCTTAGGTTGTAGAAAAGCACTGGATCACGGGTATTTGTTGCTGACATCAGATTGGGGTCAGTTATGCTAAAACCAAAATTACCTCATTTGTCATTTACATTGGGTTTTGAGTTTTTCAACAGGCAATCTGAGATATTCTTTAGCATGGTCCTTAGCTAGCATGAGTCTAACACAGCAATATTGAAGTTGGGACTAAGTTTCTACCCATTGATTAGACCATGTGGCTGATCCAGCAGTTGAACAAGTTGTTAGTTTTCAAATACCACTTTTCTTTCCTTTCGTTGTTCTTTATTTTTTCTTGACATGAAGGTCGGTAATCAATTATGTGAGATGTGCAAATATATCTACCACTCATGTTTGAATGCCAATTTTGTAGGATTCAGCAGAAAAATCCAAGGGCTAGAGATTGCATGTAAGATTGGTTTATTGTCTACTGTGTTTTGAAATAACAGATTTTTTGGAACATACCATGTACATCTTTAATGTTTATAACGAAGAAATTGACCAAACTTTACATGAGAGTTTGGGAATAAGTCGAATATGTGAAGCAATGTACCCCAAGGATGCAGGTTATTCCCGTTGGCTATTCACACCATGTTAATATTCAATTTCATTAATTCTATCTTTAGTAATATATTATGTAAGTAACATCCAACGTAGGTCCTTGTGAAGACGGTATGCAGCCCTAAACAATATATAATATAATGAATTAGGAGTAAGGGCGGGCAGGAAAATCAACATGATTTTATCAATGAATCTGCTCTATGGAGTAATTTTAGGGAAGATTGGAGGTTATGGAATTGAGTTATGAAATGATATATTTACATTTACAAATGATGAAATTTTAGGGTCTCTTCGCCTTGTTCTTCCATCAGGATCAGTAATCTGGAACTTTATAAAGCCTGTCCAGTATCCGATACATTCAAGATTAGGACAGGAAATCAGAAATGACAGAAATGAAGGTATCTGGGAGAAGATTTGAAGAACAGACAAGTAGAGAAATTTGCGGACGGTAGGCCTTTGCTGGGGTGTTGAGGGATGTCCAAGTCGTCCCCTCCATGTCCTCACGACGGACGACTGCCCCCACCATTTTTGATGTTTCAGAGTCAACTTTTTTTTTGGGATTGCTGGGAAATGTCCCCATGCCATCCACTGTCCTTGGGGCGTCCCCATTGTTGGGATAGGGGCAAAACCCCCAGGGACACGTCCCCATGTTTCCCTGCTTATAATTTTTTTGAGGCTGCGCAAATCAGTCGTCCTTTCTCATCTCAAACTACACACCTGACTCCCGACAGTCCTAGATTCCTTCTTGTAGCCTTGTTAAAATTCAACTTCATCCAATTGGCTTGTGAAGGAGGCCACTTGATTCCAATTTGTGAGTTGTTGGTAGAATTAGCTCAACCAATCCCTTGAGAATGGGGGCAAGTTACTTATCATTGCCACATGAAGAAATAACTTTGTTTTCCAAGATTGGTTCTAGACTCTTGAATTCACTAATTTCTCTAGCACTATCTCAAATTTTGCCTGGAAGGAAAGTTCGTTCATAGATTCGTCCTAAAACATCCTTTGTTTCTTTCCTTCCGGATTTACCAAATGATTATTGAGGAACAGACTATCTAGAGGCAAGGAAAGATAAGAGTGCTTCTAGGTTAATGTCCGTGCGGTGAAAATAGCAAGTAGGCTCACTAAAAAAGCGTTGGACTGTTTCAATCTTACAGAAAGCCATTAATTATTATTCAGTATCTTGCATTGAAAATACACGTATATACCTACTCTATCTAGCCCCTTTAAAATCCGAAAATTTCCATTATTTTCAGTAGTAATTGGTAGTCAATCCTATCATATGCCTTAATAATGTCCAAGTTGACAATAACGTTCTTTTACTTGAATGCATCAAATGAAGGACCTCATGAATGATGACAATGCCATTTGAAATCAACCTATATAGAACAAAACCACTGTATTCCTTAGAGATGATGTACTCTAAAAGACTTTCATTTTGTTTGCAATTGCCTTCAAAATGCTCTTGTATACTTGCTACATAGCAGAAAAGGTTTGAAGTCTGTAAAGGAGATGTTTACCTTTCTTACATATCAAGGTAATAAAGTATTATTCACTTCTATAAGCATTGTTTTGTATTTTTGGGAATATTCCAGAGCTGCCCACATATCTTGATCCATAATGCCTAACATTTTTGGAAAATGGTTGATGGAGCATCCACACAAAAAACTAACTTGATTTCCTCTTAGTGTGAATGCACCATTAGTGTTTTGTTCCAAACCTTAGTAAAAAGCCCCAGAATATGGTTAAAAATATCCTTTTGATTTTGAAGGTCCAATCCCTTAGAGTTCCTTAACAAATCTTCAAGAATACCTGGTACATTGAATCTTATATCCATTGGTTCTTTGGTGGAAATAGATAAAATTCTATTAATGCACCTTCTAATTTTGGTGTCATTGTGAAAAAGTTGTGTTCTTGGTAGTACTCCCCAGGGGACCTGTCCCCTGACCTGTCCCCTGCAAAAGAAGCTCCGTTTTTCTACATGGGACATTTTGAGATGCAGGGATGCCTAGGAAATGTTCCCCTGTTGCCCCTTTTTCATTCCAATTATAGGAAATCTCAGAAATGCCATTGAATGTGTAGGAGATGGCTAGCTACCTCGAGAATGCCAGGGATGTCCAGGTGTCCCTTGACCATCTTGGGGACAATTACCTACTAAATGAATTTTGACATGAGCTTTAACAAGAGAAAAACACATTTTCAAATAAAGAGATTGAAGCAAAATATTTAAAGGATGATGAATTGGCTGTATTATCAGAAGATCCGCATGCAACACACAAGGACAATAACTATACTTTCTGAAATGGACTCATAGTCCATGATAATAGTGTAATTCTTAGCTCCAGCTCAAAATTCAAATCTGAAGTCATAGCTGAAAACCACTTTATGCCATTGATGAGAAATATAAGATTCTTCAAAACCCACTCAAGGGTCAGAAAGCCATACAAATGGAAGAATTTAAAGAGGGAGTTTGACAATTGAAGTCATTATGTGATCAGTGCCTTTGAAACACGGATGAAGCTGTATGTAACCCTTAACTACTTCAGCCCCTTCCTATTCCAAGTCAATGGTAAGGATTTTATTTATGTATAGTGACGTAGTCAATAGAATAGCCAATACTCTCATTTTGTTACCAAAAACCATTTTTAGTGATCATACTCCAATGTATGCTAGCAGTTTTTGGAGGGTATTATTTCAGCTCATTGGTACCATCTTATCCTTAAGTGACATATACCATCCTCAAACTGTTGGGATACTTACAAGGCATATCAGTCGGTAGTTTTTTTTTCATTGAAACCACTTACGAATTGCATGAGTTACCAGGAACCATTCTTTGTGATCATAATAAAAATTATAGTAGGGAGTTTTTGATGGAATTATTTCACCCCAACTCTAACATCTTATCCTTCAGCAGCAGTTACCATCCTCAAATCGCCGAGGGAACTATTTCAGCTCACTGGTACGATCTTATCTTTCAGCAGCAGTAGTAGCTGATGCCCTTACCCAAACTCCGGGCCTGAGTCCTATCTCCTAGGGAATTTTGTTCTAATTCTTATATAATATGTGCACATTGACAGTGATAAGCATTTAAATTTTGTTAATTTGATTGTCAATTCTTGTGCAAAATTTCAATTCAAGTCTAATGTTATGTATTAAGCTTCTATAATGTTTTATGATGAATGCTTTATCAATGTTACAATATGAATATTTGAAATTTTTCCATATTTTTAAATTTTCTTCTATTTTTCACTAGCCATTGCTTTCCATCCCCTAAAAAACTGCATAAAGTACCCCCATACTAGATACACATCCCACTATCCCCCTACGTCCCTGGCCACCCATCTCCAAAATTTGGAGGAGCCTAGTTTTAAGCTATTAAATCTCCTGCACATTTGAGCCATGAGAAGCTACTCCGAGTGGTTTTCATTTTGGTCCATACTGCTGATTTGGCTAGTTCTTTCTCCACACCTTCCTTTGTCTGCAAAGATGTTCTTGAATTGTTGTAGAGTCCATTGTATTAAATTGCTCTTTATATCTACTAATTTCTTGATACGAGTGTACATCTTGGATCACTTGTTTCTTGGGACTGTGTTTGTCTACCATTCATGAACTGGCTCCAAGAAATTTGGGGGCTCTAAAGCACATGTTTTCAAGCATGAAAGGGTATCTAACAAGTAGGTAGTCTTCAATGATTGCAAGTTGTATCAATTAAAATTTAACAATCAGACTAGAGGGAAAATCAAGCATTCAGTTTGGGGGAGAATTTTAGTGGTTGCTGCTGCACAGGAATTTGTCCAATCTTTCAACTATATTGCTGTGGTAAAAGAACTATTCCTGGAAATTATGCCCATTAGGTTCACAAGATCTGAGAAATCATTTTGGGATTGATTCTTGAATGATTTTTGTTAAGCCCCCCTTTTTCTGAATTTGAAGTACAGAATTGAAGTCATTGCCCAAAATAACCAGCTCATTCCCTATTATGGAGATATGGCCCAAATTTCTTCCCACTCTTTTCTTAAGAACTAGACCAATTGGCCCAATAAACATTGATAATGAAAAAACTTATCTTTAATTAAAACTTTCCGTCTTGCAGGCTTGCCAATTATACCCAGAACTGAGAATTTCTATTTTTTTGAGGTTGGGGAACAGAGGATGGCAAGAGTCCTTTGATGCACCATAACATGCCAGCATTTCCATTTTCATAACCAGGATCCTGGCTTCAATATGATTTACTTTTGGTTCTTGTATAAGGATGATACCCAGTTTTGACATGTCTAGGTGATGCTTGACTAAATGCTGTAAACATTCCATGTGACAATCTTCATTGCCCTCCATGTGACAATGTAAACATTCCCTATAAATTCTTTTGCCTTTACTTTTTGTTGACACAATTGGCTTTATTTTTGAGTGATGAGGACTGACTGAGAGTCCTAATTTCCAGAGAATCATTTTCTTCCCCTTCCAGATTTTGAAGAGATCACCCCAGTTTTTGTTTCATCCAAACTTGTTTTCTTCCCATCTTTTGCTGTTCTTGTCTTGATTTCATGGAATTTTTCCCCACAGATTTCTGCTCTTTGTTGCATGATTGCCAAAAATCGTATTTCTAGAAAGTTTATGTATATACACAACTTGTATGTTTAATTGTTGTCTTGTGTTGTGATTAAATTAATGTTTTAAATAAGGAAATGATAAATATCCGTAGTTGACATTTTATGCATTTTTCAGAGTGCTATGAGTGCTTGATGTCTACTTGATTAAGTTGAACTTAAATTTATTTGAACTTAAAATATTAATCCTAGTATGGTATTTTAATAGCTGACCCCCTCCTTTTCCCAAATCTTGGTTTTTTTGGGTCATCCCAAAAACCCTGTCCTTGTGCCCGCCATCTCAAAATGAAGAAACTGTTTGAAGTCAATTTATACTAGATTTATTGGCAGTCATATCAAAGGTTGACAAATACGATGTTATCATGATTCTTTTTGGTTGGAGTTCACGAGTCTTAATGGCTCAAATGCTAGCCTGCCCTTTTAGTTTATCTGTTTAGTTTCCCAGCCAGCAGTATATGGAGCACAAGGCGTTGGAGATAGAAGATCTTGATTACAGAGTCAACTAAGGTTGAGAAAATAAGACCTGTTCAGTGGTCACCTGAGACAGACACAACTATTGAAAGACTGGCAAATGTTCGATGACAGGATAACTTACAGAATTGACGAAGGGACTTCTTGGAGGGTGTTTATAACAGAAACGGTTATCATTATCTTATATAATGCCCTTGAATGGGCATGGTACAGTATGACCAACAAGTTGAATATGTGTTGAATAATAGAATATATTGTGATATTGCTATGGGGATTCAACTGTGTAGTTTTTGAGTCAAACTCATTGACCCATGTTTGAATATATGTATATCAACTAAAGAGAAAATGCTCATTTTAGTTATTACAAAATTATGTTATGGTCTTTTGTACTTCTGAATTAAGCTGTTCCTATTAGCAGCTCAATCTTTTGTGGTATTAAAAAATGAAGAGATATTTATGGTGATACTTATTCTATATTAGAAGTCTTGTTGTCAAAGCACTACATACAGGTAGAGAAATTTGGTAAAATTACGTTGAAAATACTTGTATTTGAAGATTCCAGAAGATATGGACTGAACTCTATCATATGACATTCAATGCACCAGATATCTTGTCATCAGCAATGCTCACTCCAACTTGTTTCTCTTTTCAAGATTTATGGGCTTGTTGAACAATTATGTATGTTGGCTCACATTACTAAAACTCTGATGAACGCATGTATAATTACAGCAAGACGTTCTGTGCTGTGAGAGTGAGGATTCATTTGATGCTAAGAGGTTTTCTCAGTGAATCTATTGTCGTCAGCTTCCAAGAATTGGAAGTAATGTCTAGGTAAAGATAGGCCCTACTGTTTTAAAATTGACTTATTCTTAAGAACTTTGTTTGTAATCCAATGAATCCTTCTCATCGTTCTATATTCTTTGCCCCTTTCATGATTGAAAGTTATAAAATTGTTAGGCACTTCAAGGATAATTGTTAATAATCCCTAATATTGAGACTTTGAGATTCTTTAGTTCAGATATTTTGGTTATTGTAATATATGAACTTAGTAATTAAGAATGACGACTTAGTGATTTATAAGAGTGTTTTAAGGTTTTACAATTTTTATTTTAAAAATGATTGGCCAATGTTAATACTTAAATTTAAATGTGGGCAATGTTTATAGTCTTGTGAATGTCATTAAAATCATTCATTCATTCATATACAGTGGAAGATATTTTTAATATTCTTCAAATAACCAATGCTAGACATGTTTTTCAGTGGTCTGCCTTTGTATGAACTATAAAGGACATATATGTATGTAGAAATGAATTTTTTTCTGTTATATTAAATGAGAGCACATCTTTAAGATTTGCATTATCAACATTATAATCATTTAATAGTAATTGTTTCTATGCCTGCTTCCAAGGTCATGCATAGGAAAAAAATCTCAATGCATTGCTTGGTTGATATGTAAAAATATTCCAAACAAAAATGGATATGGTAAGATGACTTTGTTGAAGCGAAACAAAATCATTAAAATCTCTATATAAAAATGTTTGGAATTCATCTATAAAGGCTTGCCTTTTCAAACACCTATCTCTACCATCCACCCCCCAAAAATTAGTAAACATTTTCAAAATTCACTAATAAAAAACATTGTCCTTGGTTATTATTTTTTAATTAATAGTATGTCTATGTTCAATAAAATTAATGCTAAAAAACAATAATAATGAGTCATTCTAAACTATCCAATGACTTTAGGGCAAGCATTGTAGAACGGTAAGTAGACATTTTTGGCTAAGGTTATATAATCACAAGATCTTGAAGGCCTCAAAGGGGTTAAATTTATTAATGTAAATTAGAGTAAACAAGAGACACCAGTCTCAGCATGGGCAAGCATAGTGTCGAAAGAACGACATTATCGACTAAAACCACACCAATATGATGTTTCTAGCTCTCTTCAACTATGGAATAGGTAGACGTGTTGGGGTAGTGAGCTCATGTGCAATGGCCCTTTTTACTCTCATTTAACAAACATAATCACCCCAAGCTTTTGGGTAGACCATTGAATTTGGTGAGAATGGCAAGGAAGTCAAAATGGTTATAAATCATTATAAGTTACAACTCATTTTTAATTGATTGCTAACATGGCATTCTTTGAGATTGTTTCTTCAAGGGAGGTCAAGCATTTAAAGAATATTAGCTATGAGTGCAAAATTGAAAATTTTGTATAAAATTTTCATGGGAAAAAGCCTCTTGATATACTTTATCTAAACCTTTTAATTTGGTTATAGTGAAAAGTTGATTATAGTTTGTATGATATTGTTAATTGTGTTGACATTGTGTAAAGATATTTATATTATCATAATTAAATGAGCGATCTAATGTGTGGGTAGATTTTTATCTTGTAGGTGAAATAAGACTCTTTGAACAAGATAATATTTAACATACAATGAGCATTAAGTTGATGTCCAAATGGTTTTTGGCACTTCATAAATTTACCATTTTTCATTTTGTGAGGTTGATTGTGTTTTAATTATTTAGGAATTTGGTCATTGTGAGTAGTTCCCAAATTTGTGTTATGTTGCATTTATACATGTATGCATTTTATGTTAAGTTATGAACATGTTATATACCTTTTTCAAAGTTCATGATTCCATCATGTAAGGTCTATTGTAACTATACAACTATTATGCATGTATTATGTAATATATATGATAACATAGTAATACTTAAATGATAATATACATGTATATCATACATTGATAGTTAAGATCGTTTTGTGTGAGAAATAATGTGAAAATGAATATAAAGCATATTGCATATTTTTTTCTCTTAGTGTCTCATATCTTGACCTATGGTCATGGGGTATAAATTTATTAGAATCAGTTCTATGAATTAGTGAGCTTGACTTTTAGGTGAACATAATCTTTGAATCTAATGGCTATAGTATAATTATTAGACATCACATTGAAAATTGGGATTATTAGTACTTCGTGGATTAATTATTACTTTTGCTTGATGTCTTATCCAACCATATAGCTAGCTTGTTCATCAGCCTTTAGATTGATTCATTGGTTACTTGTACATATGCATCAATGAAGCTAATCTACAAATCTTCTCAAAATTTGAAGGTCATTTGGAGGATTGTCTTTCATTTTGGAGTCACATTTTCACATGAAAATTTACTATTTGTAAACCTAGTGAGGTCTACATATTTGTTATCATTCTTCACTATTTTTGACGGTCATATTCTTTAAAATGTTTGCTGAGGAAGCTATCTAGTGCATGGGCTATTCTATACCCAAAGATGTTTATTTTGTACTATGCCTTTTATTTGGTTTCAAATTTGAGAAGAGTATATTATGGGTAGCAAAACTTTTATCTTAAAAAAAGTTAGAATATCACTTGGAGAGTATGGTAAGAATTGTATAGATCAAAGGCTAACTAATATGAAGTCCATGAGTTGAAGGTTCCTAGTAAAAATTTGTTTTTACTCTAAATTATTTGGTTGCATATTCTAGGAAGAATTGTGTGTTTGATTTTGAATCTCCACCTTTAATTATAATAACTTGCTTGATGAATGTGATATTTACATGTGATTGTCGTGCTTATATTATCGTGCAGGTCTTGATAGTAATCTCCACAATGTGGTCTATTTCACAAGGTATGAGAGTCTATAGTTCTCTATTTTTTATATTTCTATATTATTGTTTAGTTTTCTTTTTATTTGTTAATGGAGTTGTCTTTTGTGGGGATAGTGATTACATTCAGTACGAGTTTATGATCTTTTTTGGAAAAAATGATTTTTAAATAGTTAAAACCCAACATTTAAGTTAAGGTCTCTAGCTCTTCATAATGATGTAGATCTAATGGTTGGGGATACTCAACCATTGGATTATGAGGGCATTTTTTGATGTTGTCCCTAATTCGCTATTGGTTACTTGGCTTCAATTTGTTCTTAGGGACATTGGAAGGGTCTTGCTACTTGGTGGAAGAATGCTACTAGAGATCATGGTCCTATTTCTTTAGTGAATGTGTCCTCTCAGAGCTTTGATGAGTGTTTGGATTTTGAAGTGGATTTGTCATGCCCTAACAACCCTTTTGTGGTTCCTCCTTTTACATTTTCTCTTCTTATTTATTCACAACCTATTTTTGCCTCATCTTCCTGTTGTTCTCCCTTTTTATGCTATTTTGCCTCTTGTGGAGGTGATGCATAAGCATCTTGGGATTTAAGCAATCTTGCATCAACCAAAAATATGTTTAGTTTCCTGTTGACTAGTTTAGTATTCTGGTTGCGGTTGATCTATACTTGTTGTTATGAGTTGTGGTTTCTACAGTGTGTTTGTGGCTTTGTCTTGAGCCTTATCCAATGATCACACCTCATTTAGATTCATCACATGGGAGTTACTGCAAATTCTTTGTGAGATTGTCTTGTTCTTCATTTTCAAGTCAGTCTTGGTGTTCACCGGTCGATTTTTCGATCTACCAATTTGAATTTTTGATTGCGATCGTGCTAGCTCATTGTTACGTTTGAGGCTGACTTTCTTCCATGATCACATCCCTTGTTTTATTCATTGGGGGTTGTTCCTAGGGATTTGGGAGCCAACCTATTTGTTGTATTATGTTTTCTCTATTCTTGGGAAATGTGATCTTTTCTAGGTCGACTGATGGTTGTATTGCTATATAAGCTTATGGACTTATTCCTAATGGATAAGGTGGTTTTCATAAGATTATTTTGGCTGTAGTTTGGCTAAGGTTTTAAGAGATTTTTGATCATAATAAGGCATGTATGCTTGGCATGTAAGACTGCATGTTGCAGATCGGTTGTAATTGATTTTCTAATAATAATCGAAGGCTAATATTTTATTTCTTTGCTATCTTGGCTATTGTTTCCATTGTGTTTGTGTTAGCTGCAAGGTTGGACCAATCTCTTGTAGGTTTCTCCTTCTATGGCTGCATCAAGATGATCCGACCTACAACTTCAAGGGTTTGTAGAAATGACAAGGAGAAATGCTAGAGGTGGAGCACAACATGCAGATCTAGTGGTCTTAGACTTGTTAAGACAAATTTCTACCAGATTGGAGGCAGTAGAGACAACTTATAGGAGAGGGAAACATATAGAAGATGTAAGTGATGAAGAAGGAGATGAACATAATCAGGATCAAGCGGTGGAAGGAGAGAACAATGAGGCACAACCAGAGTTGAATCATGAAGAGGAGAGGTTCATTAGTGTTAATGTTTGTAGCTTCAGTCATATAATCATTTAGAATACATATAATACGTTTATATATATATATATATATATATATATATATAATGCAAACTTATACTAATATATATGATTGATTAATGAAACATTATAATGAATAGACATGTCCCATGAAGGGACATGTCTCTCCTAGCCTCTTTCTTAATATAAAAGAGAGATCATTGCTCTTGGAAAACATATATTGAAGAGGCAATGTTAATACATTTGCAGTGATCCTAATAAATCAACATGGTATCAGAGCCAGACTGCAAATGTGAAAGAATAGAAATGATATGGAGGAAAATTCATACGAAAGAGATAAGGATTACATGGAGAATAGCGGCGTGAGAAAATTAAGTGTATGACAAAAGCTAAAAATTTGCATGTGCACATCCAGGTTGAGGCTGAATGTTTTTAAAGTTTGCATCTAAATTCTTATGGACTTGAGATTGTGTGTCTTGACATTGAATCGTAGTTGTAGTCCAGTGGGTTAAACATGATTGGATTTCATGTGTATGTGATTTTGTGTGTTTTGATGTCAAGTCTGTGATATGATTCTTATGTATAAGTAAAATCGATAAGTTAAGAATGTGCGTGAGCCCCTGACAAGGAAGACTCCATGAACTAGTACCCTGAGTCATAGGTATTAATTAGTCTCAAGGCTTCATGTGCTTGCACTGAGTACCCAACGAAAGCAATCAGCAAGAGCAACTGGGCTATAGGAAGAAATGCAGTGTTACAAAATAGGCTAATGTAAATTTTAGGAGACTTGTGAAGTTTTGTCTAGAATATCCAGAAGATGTGGTGTCTGTATTACTAGAAGAAAGTTTGTTGAGGGAAGTTGATCTGGTAATCAAGTTTATGCCCGCGTTCTCAATTGCTCCGCAAGAAGATGTATTTTTAGATAATTTAATCCTAAAACTTAACAATATTGATGATATGTGATATCATGTATAGGATACAACTACTGTCACAAGGATGGATGATCGATCATAGATTGATTGATGCTGATATCAATATCATCATATCTCCAAGTATCCCAGAGTATGCTCCGAAAGATGTCTGCAAATATGATGATGTCACTGAGGATCAATGCAATGACAATGTGAAAGTCACCACTCAATGGATGGTCTGGAATTATTTTTTTCTTTGCTGATATGGACCTTGATCGAGATATCACTGTGAGAGGTACGAAGTCGCAACTATAATGATGTATCGATTAAGACGATGTCGCCATATTATCTCTCCTGTGAATGTCGTATGATCTCTCTCATCATATCATCTCTTCTATGAATGTCATTGTATGAATGGTATGCGATTCATTGGTATGAAGTCAAGGGTTGTTTGATGTAATCGTAGTGATCTGATGTTTAAGCTCACAATGATATTGGGCTCCAATACTAATGATGTGATTAATAAAATGATATGTTTCATTTGAAAAGGGAAGTCGGTTTGAGAAAGCTTATTTTCTGAACGCATATTATATATTATATTGAAGAATATTATTTGGTGGGTCTCGATTCATCCTAGGAAAGGATCCTTCAAAGAAAGCATAAACAATAATTGGCGTAAATAGAGATATGCAATTCAAATTAAATCATGGCCTTTGGTAGTTCTTATTGTGTTTTATACTTGCCCCTGCCATAGGAAGAGACGTGGATTTCTAATAAATGAGCAGAAAATACTTTGGAGAAGGGTTACAATAGACTTCATGTCATTACCTTGTCTTCATTCCTATGTGTATTGAGATGGTGTAGTTCAGATTTAATTCTGGCATTGTTTGGTGATAATAGTCCCTGAGAAGAAGTCGTTGCTCCTAGCAATTATTATTGGCTTAGATATTGGGAATAATTGTCACTGCAGACATTGACCAGTTTAGCATAGAAAATCAGACTTGTCCTATGTTCATAATTGTTGAAGGAACTTGTGCATTTTAAAATTGTTCATTGAGGACATACCTCATCTTTTCTATTCACTGTTCATAACCTTCTGAGAATTAACAGAATACTCATTCTTCTCAGTGCTCAATATTCAAGATTGATGGTAGATAACTTGAGAACTATCACTACATTCAGAAGAGTCGATTCATGTATGGATGTGACATTGTTGCTTTCTCTCATGTTGTGCTTGGAGAATGGTTTTTGCTGATCAACTCAACGTTCAGACATTCAAAGTGCTATAGATAGACATACATAATTATTTGATTGGAAATTGAAGATAATAGAAGAAGCATGATTAGAGTGTGTAGTTGTTGAATTGACTTTGGATTCTTAAGCTGCTCATTATAAGACTAAGGGGTGAGCTATTTATGTGAACAGAGGCTGAACAAAAGCATTGTATTGGAGTGCCTTGTTATATCTCGGACAGAGCTGGGAAGTACGTTAATTCTTCTATCCGGCGGTGCTTATACCATGATGAATGACAAAAGAAACATCGTTGAATTAAAGAGTATCAGGTGATGCTTTCTATATTATTGTTCTTGATGAAGTGGAGCAGATAGAGGATATATTTTAGTTGATTTTTGAGGATCTTGATCATATTGATTCAGAGGGAGTAAACCATATCGAGATGGTTTCTCTAGTGACCAAGAAATTATAAAAGGAAAAAGAATTGTGATTCAAATGTGTAATTCCATGTATGTGAACTAGAAGGATTTTATGCAGATATTTAAGTCATGATATTCCTAGATAGATGGTTGGGCATTCAAGAAAAGAGCTTAATGAAGTCTAAAGAATAAAGACACAACTTGCTCGTAGAAGGTTGATATTAGATTCAGAGGGAGTATGATAGTTCATCTAAAAACAACCTTGGTCGAGGAGGTGAGGAGGTTGTTACAAGAACTTAAAGGGAGCATCCATAGAACTATGATAATGAGATTGAGTCCCATGTGTGTTGAATGAAATGCCTTTATGATAACTCCTACATAACTTGGGGTTCACCTAGAGTGATGCAAACTATATAAAAGATATAGTGCATAAGTATGCTATTCAAGGTACATTATCACTACAAAACATATGGATGATATTCTCACCAAGTCTCTTGCTAGAGAGAAGGTTGTATACTTTCGAGATAAACTTGGTATGATGGAGAATAAAGTCTTAAATGAAAAGGAGTGTTAATGTCTGTGATCTATTATCTTTTATTTTATTGCATTCTTCTCTTTGAGAGAGAAGTCTAAGGAGAAAGCCCTTGTTTCCACCCTTTGGGATGAGCCATGATGGATGCACCCTCTGAGATGAGTCAAGGTGGATTTCATGTGTGTAACTCTAGGACTTATGAGCCCTCCTGTGAACATTGGAGAAAGGTGACGACTTTTCGACAATGAACACTTGTATTTGATTGATGTTGTGAGGTGACGACTTTGCAACATCTCCATTATGATGGATATCATGTGACTTGATATCCTTGGACATTTCATGATGGTTAGGATCTCTTAGACATCATGGTAGATATCATAAGGCTGATATCATTAAATAAACCATAGATGATTTAGAGATCTTCATGGTGGATATTATGTGACGTAATATCTGTAGACATTCCATGATCAGTCTGTATAATATCATGTCTATATGGTAAGTATCACATATGTGATACTAGTGCATATATCATATAAGACATCTTGAGTACTTGGTGAATATCATGGACTTGATATTTGAAGACCATTACTCTGAGTACTTGGTGAGTATCATGGATTTGATACTTGGAGACCATTACTCATGATAATCATTTTTGAGCACTTGGTGAATATCTTGTGAGTTGATATTTGGAGACCATTGCTCTGAGTACTTGGTGAGTATCATGGATTTGATACTTGAAGACCATTGCTCGTGACATCAATAAAATGATATTAATTTTTAATGATTATCTATACTCACATATTACTCTGAGTACTTGGTGAGTACCATGGATTTGATACTTGGAGACCATTACTCATGGTAATCATTTTTTAGCACTTGGTGAATATCTTGTGAGTTGATATTTGGAGACCATTGTTTTGAGTACTTGGTGAGTATCATGGATTTGATACTTGAAGACCATTTCTTGTGATATTAGTAAAATGATATAAATTTTAAATGATTATCTATACTCACATATTACATTGAGGTAATATATTTATCCTCCCTAGCTAACAGGGAGTGTGACGCAGGACAGGCCTGGAGGATCCAAAAATGGACAGTCCAAGTCTACACCAGTGATGACAACAACAAAAACCACAACGGAATACACAATATAATGCTTCAAATAGATTTTCATTCAACGTGCTCGGCTGTAAGGCCTTCTGGGTTAGGGCCAAATACAATCACTTACAAAAGTATTTTTGCAATCTCCTAGCTAGTCCAGCTCTGAAACACATCAGCAACTGATGGAAACTCTAAGGCAAATCTAAACTTGAGCTCACAAGCCTCTAAGAAATCTCCTTGTCTCCAAGAATGCAAACCACTAGCTCTGCTATTACAACTATCAGATAATCAATATGACCTTCAAGATCTCGCAGGATCCAATTGTTATCCTTGTCCTTCACTGACTCTAACTCCCCTCTACTACCTAAACAACTACCCAAGCACTCCTTAAATACATTTCCTCAACCACAAGTTGGCTGGAATAAATAATTAACTCCTAAGCCAAGTCGGCTTCTAATACAAACAAATATTAAATGCAACAACAGTCGGCTCACAAATAGCCTTAAAAAAAATTAATTCTCCATGTCAGCCTCTAGATCCACATAGGAGAATACAACACAAGCTACCAACATTAAATACACCAAGTCAACCAACCAAAACTCCAAGAACTCCAGTCGGTAAATCAGAACTACCGATCACCAGTAAAAACAATCGAGCACACCAGGCATCATCGAGAAAGCACATCGACCAAGTACCACAAGCACCACCGAGTACATGTTCCATCGAGCGCCAGAGGTTTTACCAAGTTCCTTCAGAGACTGAGCTTCTTCAAAAAATGAGATCCTTGGTTAAAGCTGCAACTGAGTAACACAGAACCAGCTCAACATACCACCATGCAAATTTGTTGAATACCCAAGAATGCCACTGCATCAGAGTGTTAATGGTAGCTTTAGTCGTATGATCATTTAGAATACATATAATAAGTTTAGATATTGATTAATAATAATATATTGTATTGGTAAATATATATATATATATATATATATATATATATATATATATATATATATATATATATATATATATATATATATATATATATATATATATATATATATATATATATATATATATATATATATATATATATATTATATTATATATATTATGAAAACTTATACTTTAATATATATGATTGATTAATGAAACATTATAATGAATAAACATGTCTCATGAAGGGACATGTCTCTCCTAGCCTCTTTCTCAATATAAAAGAGAGATCATTTCTCTTGGAAAACATATACCGAAGAGGCAATGTTAATACATTTGCAGCGATCCTAATAAATCAACAATTAGAGCCTTGACTAATGTTAATAAGGAACCTCATTTCAACCCACCTGATTACCATGGCAACCTAGATGCTGATGAATTAATAGATTGGATCACAGAGATGGACAAATATTTTGAGCTTAAAGGAACTAGTGAGGAGAAGAAAGTGAAGTATGCCTGCACCAAGTTAAAAGGACATGCATCCTTATGGTGGGAACATGTACAAAAAGATCGACAGAGAAGAGGTAAAGACAAGATCAAATCTTGGGATAGGATGGTGAAAAAGTTGAAAGCTACGTTCTTGGCTAATGATTATCAAATTAGTTTGTTTAGGAGATTGCAGAACTTGAAGAAAAGATACCTAAGTGTTAAAAGTTATATTGAGGAGTTCTACAAGTTGAACATTAGATCCAGTCATATAGATGATGAAGTTGAACAATTTGCTCACTAAATTAATGGTTTGAAGATGTCCATACAAGATAAAATCAGTTTATTGCAGATTAAGGGTGTAGAAGAGGCTTATAAGTGGGCCATGAAGGCTGAAGAAAAGATGAATAGTAGGCACGAGCAAAGACAGAGAGGCAGAGGTGGAAGATTTCAGATAGGAAGAGGTAGATCTTCTATAGATCATGGCAAGAATGAGTCAGAAGTTAAGGACAATGAATGATATAGGAGAAATGAAAGGAGTTTCTACCGAAGGGAGGGACAAGGTAGTGGTGAAAGGAGGAAGTTTAGTGGTATATGTTTTAATTGTGGTGAAGTAGGACACATATCCTTTGAATGCAAGCATGATAACTATGAGAAGAATGCAAAAAGAAACAAGAGAATTACATTTGTTGATGAAGAATCTACCAGCTCAATAAACAATAATCCAGTAGAGGAAGGTGTGATCTTGATGACTAGGAGACTTTTATATCATAGAGAACAAGAGAAGGAACTGATACAGAGAAAGAATTTGTTTAGAACCATATGTAAGGTATAAGATAGGGTATGTAATGTTGTCATAGACAGTGGAAGTTATGATAATCTTGCTTCAGAGGAGCTTGTTGACAAATTGAAGTTGCAAAGATTGAAGCATCCTAAACCCTGTCAGATTGCATGTATACAAGATGAACACAAGGTACTAGTAAGTGAACAATGCCTAGTTCAATTCAAGATTGGGAAGTATTATGATGAGGTTTTGTGTGATATTATGCCTATGGATGTGTTTCATCTTTTGTTGGGTAGGCCACAACAATATGATAGGTAAGCTATGCATGATGGTAGAATGAATGTTTACACTATTTTTGCTAATGGGGTGAAACAAAATTTGTTTCCATTAGAGGAACCTCTTGGAGGTGAAGTATATACTAGTGCGAGAATTTGTCTAGTGGATGCTAGGAAGTTTTTGGATGGCATGAGGCATAAGAATGTATGTTTTGCATTAATACCTAAGGAGTCTAAGGAGAAAGTCTTGGTAGAAGAGAACCCTGAAGAGATCACTGAATTGTTGAATGAATATGATGACATCATATCAGATAATGTTCCTGATGAATTACCACCCATGAGAAATATTAGTCATTGCATGAAACTGATACCGGTGACTAGTCTTCCTAATAAAGTAGCTTATAGAATGACATCGATAGAGAATGAAGAACTCAATGGGCAAGTGCAAGATTTGTTGCAAAGAGGGTTGATCGGAGAAAGTCTTGATCGGAGAAAGTCTAAGTTTGTGTGTAGTGCCTGCAGTGTTAGCACCTAAGAAATATGGTCAATGAAGGATGTGTATCGACTCAAAGGCTATCAACCAGATTACTATTAAATATTGGTTTCCTTTGCCAATGATGGATGATTTGATGGATTTCTTGAGTGGAGCTAAGTATTTCACCAAGATAGACTTGAAGAGTGGATATCATCATATTAGAATTAGAGAAGGAGATGAGTGGGAAAATGCATTTAAAACAAATGAAGGTTTGTATGAGTGGTTGATAATGCCTTTTGGATTGTCTAATGCACCTAGTACTTTCATGCGATTAATGAACGAAGTCTTGAAGAAATTATTGGGTAAGTATGTCATTGTGTATTTGGATGATATATTGATTTTTAGTAAAAGAAAAGAGGAACATTTGATGCATGTTAGACAAGTATTGTAGAGGTTGAGGGAAGAAACGTTGTTGGTAAACATTACGAAGTGTACTTTTATGAAAGAAGAGTTGGTATACTTGGGGTTTATTATATCTATTGAGGGATTGAAGATGGATCTTGAGAAAGTGAAAGGCATTGTTGAGTGGCCTATACTGGTGACAGTTGGAGAGGTAAGATCATTCCATGGGTTAGCTAGTTTCTACCAGAAGTTCATTTAGAACTTTAGTTCAATTTGTGGACCGATGGCTGAAACTATGAGAGGTTATAGGAAGGAGTTCAAATGGACACATGGGTACAAAGGAGCTTTGAATTGTTGAAGAAGAAGGTGACAAAACAACTGGTGTTAGCTTTACCGGATTTTAGTAAGGTATTCCAAGTGGACTGTGATGCTAGTGGAAATGCAATTGGAGTAGTCTTGACTCAAGAAAGAAGACCAGTTGCTTACTTTAGTGAGAAGTTGAATGATGCTAAGGGAAGGTATTCAATGAATGATCAAGAGTTTTATGCTATAATTAAATCTTTGAAGAAATGGAGGCATTATTTGTTACCTAGGGAGTTTGTATTGTATATTGATCATCAAGCATTGAAGTATTTGAGCAGCAAGGGTAAGTTGAATCAGAGACATATGAGATGCGATGAGTTTATACAGAGCTATACATTTGTGTTGAAACATAAGAGTGGTGTGGAAAATAAAATTGCTGATGCCTTGAGTAGGAGAAGAAATTTGTTGAATGAAATGAAGATTGCAATGTTGGGGTTTTATGAATTGAAGGAGTTGTATGAGGAAGATGTAGATTTCAGTGAACCTTGGAAGGCTTGCAAAGAACCTATTGTTGGTGCAAGAGTAAGTGGTTGGATTATTTCATTCAGGACGAGATGTTATTTAGGGGTAGTCAGTTATGTATTCCTTAAAGTTCCATGAGGGATAATTTGATTAAGGAGAAACATAGTGGCAGTTTAGCAATACATTTTAGCATTGATAAGACAATAGCTTTGGTAAGTGAGAATTAATTTTTTCCACAAATTCAAAAGGATGTGAGGAATTATGTTTAGAGTTGTAAGGTATGTCAAGTTGCCAAAGGCAGTAGTCAGAATGTGGGATTGTATACACCTTTGGCAATATTGGTTAGACCTTGGGAGGAGATTAGTATGGATTTTGTGTTAGGTTTACCTAGAACACATAGGGGTTATGATTCTATCTTTGCGGTTGTAAAAAAATATTCCAAGATGGAACATTTTATTCCTTGTAATAAGATAACTGATGCGGTGCATGTGGATGGCTTATTCTTCAAGGATATTATGAGATTACATGGATTACCTAAGAGCATTATTTCTAATAGGGATATTAGGTTTGTTGGATATTTCTGGAGGACACTTTGGAAGAAGATGAAAGCTGATTTGAAGTTCAGTTCTACTTTTCATCCATAAATTGATGGAAAAACATGGGTTGCGAATAGGAGTTTAGGGAACTTGTTGAGGTGTTTAGCTGGAGATAAGCCTATAAGTTGGGATTTAGTTTTACCACATGCAAAGTTTTCTTATAATAACTCAGTAAATAGGAGTATAGGGAAGACACCATTTGAAGTGGTTATTGGATTTAGTCCTAAGGAGATAGTAGAACTGAGGGATATCAGTCCTAATGTTAGGAAGAGTGCTAAAGGAGAGGAATTTACTGAGGTTATGAAATCATTGCATGAAGAGGTGAGACATCATTTGGAGAAAATGAACCAAGGTTATAAGATGAGAGATGATATGAAAAAGAGACATAAGGAATTTCAAGTAGGAGATGAAGTTATGGTGTACTTGTGAAAGGGTAGGTTTCCTATTAGTACTTATAACAAGTTGAGGATGAAGAAATTTGGTCCTTGCAAGATCTTGAGGAGATTTGATTCAGGGAATACATATGAAGTGGAATTATCAGATGACATGGATATATCACCAATATTCAATGTTGCTGATTTGTTTGAGTATCATGAATAAGATGTTGATAGCATTGGTGAGTTGGATGTTGGACATGAGCATCCTAAGAAGTGGAAGGATCAGTTAGAGTAGATCTTGGATAACAAAGTTGGTAGGAGTACAAGAGGTCAATAGTATATGGAATATCTTATCAAGTGGAAGGACATATAGTTGAAGATTCATCAGGCTAAGGTTGATCACTTTGTTTTTCCTTTAGCCCCCAAAAAGTGAGGGACTTAATTTTCAAGTACTCCAGGTGTCTGATGCAAGTGCATCTTGGGATTTAAGCAATCTTGCATCAACCAAAAATATGTTTACTTTCCTATTGATCAGTCTAGTATTCTGGTTGTGGTTGATTTGTACTTGTTGTTATGAGTTGCTGTTTCTACAGTGTGTTCGTGGATTTTTCTTGAGCCTTATCCTATGATCACACCTCATTTGGATTAATTGTGCGGGAGTTATTGTAGATTATTTGTGAGACTATCATGTTCTTCATTTTCTGGTCAGTCTTGGTGTTCACTAGTTGATTTTTTGATCTATTGATTTGAATTTCTGATTGCAATCATGCCAAATCATTGTTATGTTTGAGGACGAATTTCTTCCATGATCACATCTCTTGTTTTATTCATTGGGGGCTATTCCTATGGATTTGGGAGCCAACCTATTTGTTATATTACATTTTCTCCATTCTTGGGAAATATGATCTTTTCTAGGCCGACCGATGGTTGTATTGGCCATATAATCTTATAGAATTATTCCTAAGGGATATGGTGGTTTTCATAAGATTATTTTGGCCATAGTTTGGCTAGGGTTTTAAGGGATTTCTGATCATAATTAGGCATGTATGCTTGGCATGTAAGACTGCATGTTCTAGATTTGTTGTAATTGATTTTTTGATAATAATTGAAGGTCGATCTTTCATTTCTTTGCTATCTTGGCTATTATTTCCATTGTGTTTGTGTTGGTTGCAAGGTTGGACTAATCTCTTGTATGTTTCTCCTTCCTTGGTTGCATAAGGAGGGGCCTCTTTCCTTTCCCCCTCAGTGGGTTTCAAATGATAATATTGCTTGAACTTTTGAAAGGTTACATTGCCTCTTCCCCCCTCTTTCTATTGTCATGAAAGAGTATTTTTTATTTAGGGTTAGGATCCTTGTTTCCCGCAAAATCTTAGCCCTGGTCTAAAGCTTAGTTTGTCTGATTTGGTTTTTGTTATCTCATGGCTTGTGACATTTGTCCTTCTTTCGTCGATGGTTTCTTTTGTATCGCTTCTAGTTCCTTCCTACTTTATCTAATCAAAACATTTAGGTTGAGGTTTATGCTAATCTCGTGGTGACTATTAACAATTAATTATCTTCTTGTTTGAAGGGTTTTGTAGCTTTGTGTTTGTAGTTATAGGCATTTATGCCATATGATTATAAGTTGTCTTATTTTATAGAGTAGTTGAATTCTTATAAGAGTTTAATGAAGTTTTAGAACCCTTTCGAGCTAAATAGAAAATGTTGTAATGATTATTTATATCAACCTTGTTAGGGAAAGTCAAGATTGTGCTAAAATAATTTTTGAAATTATGAGAGTTAAACCCTAGTTACAAGTGCTAGTTTAGAGACATTAATACTTGGAAGAAAATTTTCTATTAGCGTTTAATCTTTTTATAATTTTAGTTATTTTTTTATAATAAAAGAAACAAAACAAGAGTGTTGACCCTTTACAAAGATAGGATAGAATATACAACTTACAAAATACTAGTAGAACTACTAGGAACACACATCAAATGTGGGTAGAAAATTCACCCCTAATGCGGGGAAAGAATGGAAAGAGGAGGAAAAATGATCTTTCCTCCACCAAAAAACAACAATCCAGGAAATACTGTCATTAGGAATACCCTTACTAGGGGAAACAAGTGGGGAAATTCCCTTGGTAAGACTGTCAAAGCAATGAGTTAAGTGTTGATGAGGCAACACATCATGTACCAAAGGTTGGAGAAAAATAGGAGCAACAAATGAAGAAGGGTCCACATGGCCAGAGGGGTATTATTATTGTTGCTAATTATCAATTTTAGTTTTTGATTATTAAAAAGAAACCTAACAAGGGGGTTGATACTTACATAGAAAAGTCTCAAAGGTGGAAAAACATGCCATCAACAACGCATAGACAACACAACATTTGCTGACTAGAAAGGAAAACCACAACACAAAGGCTAGAATCCCCTCAAAAGACAGACCACAGTCACACTACAAGAGAAGATGAGAAAGAGTTTGAAGAACATTTCTTCCCACGCCTTCAAACAATTGTCTAGGCGAGATTATCCTCAGGCTCCCCATCGAAGAAAACTCCGCTAGGAAAATCATCACCACAAAGGCTAGAGTGCTTAATAGGTTGAGTAGTGTCAGCAAAAACTTGTTGCAGAACAAAAGTAGAAGTAGTAGGATCAGAATGGACCACAAGGCCAGCATGGGTTGCACTTGAAGTAGTAGGGACAAGCATCCAAGGTTGCAACAAGAGAAATAATCAGATGAGTAGAAAAAGCTTAATTTCGATCAGCAACATGGGCACCATCCAAATCTTTAGTAGGGGTTTCATTTTCATCAACAAACTGTGAGTCTTTAGAGGAAGAATCAAAAGCATGAACTATCCACTAGTAAATTTTGCCCTAAATTTCGATGAGAAAAGGTCAAATTATCTACAACAATTGGTCGAATAGGCGACTAAAACTGTCGTCGATCTTTTTTCATCGAATTGTCTACGTGGTGATTAATCATCAAAATTTTGACTAGACTAGCGTCAAATTATCCACTGCAACAATCCCTTGGAAGTGGAAGAATAAAAC
The DNA here is from genome assembly GCA_027943335.1 of Chamaecyparis obtusa. NCBI lineage: Eukaryota > Viridiplantae > Streptophyta > Pinopsida > Cupressales > Cupressaceae > Chamaecyparis > Chamaecyparis obtusa. The sequence continues at coordinate 787,793 of BSBK01002559.1, read as the reverse complement.
CACCACCTCGACTGGGTCAATTGGTGTGAAGGTCGAAATTGAGATGTTCACTAGGACTTTTAGCATCAAACTATCCACGGTGGTTCGTGGAAAAGACTGTTGAATGCATAGCATTCTGGTCGAAAATAGCGTCGAACTAGCCATGATTGTTCATGGAAAAGACCGTCGAATGCATAGCATTTTGGTCAAAAATAATAGTGTTGAAAGGTCAAAATTGAGACCAATCCAAAATGTTGTTTAAAAAATAATTGTGGTGCACCATTTCAATATATTCCTAGTTTTAGTTGAATATATTCGTTGTCTATAATTAGCATTGCAGTGTCAAGTGTAGCATGAATTCATAATATGTGTGGGATTTATGGTAACTAAAATATAGTATAAATTACAGTCCAATGAGATGAGATCAAGAGATAAAAATATTAGGGCTTCTTCTATTGTAGATATTCAAGTTAAATCCTCAGAAGAAATGACAAAGTGTTGAAATTGGGAAAGATAACATATCCAACTCTCTGGGTATGACATACCCCAACAAACTTGGACTACTGCAAATCCCAATTGAATTCACTAGAAGAGACACCTATCAGTCATGGTATTTAAGCTGGTCATGATGCAAGAGGAACTAACCAATCAAAAAATAAATTTTACTCAAGTAGATTGGTAAAGGATATGCATAGATCATAAGGAAAGAAGCATCATATAAAATATTCATCACACGTTGTGGCGAAGTGCAAGACATATCTGCATGAGGACCAATATTGTGAAATAAAGTGGATAAACAACTAGAATCCTTACTTACAAACTAGAATATGCACATAAGTCCTTAAGGTGCCTCCATGAACTAAAAATAGTAAGTTAGAAACAGGAGGAAACACGGATACCAGAAGTAGAGACAACCAAGGTCCTATTTTAGTTGTGATCAACTAAGTCATAGAACTATAGGATGCGACATAAGATAGGATAGTAGAGTGAGAGCAACAAAGTCAATTCCACTAACAACACCTCTTTGTTGTCTCAAGACAATACAAAACGTTCATGGGCTAATGTTAAAAGCCAATGAAGTACTACACTCTTAGACCAAACATTAAATCCTTCAGATTCATCAAAGAATTCTAATGAGTAATATCACAGACCTAATTAAAGGAAACTAAACAAAAACAACTACTTAAGCTGTAACTTGAAAGCACTCTAATACTCCAAATTACTCAAAAGCAGACCATCATGTTAACTATGCAACTAGTATTTTCTGCCTATTTTGTAATCAATGCATCCATAACATGAGTAACTTAAACCTCATCATTCCTGTCAACCAACCTTGGCTGCCAAAAATTTACCACTGGCAACACTAACTCCAACATCATGCCAACGATCATTGTCACCATGATGACGAAGACTTGGTATTGGTGGCCCAGGAGAAAGTTTGGCTTCTATAGCAAACCAGATTGTCCCAGCTGCCTCCATAGCTGCTTCCAATGATTCAGTGTCTGTAATCCGATATTGCCCAACATATTTGGCCTTGTTTCCTGCAAAATTAAATATTTATGTTAACCTAAAATATTCCAAGACATTGTGGGCAATTCCTAGTGTTAGCTTTAGTTTGTCAAAAATGTTGTTAAAATCTCAACGATGAATCACTGCTTTCGTCATCTTATATTATCCTATAAAGTTCTGACATCTAGATGACAACCATGGCAACATATATGCAAGATCTCATAGAATAATAAATATTTGTCATTAGGTTTATAAGTGTGACCTCATAGAATTCATTATCACTTAGCATTTAGCAACATATCAGGTCATACTTCTAGTTGACATCTTTAAGACAAATGACAATCAGGATCAAACAACTAAAAAATATATAATAGTATTACTACTGAATATTTTTGACACAAGGACAGCTAAAATATATCATCACAATTGTGAAAAAATGGATATGAACAACTTCCCATCTACAATGTGAGACCTTTTTATTTGGAGGCCAACAAGAAATATGTAATTACCAAGCCATTCTTGAAATAATGGAAATAGATTTCATGTTCACATAGATCCTAGATCATATCTCAAAAGCCACTCCTATTAATAAATACCCCACAATATGCTTTGAAGTATACAAAAGACAATATATATCAAAATGTCTAAATGCACGTAAAACAATTGAATGGAAACTGAATAAATAACTAGAAAATGCCAGCTGAAGCATGCAGAAATACCCTAGTTCACTTCCAATATTATACATCATATAAATAGATGTTCCTAGTTTCCTGTCTAAATGCAAGAGAGCTCTTAAGCTTTACTCCTGCTGATCCTCGTTTCAGGATTCACCTTATAAATTGATTGCCTTCTTTGCTATTTGAACTCTATAATTGTTGAATCTCTATTTCCTAGGTTACAAAGAAAGATCTATTAGCCCTTGCTTATGTAGGCTCACTGTTCCATTTATAAGGAAGTTGGCTTTCTCATTTCCTTATATAAGTGTGTCGAGGTAAATCTCTTTAAAGTTTTGAAAATTTGGGAAGTGTCCCATTCCTCTATCCAATTGCTTCCACTGTCACTGCGTAGAGCCTGAATTGGCATTTTTGAAACACCTTTAGTTGTTGTCCTTTGGGCTCTGCTATTGCACCCTAAATATCCACCTTGACTCCTAATAGAAGAGCATGCACTACTAAATTATCGCAATGGTTAAACACATGTCAAAGCAAGATGAAAGACGGTGTCATAATTTAGAGGCAACCCTGCTCCACCTTTAGATCAACGCTGAATCTATAAACAACAAGCATGATCTACTGACATGGACAGTTATAACATCTATGCATTGGATAGGACTTGATAGAGGGGGTTGAGGATGTGGTGCAGGAGCACCAAGGTCACAAGCAGGAGGCAGGATGAGCCATAGGGACATTGATGGATCTCGGGGAGGAGTGGAAGACAAATGGCCTTTAAAGGTCATCAAGACATGTAATGAGGCCTATCATGGTCTTGAAATGGTATTTTGATCACATGTTGATCATATTGTAATCAAAGCTTTAATGTAAGCCTTAATGGCATTATGAAGTCTCAAAAGTACCTAGGGGTCACTAGGAATGGACTAAGGGTTGATCCTAGGTTAGGTGTTAATGGAATTGACCTATAAGGGTCTTAATAGTTGTAATAAGGTCAATAGAGCCTCTAGATGATGCTAAAAGCACTAAAAGTGCAAGATTTTGTAAATTGCCTCTAATGGCAAAAATGGCCTCAAATGGGCTTAATGGGGTTAGTTGGGTTAGTAAAGGTTATAGGATGATAAAGGTTATCATTAAAACCTTTAGAAGTCTTTAGTTTTGGCATTATATGTTTAGGTTGTTGAGTTGACAACTTTGTTGTCAACTTGACAACAAATCTCTAAGTATTTCATGTTGTGAACAGTCAGTTTTGATTGTTGCAGACAGTTACAAATAGTTAAGAGGTTGTTGTCAGGTTTGAGGGAGAAGATGGAGTCTATTTAGAGGTTATTCCACGTGATTAGAGGGGAGAGATCATACTGAATATGAAAAGGCACGAAGTGAAAGGTTTTTGGAATGAATAAAATTTAATTCTCTGCAAATTAGTAACTCACTATCCCGTGGACAATCAAGACACCAGTGTGTTGTTCTGAGCATGATCTCTGCTTTGTGTGGATGTAAAACATTTATTTGTTTGGGATTCTACTTGTTATTATTTCCATTACATTGTTTTTCCTTGAGAACACCAAGAAACTATCTGGTGTAGTGACAAAGACTGGCTCCTTAAGCGTACAGTTAGCGGTCTGTTTTGAAGACCTTAACTATGTAAGGGCACTCCCCTCCTTGTGATCTCTATGAATTGGATGGGAGATGTCTAATTATATTATATGTACATTATGGAAGTTTGATGCAGGGTGGAGCACAAAGTGAAAGAATAGTGAGTGACTGGTGAACACACAGTGAAGGTGCACTTGGAAAGCACCAAATGGTGGACAGGAGTGATTTGATGGCTGGAGTAAGAATGTGATGGTGGAATATGTCTAGGGGGATGTATTGGAGAGTGTTTGAAGCATGTTTGTACTTGTGTGTTGCTGGGAAGGGCATTTGCCACAAAGCCCTAGATTTATGACCCTAGGAACAAGGGTTTAATGGTTTGGGAGTTGGGTGAGTAGTGTGACCAAGAAAAGTAGAAAATTGGTGGTTTGGAAACCTAATATAAGACTGTTTAAGGTCATAGAGTCTTGGAGAGTAGTGGAGTATAGGGTTGCTTTAATAAAGGGGGCTAATTAGGCCTAGGAAAGAGAGCAAGCAGCAGTAGAAAGGTTCACCAGTCAAGGAATGAAGTATTGAGGTTGAGATGGGTTTTGTAACTCCAAAAAGGGTACTTGGAAAGATAATTACTTTACCAGGTTGTTTGGAAACATTTCATGGAAATTGCAGATTTTTGTTTGGACAGGGCTACTAGGCAGGCCTAGAAGGGCTATAGTGAAGAATGATGAAAGATGGATTGTTTGGAGTTGGTGAAGAGTTGAAACATGTCAAATGTACCATGATAAGATGATCTAAGGTGTTAGGGTCAGTATGAGAAGCTTGGTTGAGATTTTGGTATGGTGGAGGTGCTAGGTACACTAGGTAACCCAGGAGGGTATTTGAAGTCTGATTAGATTGGATTGAGGAATTGAGATAATGAACTCATAAGTATGGATGTGGAAGTGATCTACCAAGTCAAAGAACTCTATTTGATTATGTCTAATGTATTTTTTCTAGAATTCTAGGGAGGTACCACTACACATGCCAAGAAGGGTATTTGCCATGAAGATTGGCACCAGTACGTTGTGCGGAGAGGCATCAATTCAGTCATTTTTATGATTCCATTATTGCCTTCATGCAATTGAAAAACTCAGAAGAAGCTTATGGCAATTCAATGGGACTTGAATTTTTGTGTCCCCGGGAGTATGATGCAAGTGCATCTCATGACTAGCAATATTTTGAAGATTTTGGATTATACGTAGATAATTTATATTGTCACATGGCTTAGTAAGCCATTTTTGTGTCTTCATGATGTAATTGAGCGTGAGACTCAAGTAGGGTTAAATCCTAGTAGTCTAAGACATAATAAATAAAGGGTTTGTAAAATCGCGGGTTTGTAAAATCGTGAAGTTGACAACCTCGTTGTCAACTCCACGATACTATTCTAGTGTCTCTCATGTAATTAGGGCTTACTCTAATCGGTGATGAAAACCGTTAGAGAAATCAGTACGTTAGAGAGTCAGTTATATTACAGAGTTAGTTTTCGGTTGAAATCAGTTTTGAAAGTTCTTTATGTTTACACTTTGAAAAATCGAGAGTAGTTGTAGAGTAGGTGATTGAGAATCGGTGAAAGGAGAAAGAAACTATGTAATGAAGGAAGGAATAATAAAGAAAATGATTGGCTATCCTTCGATCCTTCATCCTCTTGTTTATAATTTCTGTTTTCAAAATTGCCGAATGATTCGAATAATGAGGAATGAATTAATAATGTTTTGTAGCGGTGTTGTATTGAAACCTATATTATATGCAATTCGGTTTCAAGATCGGTATGAATGTTTTGATAACAATCTCATTTTGAGAGTTCATTGTTTTATTTGAAGTTTGATAAGATTCTTGGTATCGGGTTTATTGGAGTTTAATGTTTTTTGAATCAGTTACGTTTGTTATTAACAAACAATTTTTCAAAGATCTCTATTTTATGACAATCGTGAAGGGAATGGTGGAAACTGATAGGGAAAGTTTCATAAATTTTCAATAGTCTATATTTCATTTCATCTAAGTTTAGTTTGGTGTCAAATGTGGACATCGGTAAGCCAATGAATTATTAACTATTGCTAGATAATGCAAGGTCGTGGTTATTCAGTGCAAGGTGGTAAATCGGTAGTCAGATGGACTGTGATGACCGATTTGACAGTGAGGAATGATTAAAGGATTCGAAGATCCTTAGATGGTGGTGTTCGGTATTTAAATGATTCTAAAGGTGGCGCAAGTTTGCCATATGTTGAACCCGACCCTGACAGTAGTAAAAAGGTGATGAACCCGTGAGGAAACTATGTGTCCACTGTCATAGGAGAACCGAGAATGGCAAATAAAACGTAGAACCTGAGACATCAATTGGTATTATTGATCACAGATTCAGTTGTTACCATTTATCCATGGTTTGAATCGACATTATTATTCTGTCGATATCATATTTTAGATTGTGTTTGGGCTCATTTATCCTTCCATTGCCGAGCTTTGCATCAGGATGGAGGTAGATTCCTATGGAGGGTGTTTGAGGATAGAGGAAGGTTTGTGACCAATTACAACATTCTTAATATTGTTGCATTCTCCCTCAAGAAGGTTCATACCTTAGTCTTTGACCTTTCTAAGCATCATTACTGTAGTTTCCTTGACAATACGTAGTGCATTGTTATATACTGCACAAATACACTCACTGCACACGTACAGTGAAACATGTGTCTAATTTATGGTCAAGTTCTATTGAGCTTGTAAATGTGATTTCAAAAGCACATTCCCGTGTACAAAACTAGCATGTCCACAAAACATGAATGAGAACAAGGTGAAAATCCAAAGCCCATTGGTTGAGATTTCCAAAGAGAGAAGGCATGAGACGATTGAGGATTGTAGTCTTCTAACAATGTAAATTTCACTTTGAAAACTAATATAAATGCTTTAGTTCTTTTCTTGTCAAGAAAAATGATCTCCTTTTGCTCTCCTAAATTATGGTATGAGTTTTTTGATATTAATGAAAAGGTGCCATCTTCTCTCAATTTTTGGTACAAGGGTATCAGGGCACATAATAAAAGCCTATGAGATTCAATTCCTTTATGATAGGTCAGAACTGAGTGGGCTTTGATATCATGTTAAAATTTATAGAGATAATAGCAGTACAAAGACAAGACGCATACAAATAAAACTGTCTATATATTTTATCGAAGAAGATTACATGCTACATGTAGTCTTTAAAGGGCACAATTTCTTCAAACCTAGATCTGAACTTGATAGCTAGCTTAAACTAATTAGCTACCTAATAAAATCCAACTCTAACAAACTACGAAAACTGAAACTAACACTGCCAGCAACATGTTTAAGATTCAGTTTATACATGCAATGACTTATGATTGATTGTGACATAATGGAGACTTACTACAACATATTTTTCTTTCTAAACTCTACTGGCAATAATCAACTCGTAGGAGAATGTGATTGCCATTTTTATTTATTTCTCTTGTCCATATATGAAATTTCTAGATGACATTTTTAATGTTATTTCTACGTTCATGTTTTGTTTTGAACATATATGAAATTCAGTATTCCATTTTTGTGTATCTGCAGACTATTAGAACTGTTCAGGATGTTCCATCCTTGGAAAGCAGGAGCAACATGATCATATTTAAAGATGTATCTTCAAATTATCCTTGACGAAAAACACTGCTCATGAAATAGTTATTTGTAAGAGTCTAGAATAGGTTATTAAGTCTTTAAGAAAGGGCTTATTGTTTAAAATATTCAAATGAAGTCATTTGGTTATTTGAATTTTCAAATATTTAAGTAAACAACGGCTAGTTTAGGGCTTTAGCGAGAAGTTTGAGTTGGTTACTGTTTTAAAGATCAAATCATTCAACTAACCGATGAAAGGTGGTTGAAGTAGTTTTAAGAAGTTCTGTTATTCGTTAAGGAGTCTTATTTAGGGAGTCTCTGTCACAGGACAAAGGGTAGATTTTTTTGTAAAGACTGGTGAATACACATCAATAAAACCCTCTATTTTTGCGAGTCTATTCATTCCTAAGAATCTCGATTTGATTTGTTTTGATGTGTCAGTGAATTAACAAGGTTGTTCATTCAATATCATCATTTGGAATGTGTTTATTATTGCATTGAACTTGCTGTCGCGCCTGTTGTTTTGAATAGCGTTCTTTTATCTGAACTCTCTGTGCAGCAGGTTTAGAAATAATGTTTAGAGTTGTTCCATGAATACACAGGCCTAATTCATGGAATGACCATTTGTTAATTTGTATTATTATGCTTCTAATTTTGCACATGCAGAATCGGGTAGAACAAGTGTGATCACAGTGCAGAATATGGTGGAAAAATAGTGTAACGGATGCCAAGTATAGCAGTGGAAAATCTAACCAAACAAAGGATGTATTTTGGGTTTGAGAACATTATATGATGTTCACTTGATGGTGAATCCATCTTCAATTCATTGCAGGAGTGTGTAGAACTGAAAGCTTGAGGAAGCCCCAGATAACAGGGGTTTGAACTATAATCAAACCCCTGATGTATGTCAACTATGATCATTATACAAGGGAACTTACATACCACACAAGCACCTCTAAGAGATTTTTGTGTTTATTTTGACCCCACAAGAATATCAACCTACTTTACCTTTGTCAAAGCCATAGAAGAAATTTCCGCAGTCCTTATCTAAGTTCTCTTTGCAAATAAATAGGAAACCGACATAACAAGATTTTACAAAATGCAATAACAAAAAATGCATTATAGTGTTAATCTCCGTAAGTCTACTTTCATTATTCTCAGTTATACATTGATCTGCATCCAAATCAAGATAAAATAAATGGTTTGGATAATTCTTCTGTATTGTGGTCCAAATCAAGAGAAAGTAAATTGTTTAGATAATTCTCATATCTTACACCTTCATGTGGAAAAGAAATGAATATCATTTAATTCTTATCATTGCATGTGCGTTAAAATAAGAATAGAACTGTGATACTTTACCTTTGCACGCAAATCCAAATCATGAAGAATAAAACCACCACCTCGACTGAGTCAATAAGTGTGATACTTCACCTTTGCACACAAAGCTTGTGAAGGTCGAAATCTGTATCGTGACTACAGTCATGATACATATACATATTGTGACCTATATCGTTGAAGTCGATAATCATGATATTACCGTGCATCATGTGTTAAGTGTTAAAACAGTAATATGAAACATCATCATTATAATTAGAAGTTGATTGTTATCAAACGATTATTATTGTGGAAAGACATGACCCTACGTAACTGTTCATTTATGTACGGTCATGTCCTTTCACAATAATAACTGTTCATTCTTCTACTTATATGAGATCATATCTACTGTTTAGAAATCAATCACAGTGGCAATTATCTAATCCAACAGAAGTTCCATTACAAAAAAGCATTACATTTATTCTTTATTCTGATCTATATTCTTTAACACCCTGACTTGCAAAATGTATGCAAAATGTGGAAGTATAGACAAAGGCCAGCGAAATTTTTGACAAAATGCATTTAAGAATCATGGTTTTATGGAATGCCATGATTGCAGGATAATCACAAAATATACTTGCTGAAAAGGCTTTCAGAAAATTTCAAGCAAATGCAATCAACACGTGTAAAATCAAATTTGACAACCTGTTAGCAGCCTTCCTGGATATTGCCAAAATGGGAGCTTTGGAACAGGGTATGGACATCCATCAAAGCATAATGATAGGGGTCTTGACAACAACATTGCTTTTTGATTTGGATCCTAAAAATGCTTTTTGAAAAATTATTGAGGTTGATGGGTATCTTGACAAAGATGGACAATAATTTTAGGCTTCACAAGACTAGAAATGTGAATTACTTGACTTGATTAGGCTCTTTTATCTATAATGATTCATCACTTGAAGGAAAAGAATCAAGAATTATGCTAATCATATTATCCTCTTATTCCAAGATATCATCATGAGTAGGGAAAACTTTCGGAGAGGGATCAACAATATCACTCATTGATTCATTGCTAGCAACAATGTCATTTAGGTACATGAAAGGTAAAATAGCATTAAGAAAAGTATTTATAATATTATCATCTTGCACTAAAATATCCTCATGGTGAAGGTACATTTTAGGAGAAGGATCAACATGATTCATCAAAAATTCATCCTTAGGAAGGGGATTTTTTAAAGAATTATTGATAATCTCTTGCATCAGAATGTCTTCATAGGTAGGAGAATATTTACAAGAAGGATAGAGTGATACACGGGATGCTAGGACACTATCACATCTATGAAATATATGCATCATGAAACTGTTTGAAAATAAAAAGGAAACAATTTTCTTTTTTCAAATGATAAATATGCTAAATGCATGATGTAAGTGGTAAAGTGTGCAATTTTAGGACTATTGAACCAATCCAAGTACACAAACCATAGATGAATACATCTAGATTTTAAACAATTAGGACAAAATCAAATCTAAAACTAAAAATAAAAAATTATGCAAGTGTAAGACACACCAAGTTCACCAAAATGAAATGGTGGAAAATGGAGTCCTCTAAACTAAACATGTAAACTACAAACTATTTCCCAATACCATTAGATTAGGGACCAATCAATTAGGACCAACTTCAAACCCTTAGAAGAGATAGAGATCTATGATTGATTGGTGATTGATTATTCCTCTTTTGGTTTGAATTGATTTGGATGTGATTTAGAAATTGAAAGTGCAAGAATTGGGTTGAAAGGGGGAAATTGATAATGATAAGCATACAAAGTAAGCTACAAAATAGATTTTCAACCTCTAAGCACAAATATGGAAAAATGATTCGTAGAGGAACCTATGTGTGAAATATTAGCTCAAAATGGTTGTACACTATGAATAGGCAACATAGTCTTGGAGTACTATGTTTGGAATCAACAACAGACAGGTGGACTATATTAGTAATTGATAGCATCCAGGCATATTATGCCAGTGATTGATAGTGTCCATGTTAATTTTTTGCAATCTAATTTTCCTTTTCTTAGCCCAGTCTTCTTGGACCGACAACTCTTTTTTCCTAGATCTAGGAAATGGTGTTAGATTCTATAGGGGATTTGCTAAGTAAAACCTTGGGTAGAGAATCAACCCTGTACGAAAAATGATGAAAAGGAAAGCTACTCTTGCTAGGGTAAATGATAAATTTGAAGGAAATTATTGAATTGAAATTATCATATGAAATGAAATGACATTACCCTAATTTGTTTTTTCACCCAGCGGCATGGAATCTCTATGATGAAAGCACAACTTAGGGCCACGACTTCATGGCAAAGCCGACACAATGTGTTGAGTTCGGCCTAACAGAATGTCGTGGGACACAGAGGAATAAACACAATGCAAATTGTTTATCAGTTAAACACGAATGCACAAAAACTAATAACATGAATGCATTGGAGTTACTACAACATTGTCGAAATATCAGTTAAACTTGTTGTGCTATCAACCATAAGAAATGAAAAAAAACAAAGAAGGAACGTACTTAGAATTCGCAATCCTAATTTGCGCGCTCCGTAAAAGTGAAAATGAGAATTGAAATGTTCTTTTTAAGTAATATGCCCGTATTCGTCGAACATTCGAATGGCATGCTAGTAGTCGAAAGTTCGACAAACACGGGCATGGTTTAAAAAAAAATAAAAATTTTCCTTCTATACCCCGACCAACCTAAACCATTTTCATTAATGGTCAAAAAATGATGTCAAATGTACTAGTGATCAAATGATCAAGACTTTCAACCGTCCACCAAGTAGCAACACCTTTTCGATGCAGAAGAGTGCAGTCAGTAGCCATGTGCCTAGTTGAGAAGCAATGCCAAAAATGAAGGGGAAGACCCTCATAATCCAACACTTGAGTCCATGGCCTCTCCCCAATCATGAGCACCACTTCCCTCAAAAGAGGATTGGAGATATCCATATCAAAAAAAATGCAGGTGAAAGTAGAATGGCTTAATGTACTAGTAGCTTCATCCACCTTCAAGAAATGACCAAGAGAGTTTCTAATGGCCTCAAACAAAGACATCTTCCAAAAGTGGAGTGGGAGATTAGGAAGGTGAACCCACACTGAACGCACATTGAGTGGTTCAGTAAGAAGGTTGAAGGAAGTTGTCCAAAGTTTGGCAGAAAGGGAATGATTCCCCAAAACCCACAACTTGTTCAAAATCAAGTCACAATATTTAGAAGAAGAAAATGAAGAAATTAAAAATCTATCTGCACAATGGTAGAGCTCAATGTCACCAGAAACTAAGGGTTTCCAAGAACTAGTCACCCAATAGTGTAAATCTGAAAGAGAGGGCCAGAGGCTCGTGAACTTGTTGACCAAACTATGATGCTAGTAGACCACGTTGTCCATCACTTCAGGACTACAAACCACTATAGGGGAGGCTTTGGCATAGGTGATAGGTCATGCTTTCACCTTAAAAGGGATGGTAGCAGCCAAGCGTAACTCCTTTCACCTTTAGCAGTAGATTTTTTTTTCTGGGGGGGGGGGGGGGGAGAGGGGCAGGCGGGGGGAGAACCTCGTCCATGATAGTCCCAGGGATAAAACCACCATAACCATGAGAAAAAGTCCCAATAACACCTAGGGTTCACGACACAACACCCTCAGTCAGCGATAGCCCAACACCAAAAATTTCCCCAACCCCACCAGAGGAAATCATTGCCAATCCAACAAACAACACTCCAATGATAGTCACTAACAGAGGAGAGGCAACAGGTTTGGGAGAAACACTCATCAAGTAGGAAGGATGGTCATTTGCAATGACAACAACAACCAATGCCCCACATGGTGGAGTCCCCCGCATCGACCAATGACCCACATGGTGTAAAGCCCCTAGCAGTGCACAACGAAGTTGGTATCCCCTATGATGATGCCCCAACACCAGACATAGACATGCAAGCAAGAGAGTGAACCATTAGCCATTCAATCCTAAATTATTGGTTTGTTGTTGCTAATTATCACTTGGACCTTAACCCATGCACATGGAGGGGTATGAGTCAGTCTTGATAACCCATGAATGAGGTTCTTTGATGGATATTGTCTCTTGCAAATTCATGGAAGATGGAACTTTATAATTTCTTTATTATTTTTTATAATTTCTTTATTATCTTTAAAATTTCTTTATTGTCTCTTGCAAATTCAAGTTACATCTTATTTGTTTATATAGTGGAAAAATGATTTATATCACAACAAAATGATTTGGACATAACTTTTGTCAATTTAAAGACTATGGAAATTGATGAGAAACTTAAAATTGATAAATTAGAATATTGCACATAATACATTAGAAAATACTTTTAAAAAATTTAAATATTTAATTAAAATAATTATGATTATTACGTGGATTAATTATTACGTATTTATTAAATTATAAATTTTAAATGATTGTTACAATGAATTAATGTAAGACTGAGGCCATTGTGAGAAAAAAAATTAGACACAACTAATCTATTAATAAATGGTCACATCTTGTTTAAATGTTGTTCCCGCTCCCTTGTGAAGCCCAAACCTTTCCATTTGATGTAATCCAAACTCTCCTCCATTCCATGCATTTATAGGTCATTTCAATGTTGATGTCCATTCTGCATGTTCCCTTAGGAGATTTAGGGTTTAAGTCTATTGACTTGGCGCCTACAAATGGTTGTTTACTAATTCGATTCTTGTGCTCTCCTCTTGTGCTACACTACTACATGGTAATGACTCTCCATGGCTATTTTTTGGCAGACATTGACATCTCCAAGCTTCTTTACAAGAATATTGTTTTGATAGTAGGGGCGAAGTCATGAATTCAATTGTTTGATTATGAGGGTCTCCTTTTTAGATGTAGATGTTTTTCTTGCAATCCTTTGGCTTTCATTTGGCCACTCTCTTGACATAATGAGGTGATTATGTGTGGAAGAATGACCATGAAGATCACTTGACTATTAACACTTTTGACTCTTATTTTGTTGGTTCCTCTGAAGATATGGAAACTCATGATCTTGAAGGGTTTTCTCTTGTGGTTGGTGTGACATTGGAGGGTCTTGCTCCTTCAACTCTTTCAACTCCTTGTTGAGTTCCATCCACTAATTGATTTGGCCATATATTGCCTTGTTTCATCTACTTCAATTTTCTCGTAACTTGAATGCAACATCCACTTGCTCTTTGGGCAATTGATCAATGATTGAATACATTGGCTATGAGTTTTGCTATTTCTATTATGCCCATGGATGGGCTCTTGAAGGGTGTGAGATTGAATAGGGTTGGATTTGGCATTGTTTGCATTGGATCCTTAAATTATTATCTTGTGCTTAGCAACTTAGTTATAATTGTATTTTCATCCTTCAAGAGATTGTTATGTGTTCTTTGATCTATTATATCTATTGTACATGATTTTGGGTCCCCTCGAAACCAAATTTTCTAATTAAAAATATTAATTATGTCTTGATTATTGACTTTGCATATTGAGTTAGAATAGGGTGATACTCTATTTTTTATAAATAAATAACTTGTAAGATCTAAATTTCCATAACAAATTGTTATGCCAATGCTAAATTAAATATCCCAAGACAACATCCTTTAAGATGATTATGATAATTAGATTCTTAATTAATAATCTATTAAATATAGAACAAAGATAATACTAGCTAAGAGATACTTTAATAACTATACATCTTAGCTAATTATGATATTTATATAAATCACTTTGAAATATATCATATTCTTTCGTTATCTACTTTAAAAAATATTGTACTATTATATTGTGATTTATATTAAATTATTAAATTATAATCGATATCAAATTATTCTTGTTATATATGATTATATTATTGTTATTTAATATATTTTTATTATTATATTATATTTCTATTAAACTATTTACAAAAGGAAAAAATTCGTAAGACTAAATTATTATTATTGTTATACTATATATTTTTATTAAATTATTCACAAAAGAAAAAAATTATTAGTACTTCATTATCATTATTATATTTATATTTATATTTGTTCAATGGGCCTTTGGTCTATTGGTGAAGTTGAATGGTTCGAAATGAGTCCACTAGGAATCAAGTCTTACTGAGTGCAAGGCTTCGACATCATAAAGGATGAGTCCGCGATCGTACCCTAGATAAATTTTAGATGTTTAAACTGACTACAATCTTAAATTATCTTTGCTCCTTCTCAAAATAAAAGATTAAGAAATGTTACACAATAAAATTTAGAAAGTGGGGTACATTATACTCAACTCTTGAATAGGACCAAAATTGTAGGAATATGAGAGAAGCCCTTAGTTCCTCTCATCTTGAGGGATGTAACGCTTTTCCATCTATGAAGCACTTGAGTAAATGATTTGAATGTTTTTGTGAGGACGCAATGATTTCCCATACCCTCTCCAAAACTTGTTTTGTAGGAAGCGTGTGGGCTTCATGTTTGGATGATGGATTACTTCACCAAAAAGCAAGAAAAAAACAGAATCAATTGTAACAGAGTTTGAAATTCCTAAATGGAGGAAATGAGTAAAAAAATATCATTCCGTTCCATTGGGCAGTGGTGTAACTGTGAAGGCATGGGGATATATATTGAATGTTATTGTTCTCCCTTTTGAAATGGGGAAATTTTGGACGCATTGGCAATAGTTAATTTGCATTCTTCACGTCATTGTAAATATTTGAGTCTTTATGAGTTTCAAGGAACAAATCATTTTGGCATCTATTTTGTAACGAAATCTTGTATGCATATGTTAGTTTTGTTCTATAATGGTATCCAAATTGTTTTTGTGCACACATTCATGGATAATGACATCCGCAATGTCTTCTACTATGAACTGATCAGAAGAAGTTTGCACTATGTTGCGAAAGATTGTGTGCGGTTTGGTCACCTCATAGTTGGTGTAAGGATTTAGACAATATTATCAAAGAGATTGAGATAGGTAGAATTTTTAAATTTGATTGTGTATGTTTATATACATATTAATGAATAGATCATATTTTATGATATATCATCAAAATTTTTGAGCTTTTTATTATGTGACATAATATTTTTGTCGTTTATCTAAATTTGATTGTGTATGTTTATTTGCATCAATATTTTGGATCACACTCTATGATCTATTATCAAATTCTTTGAGCTTTCTATTGTCTGTGATCTATCATCAAATTCCTTGAGCTCTCTATCATTCTAATGATGGATCACAAACTGTGATCTGAAACGTCAATAGAAATAAACATATCTAATCAAATCCAAGAACAAACCACAAAAGTATTATAAATTATGGAAAACTAACATCTTTGAGATAATATTCCCCCATTGCATTCTTCCCCCTTCATATTTTTGCTTTGGCCTTTCTTTAACAACAAAGAATTTCAAAATTAGCTTAGCTTTTCAATTTCATTTCGAGAGTTTTGAAAATTCATCTTTTAAGAAACCAGTTAAAGATTACTTTAGATCTCCATTTTTATTTGAGCTCAATGTAATTTTCTCTCTAAATAATTGGATCTTGTTTAATATTCATGAATTGTTTGGTCTTGGATTTAACACATGTCTTATCTCAACATCATTTTTTTTTTCAAGAAATATGTTTAAGAAAATCCGAAGCATACAAATGCCCTAATCAAGTACTCTAAGCCTCAAAGGAATCCGCTACTTTTAAAGAGTGAGTGAACCATTCCACCAGTTTGTGTAGGTTACTAAATTACTAATTGACAAATCTAGTGCTAGGCGATAAACTTGGTATGAAACAACCTTAAGTAATTTAGATTTTCATATTCTACAACACCACATGAAGCTCTTTCTAGAAAAGGGAAATCCTAGAATTCCAATCTCGATTAATAACCTAGTTCTCTATAATTTTACAACTAAGTTTGTAGGTGGTTCTTAGTGGACAACCTATTAGCTATGTCAACACATTTCCTAGTAGGCACTCCCATTTATATTCTAGGATATATCCATGAATTGGTAAGAAACATTGAGAAGTTTATCCCAAAATATTAGATTGATGGAAAACCATTTTGTCAAATAGTATATCCAAACCTTTAACAATGTTTGATGCTTCTCCACATCAAACATGATGACATAGAATATTCCCATTTCCTTTAAATTTAGATGAAACATCATATGAATGATATCTCTTACAACCTACTAGCTCCATCACCTCTTGGATGAACTTTGAGTTAGCCTTTGCACAACATTTTAGAATATGGTTAGATCCAAGTATACTTACCATCCATTTTATAATGTCAAAAGAGATCTTCACAAGCCAACTTATTTTACAATGTCATGTTTTCAAAGATGTACAATAAAACTCCTCTTTATAGTCCTACTAAAACCCTTATCCTTCAAATGATATCCACAGATTTGGCATCAATCACTCTACACTACCAAACCAATTCATTAGTAGTGAAAACCCCACCCCTGAATAAGATTTACCACACCAAACTCCTCCATTAATGAATCACATGCCCTGTCTAGATCCAATCTTGTTATAAGTTGAAAACCCCAATCAACTGTCTAGAGGATTTAATTTAGAAAAAGGCTACTTATAGTTTATATGTGTTTCCCTCCTTCCTAAACAAACTCCTATGCTATAAAATACAACCCAAGATACTAATACCCCTAACCTAGAATTAGAGAAAAAATAATGCAAGGTTATGAAATAAAGCACTAATGTGATGATTGCTAAAGGAAATCTTTTGCAACTCCAAAACCTCCTAGAATAAATTTTACATCATCCATCTAGAGTAGGGAGAAACTAGAATAAGTAATCTAATACCACATCACAAAAATAATAATGGTCAAAACCCTACCATAATTCTCAACAAGGTAGCTTTGCCAAATTGGTATTGAGTTTATTTTGGGACCCAACAAAGTAAACAAAACTGCCCTAAATTCTATATAGACTTAGAGATCCTACAATGGAATCACAAAACATGGAGACAATAACCTCACATGAAATATCCCCATAAAATTCATGGAATTTTGATATAAATTTAGTAAATTAGAGACCTATGAGTTCCTTGACATGAGTGATAATGAATTGGAGAATAACATAAATAAAAATTATGTAGCTCAAAAATTCCAAAGGCTAACTACATTATTTATAGTAAATTTAAGAAACCACTAATAACCTACATGCCACTAGATATTCTAACAACATCATTTGATACTAGTAAATCCAACAACACAAGAACACTCAAAGATCCCAATCTAAGAACAACTACCTAGGATTTCAAAATTATTGCACAAGTCTTGGTTTTGTCCTGCAACACCACATAGGACACTATAGCTTGCTCATTACACATTTCTAACCATGGATGAATTTAATAGATCTACATGTGGTTGATGTTTTCCATGTAACGAAATCCCAACTATTATTGATAATTAGTTGGAAGGTGGATGATTTAGGGTGAACCATTTACATTCTTCTTCTATGATGTAGTTATAAGATACCTTAAACAAATGTAGCTTTGATGCAACATAAATATAGTATTTGGAATACATCATTAGTTAGAAAGGAATCCATGTAGGTCTAGATAATATTAAGGTTATTTGGTATTGAGAAAATTATGGGTGTGGAGGAGTCACTCTCTTTTAGCCAAACCCTAGACAATCTCCTTTAGTCCTCTCCTAAATCGCTCAGTGTGCATTCAGTGTGGGTTCATCTCCCCAATCTACCCCTTCATATTTAGGAGAGCTCTTTCTTTGATGCCATTGGAAACTCTATTGGTCGTATCTTAAAGGTGGATGAGGCTACGATAGCGGTGGGCCTCTCTACCTTTTCTCGCATTCTAGTTGACATTGATATCTTCACATCCCTTTGGAGAGATGTGGTTCTCATGGTTGGGGATATGCTATGGACCCAATTGTTGGATCATGAGGGCCTCCCCTTTTAATGTTGGTGGTGCTTCTCTATTGGTCATTTGGCTATAGATTGTTCTCTCTCATGTCATAAAGGTGCTACCACTTTGTGGAAGGATGTAAATGATGACCATTTGACTATCCTATCTTCTAACCCCTCCTTTGATGATTCTATAGGTTGATGATATCTTCCTAAAGGGTGGTGCTCTTGTTGATTTGGCCTCCTCTAACCGGAGGGATCTAACTCCACCTCTTGTTGTTAGTTTTGTCCCCTCTAGTAACACAGACCCTTATTCGATTGTTGCTGCTACTGAGCTACTTGTACCTAGGGTTGATGATGTTAATCTTTGTCAGGACTTTGTTCTTGGTGTTTCTACTACTGATTCTCTTTCTCTTTGAGGGTTCCTCCACCCTCTCCTTGTGGTGGGGACCCTCCTGAAATTATTTCCTGGATAGTTGTCTACCGATGAAGGAAAAATCACTCTACTATCACTCGTCCTCCCCATGATGTGGACGAGTTGTCTACCCACTCTTAATGTGGGTTGCTAGTTGTGTTGCTAGTCTGTTGTCATTGGTCTTTGTTGACCTTGTTGTAAATTGTTGCTTTGGTCTGTAGTGTTAACACCTATAGGTTGTATTTTTGTAAGGGACAACACCTTATTTTGCTACTTTTAATATTAAAAACATCAAGGTAATTTGAGATTAGTTGTCTGCAAGAAACATTACTACATTAACTGAATCTTTTATATTAGCAAACTTATGTTATGGTTTGTCCTTCTACATGCTCTCTTCTTGTTTTCCTGATGGCTTTCACTCAGGTCCAACCTTCTTTAATGGATGTTGGTAGTCTTTTTCCTAGTCTTCCTATTGTTTCCCCTTTGTCTACTATTTGTCCTCCCAAGGGTGGAGGGGGGGGGGGGGGGGGGCGCGTGATCCTTTCTTTTCCCTCTCCCAATGGGGTTTGAAATGGTAGTATCACTTGGACTCTAGTTTGTAGAAGGGGGAAAGGTCCTATTACCTCTTCTTTTCCTTTTTCTCATGTTTTGAAAGAGTAGTTATTAATTAAGGATTGAGACCCTTACTTCCTACCAATTCTTAGCTTTCATTAAAAGATTTGTTTGTCTAGTTTGGTTTTCTTAATCTCTCTACTCATGAGATTCGTCCTTCTTGCCTTGATGTCTATTTCTATAATGAGTTTGGGCCATTCCTACATTATCTAATCAAAACAATTATTCTGGGGCTGTTCTTAGATTCTGACATATTTCTTGGTCACTTAATCAAATTAGATGCATCAATATAGTGTTTATTTTGACACGTGCACAACACTTTTAAGGAAATCAAATATAGTAAATATATAGAAATTCCAATTCTACAATGCCTAACATTGAACACTCCTTTGAGGTTCATATCAATACATCTAACCACACACTTCGTGATGTACTCACTTAGTCCTTTGGTATTTGATCGCCTACCTTTCAAAAAATTAGTGGATACATAGTATGATATTACTCCACTTATGACAAATAATTGTATGCTTTATGTACATGCGATCAAGTAATGGAAACACTACATTTTAGGTAATGAAGAACCATTCATTTGATCATATGCTACTTCCTTTCTTGCACACATAGATCAAACTAGAGAATGCACCTCACATTCAAATACTTTGACGACTATATATAAATCCATATATGTGAATAAAAAATACATGATCCATATACCACAATATTATCATAAAAAGCTATGCTAAAGTATCAAAACATGAGCAACACGATAAGGCATAAATACTTGAGGTCTTACACAATGCATGAAAATCTATTCAAGGAAAAGTAGTGAAAACTTTCTTGGTCATCTCTTATATATTAGGTCCTTGAGATGGAGGTCGTATGTAGAGTTTTGGATATACTATTAAGCTATAAGAATTCATATAGATCTTTAGTTGTGATACTCTTGTGAAGGCTTGCTTTGCAAGAATGTTGTAATTGTGGTTTATTATATAGTACATTGAGCTACTTTGGAATGTGAGGTTTTCCCCACATACACTTGTGTTATGGATTATTTGTTTTTTTATTTAAATGAGTTTACAATAGCTGTAATTGCTAAAAGATTAAAATTTACATAATGCTCTTGTCAAAATATTACTATAAGAAGTGCTTTCATGTACCTTGCTTCTTTCCATTCTATATCTTGTTGCACTTCCATTCAAACAAAAGAGAATACAAATTAAACCATATAAAAATGACAAAACTCTCTTACCAACACCTTGATGTCATGGGCTTGTTAAAGATTTGTTGATGGAGAAGATGAGCATGTTTGTTCAAGAATTTTACTAGTATAACCTTGTTGCATCCTTTTTCTCGTCTTGAAAATGGCTTGAGGAATAAATGGAAAATTGAGATTATTTTGGGATGGATGGCTAGGATTGTATGAGAGGAATTTTGAAATTGAAATTGAAATGGAGGAGAGAATTAAACACATGGTTGATATCTAGAGGGTTGATATTGAAAGTTGATTGGACTTTGGATTGAAGGTAGTTGGAGATGAATGCCTAAGATTTATTCGATTGGTTTAATGGCTAGAATTGAGTGTTGATTTCATTCCATATTAATAATTTGTATTTAAAATTGTGTTTTAATTGATTGGCGGTTGAGATTGAAAAGCTAGAATTGTTTCAATAATTTGGATTAAATGTTGACTTCATTTAGGATTTTTAGGAACATTAGGTGGATAGATGATATAATGTTTAGATAAACATTTTATTTTATTTTATAAGTGAAGAGGGGATTGAAACATTAACTTAATTTATTACATAAATTGATTAATTGATTTTATTAATAGAAATATCTAAAATTTACTTTTATATTTCGATCAATTATTATATTGACTAATTAAATAAATTAAATAAATTTAATTTAATTGAATTCAATTTTGTTATATAAATATATAACATTTATTTATTCAATAAGTTAATTATATTAAATATTTTTATAATTTCTTTTCTTAGCCATAAATTAATTAGATTTCTTTTGAAGTAAGGGGCCAAATTGGTTTGACAAGAACTTATCCTAATTCTCCTCTAATAGGCATAAATCCACTCTCCCCTTAGCCCACATCATGCATCAGGAATCAATTAAAAATTATCCCATTATTAAAAATTAATTCTTTTATACAAGTGTTTAAAATAAACATTTGACTTAAATATTAATTAAACTAAAATTAAAAATACATTTTTTAAATTATTAATAATTTTGGGTCAAATATGCACTCTTGATAGCCATTGTCTTCTTTTCCAAGAAACAGAGAGTCCATACGAACACTTCAAAAAGAGTATCATTGCTTTGTCAACAAAATAACGAGGGGAGCCCACGCACCATCACAGGTTTTGCCCGGCATTACTGACATTTTCCTGTGGAACATGTATTCAATCAAAAAATAGAACTAAAATATAAAGTTCGTAGCTTCAGAACTGATTCCTTGTGCACATGCTTTAAAAAAAGATGCACTCAGTCACAAATATTCTCTCTACTCCATTAATTTAGATTATTTTGTTAAAGTGGCACCTTAAATTATTACGCATTTCAGAAAAATTCAATGTCTCTCCTTGAGAGAAGTGATTGGTAAATACTGTGGTGGGTTGACTCTGTAAATGTTTTAACTGCACAAGCTAAGATAATGAATTTCTACACGTCAAAAGAATTCATTTGTATTGCTTCTGGTGTGTTTCTTGAGTGACTTGGTCTCTAAACTGTTTCTTCCAAACACCCGTATCATCAGGATTTCGTGATGGTGGTCTTTATAAATAAAGGATTGCAAGCAAGATTCTGGGTGTCATTCATTTCATTTAATACAGAAGAAAAAGAACATTTAATTCCATGCACCAGCATTAATGACATTCTTCGGAAGGCAATATCAGCAAGACAACATGAAGAAATCATTGAAAAAACAGGCATGCTATGATCTATTTTATATTGGGTTTCTTTATAAGCTTGGCCTCTCAAAAAATTTGTTTTTATGTACTGTAGAAGGCTTGCTCTGTTTTTAATCAGCTGTAACTCTTTCTTTCCATTTTTCTTGGTCCATGATACTCTCTGGAGTCTGGAGGGCATTTCTCAGGGCATAATGATGGCATTTATTCTAAATTTCTAATTTTAAATTAGAAGTTTGTGCAATATGGTATTCTTTCTGGTTGTAAACTTAACAATAGTACAAACCCATATGAAATCAGGCTTTTATTTGTCATGGAATAACTTAGGAAACCTGTTTCCAGGGGTACCATTTTTATTGACGATCAACAATGAAGGTTTGTTACCCCTTGAACTTTTAGGTTATAAACGATAATAGTCGAGTATACTTCTGTTCTTTTGAATTCTCTGTAGTGTAGATTTGTGCCGTAGAAAGAAAGGAAGAAGTGTATTAGTGTCACTTTGAAGGACCTCTCCAAGACAAGGTCTAAGGCTTGAATTTGGGGAATGGTTTGGTTTGCTTTTAAGCAATACCTTTTTGTACCTAAAACATGTGCCAATAAACAAAGAACATTTTTTCCTAAGGCAGATTGTTTACAAATATAAACAGATTCTGTTTATATGAGCAACTCTTCATTAGAGATAAACACAAGCTCTTTATGACTAAACACACTAGAATTCATTCATGAATTTAGAAATCACATTCACACTAGAAATGAAATGAAGTATGAACTACCAAGAATCACAACTTAGCATTTTGTATTAGATGTCCCTTCTGAAATGAATTTAGATTTCAACAATAAGAATTTGATATTGTAACCAATTAAGTTCAAACCCTTGAACAATGGTGACTGGTTTGATGGAGAAGGGATTCAAACAAACAATAACATGACAACAAAGAGAAATCCACAAAACTTTCCAATTTCAAATTTCTACAATCCACAAAACTTTCCGATTTCAAACATCTACATTTACCGTAGGAGGAATAATTCTTCTCTATCATTGAATGAAGAACACCAACAATTATCTTCATCCTCGGATTGCTTCTTTATTTTCTTGACTACAGCAAACTATTCTCATTAGCAAAAGTAGTCTTTTTTCAACGACAACATCTAAACCGGTATGCTCTTCTCCATGAGCAATTTTCGATTTTGTTTCATATTTGCTTTGTCTGTCATTCGCTTGAGAATACGCAAATACACTGTGACCTCTTAACCAGGCCTATAACATCCATATGAAGATCCTCTTCTAGCAATGTTTCATCTTCCTGTGACACTCTTACCCTCTTGCTCCTTCAGATCTTCTACTCTTTCAACTTTTTTCTATTATTTGATGGTAGATCATGGAGTGTGATTTGAAAAATGAGACACAAGCAAAACTAGAAACAATGAAATAACTAGTATGAATAGTGGAAAGCTAATATTCTTAATAAGATCTTCTGATTTCAGTGTATAGGATCCACCTTTCTCTCTGTTTTTTTTTTTTAAAATAAAATAAAAGAGAGGTGAAAATTTATTCAAATAGAAAGAAAAACAGAACAAATACAGAGCAAGGGCGTCAAGCAGCCCTATCAAGATCCACTGAATGATCTAAATGATGGGACAAGCCAAGAAGTAGTTGAGTCTTATCAACAATGTTCCAATTATGCATATGATCAGAAGCCCACTTTGCCAGACAATCTGCAACACTATTCCACTCCCTGGGAATATGAGTGAAAGTAACCCACTCCAAAGAAGTACGCAAATTATGAATTTGGTCAACAATCAAAGCTAACTTTCAACTGACAACCTCAGAATGTTGCTGATTCAACAGGTGAGTCACCACTTGTGAGTCAGATTCACAGATACGCCAACTCCAACCAAGGTCACAAGCATGCTTCACAACATACAAAATAGCTATAGCCTCCATCAGATTGTTAGTGTGATGGCCTTTATAAATTGAAAATACAAACTGAACATCCCTTACTATCTCTGCCAACTCCACCAATACCAGCAGGCCAACACAAACTGAACATCCCCTTACCTTTCTCTCTGTTTGAATATAGTCCCCTCTTTGCAAATATTTTCCTTATACATTCTTGTTCAGCTTATCTTCAATCTTAGTGCTAGATGTGATTCATTAAGAGAACAAAAGATGACTAGGGCTAGTTATTTTGAAATAAAAGACCTACCTTTATTGCACCTATCATGGATCAGATGGATGGTTTTTGTTGTGAAGGCAGCTATTTTCATGAAATTTCATCTGTAAATACTGAATAGACAAGGAGGGATTCCTCATCTGATACCCTTTCAGTAGATTTTGGTTTATTCTTTATTGCTATGTGGAATGGTAAGACTGTTATACATATATGTTTCAAGTAACAAAATGATTCACATGTATTTTAAGAAAAAGTTGTCAATTAATGGCGGTAAATCAAATACCTAGTAGGAATTATGTAAATTTCCGGGCCTGTCTTAGCTTAGACATTTAATTCCTGAAACTTTTGGGGCTCAAAAGGAACTCTGGTTTAGGGTGTGAAACATATGAATATATAGAGAAAATTTTAATCAGTAGACTAGAATTGTGGCTTGAATGTATCCAGTAAGTTGGTGATCTGGATTTCAGAAACAATGTGAGGAACAAAATACTAAATTGCAGAACTCAATGTGTTACGATGAGCAGAAGTGGATTTATGCTGTTAAATATGAGGAAGAATCAGACTGCTTAATGTATCATGGATTCATATATGCAAAGAAAATAACATGGGCAATAAGATCTCATATAAAAAAACTCATTAATCTAAAAGTTGTGTGTTACTCTCAGCTTTTCTGATCCTATGGTGCTGTGCAGTTTGGAAGCTGCACGTGCATGAATATATGGTGGGCAGTTCTAGTTCTGACGATCTTCTTCAGGACAGCAGATTCACTTTGTTCCAATGGCAAATGTCAGGTTGCTTATTCTTGTTTTCAATACCGATAGCCAAATGTATCTTATAGAACTAATACAAATTTCAATTTATATAAACAAATGAACAACTCTGCTTCAATACAAGTCAATGTGTTTAGTAGTCAAATTTTGATGCCTGGCTTCTCAGGTTCATGATCTCTGCACGGTGAATGCGAACTGTGCAGCTGGGCTACATTGCGAAACATGTGTTGCAGTAGGGGATTTGCTTCCTAGATGCACTAGGATTCAGCCTGTGAACTCCACATCTAAGGTACTTCGTTAACACTCTTGTTTGAAATGAATTTCAAATGATGAATAAAATTAGAAAAGCAAACAAGAAAAGGAACAGAAAAGGGTGAAGAACTTGAGGTTATTTTATGACCAAAAATCCTAAACACAATGGAGGTTTTCCTGTGCTAATGACAAATACAAATTGAGGCACAATGATGAAAACTGAATTCTATTCAATAGCTAGTTGAAATTCAGCATTTGAGATGATGGAGAATGCTTGAAGTTTGTTTGACTTGTATTAGAATTATAAAGAACTATGCTTATAGAATTACAAACTAATAACATTTGATGGACTTCGAATAAGCATGACAGAAGTTGGTCCAAAGTCTAATTAAAATGCATTTGAATGGATTGCTAAGTTTCATTGACTGATACCACTCAACGAAATTAGAGATGTTTTTAGGGATTTGAATTCGCTTTCAGGTTCGAAAGATGATATCCATTCAAAACATTTTGGCATCATGATTTTTCAACAATTTCACTTTCTTTTCAGGTTGGGGGACTGCCTTATAACAGGTACTCCTGGCTAACTACTCACAACTCGTTTGCTATCCTTGGAGAAAAATCTCACACCGGTATCCCACGATTATCACCCTCAAACCAACAAGATAGTATCACAGATCAGCTCAATGTATAATTTTTACCCATTAATCGTTAGCTGTTTTCAATATATATATATTTATATTTGTTGTATTCTATTGTGTTTTAAGTAGGATTATTCAGCCACAAGCTTGACCTGATTAGCCTGTTGTGCAGAATGGTGTGAGAGGCCTTATGCTTGACATGTATGACTTTCTGAATGATGTTTGGTTCTGCCATTCATTTGGAGGCAATTGCTACAACTTCACAGCATATGTGAGAAAATTCATCATTTTGATTTTTGAAACGAATGAATCTTATATGAGATAATCATACAGATTAGTAAGAATTGATAACCATTAAATTACACATTACCCTTAGAAGGATATCTTGTGACCTTATTTCTTTATCCCAGGAACCAGCTATCAATGGATTGAAAGAGATTGAGGCATTTCTGGCTGCAAATCCCTCTGAAATCGTGACTATATTAATTGAAGACTATGTAAAAGCTCCAAAAGGCCTCACCAAAGTATTCACTGCAGCTGGACTGATGAAGTACTGGTTTCCAGTTTCCGGAATGCCCAAAAATGGTGAGGACTGGCCTACTGTAACAGACATGGTAGCCAAAAATCAGCGCCTCGTGGTCTTTACTTCCAAGTCTTATAAAGAAGCATCAGAGGGCATTGCTTACGAGTGGAAGTATGTCGTTGAAAATCAATGTAAGGTATATTGGCTTTTATGATCAATTTCTTTATCCAGTTTCCATTATCACAATCTAAGCTCAAACATGGTGTAATGGTTTTGATCTTTGCAGATGGGAACAGCGGTATGAAAGCTGGAACATGTACAAATCGTTCAGAATCAGCTCCTTTGAATACAAAAAACAGATCTCTGTTTCTGCAAAATTTCTTTCCTGATAATCCCAATTTGCCAAATGCTTGCAAGGACAACTCTGCTTCATTAGCCAGCATGCTACCTGTGTGTTACCAGGCTGCTGGTAACAGATGGGCTAACTTTCTTGCAGTAGATTTCTACAAGGTTAGTCTCAATGAGCACAGCAGTCTAGATTTAGTAATTGAGCATGTCTTAATAGTTGTTATAGCACTTGTTGATTTAATGTTCAATATTTTTAACAATGTTGCACCAATAGTTGTGATTTTAAAATTGTTAATGTTGATGATGACAACCCATAATTGAATGAAATGCATTTTAAATCTAAAAAGCAACAAATCATATGATGCCACAGCAGCATATCGATAAAACATGACTTGGTGCACAAATATTGGTCTCACTTTTCTAGAGGTCTTTTTGGACACCTTGGCAAAAAACCATACTCATGTGATATTGTTGATTTAATGTCCAATATTTTTGACAATATTAGACCAATAGTTGTGACTTTAAAGTTGTTAGTGTTGATGATGACTACCCATAATTGAATGAAACATATTCATCAAATTTAAAAAGCAACAAATCATGTGATGCCACATCAGCATATCGATAAAACATGACTTGGTGCACAAGTATTGGTCTCACTTTTCTAGGGGTCTTTTTAGACACCTTGGTAAAAAAACATGCTGATGTGGCATCATATTTCATGATGCGACTCTGAAGCCTTAGTTATAAGAAGGGGACTTGCCAATAAGCTGCCATAACAAAAAATAGAAGTAAATTAAAATTTCTTTAGAATTTTGACAAGTACAAAGTTAAGATGCTCAACTACTAAATCTTCTCCTCTAAGTTCTGTTCATTCCTTTTGTAAAATTTCAGACTACAAGATTACTAGAAAATGATTACTAGAAAATTAGAATTTCACATAATGTTCCTATTACCTGCAGAGAAGTGATGGTGGAGGTGCACCAGAAGCTGTGGACAAGCTCAACGGTGAACTTATCTGTGGATGCAGTGATATAAACTATTGCCAGGTACCTTCATAAAATATTCTTTTTATATTTTTCCTATGATTGTTAGTTTCAAGACAATTTTCCCAAGCTTGCTTTGATTGTATTGATTTAAGATAGACCCCTGATATCTATTATGCTTGTTCTCACAATTATCAACCATATTTTGCAGCCAAACAGCACATTTGGAGTCTGCAATCTCACAGCTAGTTTTCCCTCTGCAGCAGTGACCAACGTGACAGCGAATTCCGCTGCCATTTCTCTCATCCCAACTTCATTCTTTGTCAGAAGTTTCCTCCTTGGATTTCAAATTATTTGTCTGATTTTCCTCTGCTTGTGACTTTTGTAAGAATGAATCCTGTAACACTGGTCCATTTTACTAATTTCAATTCCATCTCTTCTTACCAGAGGATACAGTTGCTAACTTGACATTGAAAGGTAGTCAATTCTTTAAATCACCCCAGGGAAGTCACAATGTAAAACCCTCAAAGATATTGTTTTAATTTACCTTGAATTTCCAATATGTGACCTCCCAAACATAGTACACTACTTCCCCTCTTATATTGGAGATGGATCTTATGAAACATGAATTGTTGTAGTGTGTCCTATGACACCAAACCAGAATACAACCATTTTGGTGGGAGGAGTAATGCTTAACTTATTATTTGAGATTTATATTTTATACAAGAGAATTTCTCTCTAATTTCTTCTCGACATTCTATTACTAACATTATTGGTGCATATTGCACCAACATAAATACCTAGTTTGGCTTATCTTTTCAAAAGAGATATGTTGAGCTTTGTTTTTGCTTATTGTGAGAAAAATAAGGGCTTGCTTATTAAATAATCAAATGATAAGTGAAATCAAATTTAAATTTACAAAGTTTGGCGTTTAAGATTGTATTTTTGTAAAGAGGGTTTTAATCAGATTGGAGCTGTGAAATGTTGTTCTTCTTGTCTCATTCTCGTTTTAAGTTGTATTGGGATGTTTATAGAGCAATAATCTCTTTTATTTTCTTGGCAGTCTGTTGGTTGTCTAATTCATTTTATTCTCTTGTAGAGGAAGAGAGGGGGTGGGTTGCTAAGCTCTTGTCAATTAGAATTAGAAATTGGATTTTAGAATCTAAGAAATATGAATAATGAAAAATTAGATTGGTGATATACATTGACTAAGGATCAAACCAAACCACATACCCTAGTTAAGGATGGAAGTCTTGCTAAATGATAAGTATTGTCATAGATTTGTCGACTATTGATGTGGCCTTCTATATCATGCTATTAATTTTGATACCTACTTCTGAGTAAAGAGTTCCACTAAAAAGAATAGTAGGATTTATCATTTAGCTAGAGGTAAGACCCTGTATTTGTTAGTAGTCAAACCCCTTTGCCAATATACAATATCCTTCGACATGACAAATGATCATACAATACATTCTAAGTATATATCAAGTTTAATGCTTTTTGTGGATACCTTGAATTGTAATATTCTCATTTCTAACTTTAATGAAACTAGTGAAGGCTTTGGCAAGCTACCAAATGAAGTATTGATTTAAAACTTCTAGAAAACAATGTTGAGCATCTCTTTATTAGCTTGCAAATAGAACATTATAGTAGGAGTACAATTACTTTGATGATTTTATAATTCTATATTTGTGTAGGCATTCATTCATGCCTTGACATTTAGCCTTACAACATTTATGCATTTGAACCAAACAACTTTCCAACCCTTCACTTGGAACCCCATTTCAAATTGCAAGAATTCTCTTGATTTTAACTCTAGTAACACATTTAGTTCTTGCAAAAGAAGTTTCTTGAAAAAGAATGAATTCCAATTTATAGAGCAACATGATGGAGTTGATGACCACCCCATGTCCTTATGTGATGGGATAGGTGGGTATATGCATAGAACTAGGGGACTAAAAGAGATCTTAAGTGGTCACTTTTTTTGAAATTAGAAAAGATTGGCCTTGGATGAAAAACTAAAGATACTTATGCTTAGAAATTGAAGACAATGGCATTAACAAGAGTCATAGTGTTTTTTTTGCATCTTTAGATTGCACGAATTGGGTATAGTACCCGCTATAAACTGTAGTGCAAGAGACAAACTTTTAACGTGACTAGTGATGTTGGCATGACACATCTTTTGGTACCACATGGGCTGGGTGGAGACAAGACCTCGTACTTTACTAAAGAAACTCTTACTAATCAAACGAGAGCCCAGCCCAAGAATCATAATATTTTGAATCTACTTCGTAAATTACTATTTTTTAGGTCATTCTAAAGCATCAAATTCGAAACATCCGAACTCTAAAAAATGAATCTATCTTGTGAAGTGTAGAAAGAATATGTAAATGTACACATCTATAATAGTATGTATCCATGATGGTTTATAATTATTCAGGGGATTGTATAGTGTGAGTGAAAGTAAAATTCGGTGTGTAAGCAATAGCACCTAATGTATTGCAAGCGATTTATAATAGTCATTCCTTGGTCCAAGTGGTGCATTGCAGTTCTATGATGGATTATTAAATATTTTCATTGTATGAAATATCATTTCTTATTTCTATTTGAATAGATATCTATTTTATTGCAAGTCTGTACCTAACCAAACTTATTTTCTCCTTGTTCTTCATGATTCTATTGCACATTAAAGCAGGCACCAGTCCATATTGATAAGAAACTGAGAAAGAGCTGATATGGTTAAGAAAAATATTGTATAAATTGCTGATTATCTATGAAGAGATTGAATACTTTAAGTTAATTTATAAGCACTCGTGTTCAAGAGTCTCATACATTTTTTATTAATTTCTTGCATTCAGTGTATACAAAAAGGAGTGGAGTGCTACTGCACAATTGCAAATAAATAAGTTGTATAAATTCTGTCTTTTGGAATACCAAACAGTATTTAAACAGGGAGAACTTTAACAACATCTTGCTTTCATAGCTCAGTTGGCTAGAGCACCCGTTTAGTAAGCGGGAGGTCCTGAGTTCAATTCTCAGTGAAAGCAATTAATTTTGTCTCTATCGTTGCAGACAAAACCATCATTGGGGGCGCCCTGCTTTTCCAGGGCAGGTGTCTAATTAAATCATTGTTAGATTAAAAGACCTCAATTATATTTTGATTATTATAGGTTTCTATATTCATTACAATTTTAATGTATTAGATTTCTATTATTCTTTTAAAAATTATAGATTTTAGTTTTCTATTATTCGTTACAATTTTAATGTATTAGATTTCTATAATTCTTTTAAAAAATTCAATTAAAAGGTTTAAATTATATTTTAATTATTATAGATTTTAGTTTTCTATTATTCGTTATAATTTTAATATATTAGATTTCTACAATTGTTTCAAATTAATATGTTTACAAATCTAGTGTTAAAATCATTTTTATTTGATTTGTTTTCAACCATTCTCATTAATTTTTTACTATTACTACCATCTAAACATTCATTTATGAAGGTTAAAGAAGTCTTATATTATCAAGAATCTTGAACTTTGATTTTCTAAAGCTTCAACTAATTAAATTTTGTGTAGTTATTAACAATATATTTAATTTGTGAATTGATTTAGGTTTGTCTTTTTATATAACATCCTAGAATATAATTTAAAACTTCAAGTTGGCAAATAACAAGTAGTTGGAGGGGAACAATATGAACCTAGTTTGAATTTCAAATTTGAAAAAGGCTAGTGTTGGCTTCATCCCACAAAATTTATTGTTACACTATAATGTTAAACAATATAAGTGAGCGAGTAATATAAGTATCAAGTGTTGGAGTCACCTCAAAGAGTCACACAAGTCATAAAGTAGACAAGTGAATCATGCCACAATAGAAAATGTGTTATTCTAGTTAAACACACACACACACACACACAGAGGCATGTGAAGTAATAATACATTCTATAAGTACAAAATTATGAAAACATAATAGCTCATTTATAAATGTGAGTATGGGAAGATTATTGATAAGAAATACTCAATAAGAGTTCTATGACATGACAACTAGATGAGTTGCTAAATGAGTCATTATGAAGAAGTCCAAGTAAAATATGATTGCTAAAGAAAAAGATACTTTCTATGAACATGACATATGTGGGTGAGAGAAGATGTCTCTCACAAGCTGACATGTGTTCAAGTCGAACATCTTAGAAAGCTTATCATATGCATAATAATCCTATATATTAAAATTGATATGTAATAATATTATGCTCTCTAACATTAGGGTATGTCTCTATAATTATGTAGAAGTAGAATCAAACTAAATTTAAAGAAAATGCCAAAACATTTTGCTTATATACTAACACTAATAGTTCGCATGAGTTTTCCACAATCCATGAAAAAATATGCATGATTTTTAAAAAAAACTTGAATGTCTTTCAATAAACATTTTGGATGACACTCACTGATCCATCATCAAAAAGAGGAGAGTGATGTATTAAATTGCAAAACCACCCTAAAAAAGAGGTAGGGGGTATGTGAGGACCACAAAAAGGTGAAACTCAATGATCCATCATCAAGAAGAGGAGAGTGATGGTTTGGATTGCAAAATCAGCCTTAAAAAGAGGTTGGGGGAGGATGTGATTTGAGGACCAAGAATGTTCTCACATCACTTCTTCACCTACAAAACATCAATTGAAAAAATACCAATTAAAACAAAAAAGAATTATACAAACAAACAAAATAATAGCTTGCATGAGTTTTCCACAAACCATGAAAAAGTTTGTATGATTTTTTTATTGTAAATGTGTATGTCTTTTAATTGACATATTGGATGACACTAAGTGATCCATTGTCAAAAAAAAGGAGAGTGATGAATTGGATCACAAAATCAACCTTAAAAAGAGGTAGG
The DNA here is from genome assembly GCA_027943335.1 of Chamaecyparis obtusa. Lineage (NCBI taxonomy): Eukaryota > Viridiplantae > Streptophyta > Pinopsida > Cupressales > Cupressaceae > Chamaecyparis > Chamaecyparis obtusa. Next base: position 754,673 of record BSBK01002559.1, on the reverse strand, counting down.
GGCTAGGGGGTGATGTAAAGACCAAAACACAAAGGTGACACTCAAGATCCATCATCAAGAAGAAACTGGTGGATTGTATTGAAGAATCAACTTTAAAAAGAGGTAGGTAGAGGAGGTGACATGAGACCCAAAAAACTAGGGGGTGATGTAAAGACCAAAAAACAAACGTGACACTCAAGATCCATCATCAAGAAGAAACTGGTGGATTGTATTGAAGAATCAACTTTAAAAAGAGGTAGGTAGAGGAGGTGACATGAGACCCAAAAAACCAAGGGGTCTGACACACCTCCTCACCTACCAAATGCCAACTGAAAAAAAATACCCAATTAAAACCAAAAGCAACCATACAAACAAACAAAATGATAGCTTGCATGAGTTTTCCACAATCCATGAAAAAGTGTGTATAGTTTTTTATTTAACATTGTATTTCTTTTAATCGACGATTTGGATCACACAAGAAGAAGAGAGTGATGGATTGGATTGTAGAATCAACCCTAAAAAGAGGTGGGGGCTAGGAGGTGATGTGAGGACTGGAAAACAAAGTCTATTATCAAGAAGAAGAGAGTGATAGATTGAATTGTAAAACAAAAATCCTTAAAATAGAAGTAGAAGGACAAGGTGATGTGAGGACCAAAAAGAATCTCACATTATCTCTTCACCTACAAAAACATCAATTAAAATAAATATCCCAACTAAAATGAAAAAATAACTTAAAAATACATAAATATACAATTTTCACCATTACCATAAACAGCTAATTACCTCACAATCCATGCCCAATGTTTTAGGAAGTAACAATCTATTATCAATGGCAGTTCATACTTCACGTGGGTTTGCCTGTGAAAGTATCGCCCCCACGTTATAAACGAATACATTTGATTACAATAATGTTAAACACACAAAAAAATGCATGCTTGTCATGTTTAGTCTCTCAGAATACATGAATTTTTCTTGTAAATATCAACTGTTTAGCAGGGCAGCAGGGGAATGAATAATTGATAAAAATGTATGCATAAAAAATTGAGCAATCTGCCTGTGGCCCTGTGGGCACTGTCAGTACTTTTCTGGGAAAAGCAACGACTTTTTGTCCTCATGGACGAGCTGCTGATTAAGACAATAAGTGGCTCATGTCCAGGAGCATATGCCATTAACATATTGGAATTCTGCAATATATTAATTGGGCTATGGAGTTTTCAATTTTTATTATAATGTTTTGTTTCTCCATGAACATGGTGGTGCCTTCACAGTTCTTGAGAAGTACACCTGTGCATATAATTTTTTTTTTTTTAATATATTTGGTTACTTCTAAATATGAATCTACTATCATAACATGGAATACCAAATTTGATATATAAACTCAAAATACAATTTATTTTTTCTCATATATTTATGTGCTTCTATGAAACTATTATTATAATATATATAAAAAAAATTTCAGTTTATAATTTGTATTCAATTGTTATTAAGTTATCCATTCTAGACAATATCATGAATATGATCGACCATATATTTCTATTCTAATATTCAAATTATGGTTGACAATGCCAAGATCGGGTCATTTCTTGTCAATATAAGTATCAATAATGAATTAAATTGACAACGAGGAATCAATAATGAATTAAATTGACACCTATTGGCAAGCCACACTCAAAAGAAGTCTTTTAAACATAGTCACTAATCAGTTGCATCAAGCTTCAACAAGAATTAACAACCATGTGACATATATTGTCACTATTTCCCTTTTACAATTGTTGATTAGTATCAAGGCCTAACTAAGGAATTAGAAAATGTTGAGCTTCAATTCTTGCATGGTAGATCCCATGATGTTCCCTAACATTACTAGGTTCTTCAAATATACATGATCAAGAGAGTATGTTTTGTAGATACCAAATGTTTGATTCTTCTTAAGATAAATCATGTCATCTAAATAAAATCACACCACCTAGATAGAACCATTGGCATGATTGCATGCCAAACTCTCAATTTTCTAGTTCCAAGTCATCTCAACTCTCTAATCTAGCATCTATTTCTAGATCCTAGGTGTTAGACATTTTTTTATATCATGACATTAGTCAAAGTCCATCTTTTGCTAATTTAAAGTTATGCAGACTTTGTTCCATCTTGTTATCACTTTAGTTCATATCTAATTTTGCTCTCAATTAATCATATTTAGTTTCATCAATATAACTAGGATTTTAAATTTATTTGATTTATAAAATCATGGATGTATTTATAGAGATTGTTTATGTCTTTCTATATTTTAGTGAATCTATACCTTGCATGCTATATACCTTAGGGTTATGAATTTCTAAAAATATTAGAGCCAAACCTGAGATTTGGTGTTTACCTCTATTTGTTAATATATTTTGCTCTTTGATACAATTTTAGTGCTTTACATGGGCTTTGTTTTTTAGTTTATTATCACTTTTTGGATCCTCATATACTTGTTATTACTATATCTTAGTCATGGATTGTAGTCAACCCTTACCCTTGGCCTATGCTCATTCTCTATTAAAGATATTCATGGGTTTTCACAATTTGTTGCATCTTACCCCTTGAATATTGAATACATCAATATCATTTTATAAAACAAATAGAGGTACATAACCTATAGATGTTTTGTTTAATATTGTCTAATTTATCACTTTTTTATAGAGCTTGTTAGCACCTTCCCCTCCATGTTAGAGTGTCTCACTTTGGTTTTTCATGAGCTCTGTGTCCTCCTATGACTAATGATGGTAATTATCCCTCAAGTGCCTTTGTTTCTTCCCATGATATGTCTAATGAGCATGTAAATGATGAATACATATGCCATGTATTTTCTTTGATTTCATCCCCATGTGATGTTTCATTGTCTTATGAAGACAACTTTCAAGAAACTCATTATGCACTCAATGATAAGCTATTAATGCCTCAAGTTTGATGATAATGTAGTTATTGTTTTTCTTGAATGTATTGTTTGTGAAATCAATTTAAGTTACATACTAAAATATAGGGGAAAGGGGTTGCTAGGCTAATCATACAAACTAGAGATCAAACCTACTCCCATCAACCATTTCATTAGGGGAGATTGTTACTTGATTCAACTTAAAACCAACTTGAGGTAGGTAAGAGATAGATGCAAAGTGATTTGGAATGGTGTTCTCCCCTTTTACCATTGATTGATATGAATTGATATTATACAACAAGGACTAGGGAAAACACATGAAATTGAAAATTAATCAACATGAGCATAGAACTACTGGCTTGTTGAAACAATAAAAAAAAGGATTTGGAAAGGAGAGTCATAGAGGAGCCTATCACTGAAATTTGAGCCTGTACGAGAGAGAGAGAGAGAGAGAGAGAGAGAGAGAGAGAGAGAGAGAGAGAGAGAGAGAGAGAGAGAGAGAGAGAGAGAGAGAGAGAGAGAGAGAGAGAGAGAGAGAGAGAGAGAGAGAGAGAGAGAGAGGCTTTCCTCACTCGAGTCCCCTGAGGAATCAACCTTACCAACAACAATGATAATTAAGAGATAAGCTAAATTGTAGAATGTTGTATCACAAGATTATACCTCAAGCTTGATGATGTTGATGACTGCTAATTCTCTTTAGACAAGATCTCCAAGTCTATGTGCAACAACATGACACCTCAAAACAAGATCAAACACAAAAGCTCCTTGACATAAATAATATTGTAACTTTTTGCTCCTTATTACTTAGATATGAAGAATCTCACCCATAATACTCACTCTAGAAAGTGATTTGAATGGTTGAGGGTGAATCTGGGTTAAAATAAATGAGGAGAGGATGCTCTTATAAAGGGTTCCCAAAATATTTCCAAATTGGGTCAATATCCAACGATCATACACAAATATCAAGATCAAACAAGTGGCAGGAACTACCACATTACCATATTCAAAATTGAACCCATTTTGAAAGGACTATGACACATAATGCCATAGCTCACTAGGACTATGGTTCCTAGTGTATTAGTCCACCAAGAATATGATACCTAGCACCATACTACACCCAAAAAGGGCTAAATAAATGGAAAATAAAACATGCATTGATCAGGACACATGATTTGATCTCCATACTAGCACATAAAATTTGATAGCTTGAAAGACCCAAGATAGGCTTGGAAATAAAAATGAGGAGACACATTATGGAAAGGGCATAAAAGGAAATGTGAGATTATAGGGGGTTACGATTTATGACACTACATATACTTTTGATGCCATAGCCCGAAATTTCATTAATACATCTAGGCACCATGCTTCATGTGACGATGTCATTACTCTTGATGACTATTATTCGTCTTCCTTGTTTCATGATGGTTTATCTAATAAGGGCCTTCATGATGCTTATTTCTTTATGAATGTAATTTACCTTCTTTTTTTCACATAATGTTTCTATGACTAAAATTGATAATCATTCTCACATGTAATAAATGATAAATGTTGAGTTTATTGTCCTTGAAAAAATGATTGTCCCTACTCCCACGTTTATTCCCCCTCTATCACCAATGGGAAACGACTCTCACCCAAGTGCATTTAGGTTTGCAATTTCTTCCACTAAGGGTGTCCTACTAGGCACTAAGGTATCACAGTTTGTTGACATGGTTTTGAATTCCCTTTTAGCGTCATCTGCTAGAGGCTTTATGGGATTTGGTAATGCCTCTAAAAATACAATGGCTAATGCTACCATCAGCTCTAGCCAGCCTTTCCATGGGTTGGGGTCTTCTTTTGTGGGTGTTCTGGGTGCTTCTCCATTGCTTGGTGTTCCATCTCTAGCTATGGTTGGTTCGATTCTTGATATTATTCCTGACACTGCTTGTGGTGGGGTTTCCGTTAGAGTAGTGCTATCTAAGCACCCTTCTAAAAGACTTGTTATTGGGTTTTCTAATGTCATGAAGGAGATGGTTCCTCCCCCCAAAATCTGTTGTTGGTGGACGAAGCTATACTCATTTTGTCAAATTTTTTGCTACTATTGTGCTAAAGGAGAAGGCTCAACCCCTTTCTTGTGCCAATACCTCCCCTATGGCAGTGTGTGGCCCGAATGTGGTGGTGCCTACATGTGGTGGGTAATGTGGATTTCTACCAACACTACATGTTGGTTTGTAGGTTCACTAGCTTCTAGCCTTTTCTTCTAAATCAACATCAATGGGTAAAGGATTCTTGGAGATCCATAGTCTCTGGTAACATTGAGCTTTTCCCTTTTGCAAAGGGATTTTTTATTGCTAATTTTTCATCTTTTGAAGATCATGATTTGGTGCTGAGAAAACTATGGGCTTGGGGGAATTACTCTCTCTTGGCAAACCCTAGACACTCTCCTTTAACCCACTTAATGAATCACTCAATGTGCATCTAGTGTGGGTTTATCTCCCCAATCTTCTCCTTCATTTTTGTGATAATTCTTACTTTGAGGCCATCAAAAACTCTATTGGTCATGTTTTGAAGGTGGATGAGGCTATGGCTACGATGGGCCTCTTTAACTTCACTCACATTTTGGTTGATATTAACATCTCCAAAACCATTTTGAGAGATGTGTTTCCCATGGTTGGGGATAAACCTTGGACTCAATTATCATATTTTGAGGGGCCTTGCCTTTTGATGTCGGCCGTGCTTCTTTATTGGTCATCTAGCTACAAATTGCTCCCTCTTCCATCATAAAGGTGCTACCACTTGGTGGAAGGACAAAAATGATGATCATTTGACCATCTAGGCCTCTAAATCTTCTTCTGGTGACTCTTCACAAGATGATATATCTTTATAGTAGAAAAGTAGAATTGATATAGATTTTATCAAGCTACATGATAATCTCTATGATTAAGAACTAGAGGCTCTAAAAATTCTTAAGTATAAGTAACTAGGGTACTTTCTTACTTTTCCCTCTTTGTGTCTAATGGTTTAGTTTTTTTCTAAAGAAAAATACAGGTCCTAATACTAATGGTTGTGAAATTCAACATCCATCCAAAATAATAATAGAATCAAAGATAGCAATAAGAAACCTTTATGTTAGAAAAATGGAATTGATATAGACTTTATCAAGCTACATGAGAATCTCTATGAATAAGAACTAGAGGCTATGAAAATTCTTAAGTATAAGTAACTAGGGTACTTTCTTACTTTTCCCTCTTTGTGTCTAATGGTTTATTTTTTTTCTAAAGAAAAATACAGGTCCTAATACCAATGGTTGTGAAATTCAACATCCATACAAAATAACCAATCAAAGGATGAGATACAAGGCTTCAAGAACCATAAAATGAAAATTTAAAACTTATATGCAAATCTGAAATTAAGTTTCCTTAATATGGAATGATCATTCTTCAATTGCACCATGATGAACGTTAATGGCTGATTGATCTTTATCAATGAATAACAATACAATTAGATTAATTTTCTATATTATCTCATTGAAGTACAAACTTCTTTTTTTAAACATGATTTGTATGTCCATCTCCACTTGCAAGTTTAAAATTAAAAATTTTGTTGACACTTGGAGACTATATATTTTTCCTTTAGTTAATCTTTAAGGAGAAAATATATAATTTTCCCTTTAATATATTTAGGAGATCACCTTCTTATAATCCTCTCATGTTGATGTTTATTGAGAAATATCTCTTGGAATTGTGTGTGAATGCTTTGCACTTTCATGAAATTAGGACTATTAACTAACAAATCAAAGCAAATGCAATGCAAATTTAAACTAAGAAATGCATTTAATATCCATAACATCTCATGGCTCTCTAATTAGATGTGGTAAGTAGAGCTCTCAGCTTAATCTCCACTAGTGACACTTCTAAAATGAGAAATATGATACTACAAATGCTTATTCTAGCTCACTAACTCTCAAATTGATACAAAGATAATTCAAATGCTCTTGATTGCTATGAAAATGACTATAATAAGGATGCTTTGCAAATGAATTTCTAAGATGATTATTGCTCTCAAAATACCTCATACTTATAGTAAATTCCCAAGGGTAGGGGGTAGAGTGAATTAATCATGATTTACCTTTGGTTGAGTCAAAAACTTTGCAATGTTCATAAATGGGGGGACAATTTAAATGTTTGTCTCAAAGCTTTGGACAAAAGGACAAAATTGAGTGGATGAGATTGAAACTTTAAAATGAGTGATTGAGATTCATTCTTTTTTAGTGATTTGTGTCTTTTTGTCTTCAATTTTCATTGGTTGCTCAACTTTGTTGAAAGATATTAGGATTTATTAAATTCAATTAATTAGTTAAATTTAGCCATGTAAGGGAATAGATTTATTTTGATTTTTGATTTAACAACTATACAATTAATTGATTAAAATCAATTATGTAGTGCTGTTCACCCTTTTAAGCTTTGATTTAATTATTTAACATCATTATTTGATTTTTTCTTTTATTTTATTGATTTTATCCAATTTGATTTAATAATGTCCATTTTTAATTGATTTGATCTTTTTTGATGAGTTTTAATGTATTTTGATGATTTTGAGCCATTTTATTGATTTTAAAAGCACTTGTCCATTTTTTAGTGTCTACAAGAATATCCCCTTGAATTATCATCATCATAGTGTAAAGCATCTAGAAGACCATTTTCATTGATTTTTGTTGCTAAAGTTGTTATTCTTCAAAATCATCTTATTGGTTTATGTATTTTTTATGCCTTTAATGATCATATAGAATAAACTCTCTTTTGGTTGTGGACAAGAAACAATTCTTTGACTTATAAATACAATCAACTACTAATGAATTCAACATGGTTGAGTGGAAAATTAACTATAGCTAGTCAAATGCATGCCCAAACTATACTAGGTTGAGCATGGATATTGGTTAAATTCTAAAAATAGCCTTTATATACATAACCATTTTCAAGTTCACCATTTACTCCGACCACTAGTACACTTGATAGAGAATTTTAGATCAAGGATATTATAGAAATTTTAATAGATTAGATCATTTCTACATTGTTCGTTCTTGCAGGATATACCTTTCTTTCAAGGCCTCTCTATCTTCTTATTTTGTGGCAAATCCCCAATATTATCTCCCTATAATTCTTGATCAATCTCTTCTTGAATTGTGAGGATTAAAAAACTTTCCTTTCAATTTAAATGTTACTAATCATAACAGCTTGGATTGTGTACAAGCCCTAAAATACGCTCGGTCTATTACTTTTTACCCTAATAGTAGAGAAATTTGAATTGCATGCTAGTGAAATTCCCTTAAAAATGGACCTCTTTTGGAAGGGCTTATGGTAAGATTGTTGCCTAAGCAAAAAATGAAGGAAAGTCTCTTTGAGGATAATTAGGGAAGGAAGAATATAATTGTATATGATTCCCTTTGAAGAGGGTCTTCAAATACTTTTTATTGTTAGGTAATCCCACAATACTGGGTTACAAACTTGGTGTATCTTGATTTTTGCCTAGAATCACATTTTTAAAGAAAATATACTAATTTAAGCCTTAGATCTCATTTGAGAAAAAACATTTAAAAAGAGCTAGGTCAAACCCCCTTGGATAGAACCCAAACCCTTGTCTTAAATCATGTACCTATAATGGAGTCTCCTCTACACCTATCAAAATGTAATGAAAATCCCCTTTTACTTTACCTTTTGGAGGGTTAAATGAATTCATTTAGAAGTTACACTTTGTAAGTATGCAATCCTTATTATAAGCTTTCCAAAAAGTATAATTTTGAATTTAATTAATTTTATTGATTAGCTTATTTTTCATTTTTTATGAATGTAGATTTTCCTTTGAACATTATTTTCAAAAATGTGGAAAATAGGAAAATAAATAAAAAATTGTAAAAGATATAGTTTCCCTAGGTATTGGTATCCAAATTATGATTAAACGCCAACTTCAAAAATTAACTAAACAATATATATGCAACAAAAATGTTATGAAAAAATAAACATACATTGGATAATAAAATTAGAATTTCAATCTTTCTATAAAAAATATTACACATAATGGTCCATAAATATCACTTCTAAAAAGTGTTTATTGTATGCACCCTAAAATGGTCGCCTAGACTTTGGGCCCCCATTTAGCAATTTGTCAAATCCCTGAATCAATATTTTTAAAAATCAACATTTTTCAAATATATCAATTTTCTTGATCAAATCATAATCAATTCAATATTTCTTAAGGTTTGAGCCTTATTTAATTTAAAACAGATAAAAAAATAATAAAATATAAAAATCTTATTTAATTAAGAGAACATGCTCTCTTTTAATTAATTAAAAATATCTTTTAATTAAATAATAAAATCACTTTATTCTAAGCCTTTATTTAATTAAAAGAAATTTCCTCCTCTTTTATTTAAATAAAAAATCCTCACTTTTCTTCTTATCCTTGTTGCACAAATAAAACATTTAATTCTTATTTATAAAGAAAAATAAAATAAAAAATAAAAGAAAAGTACTTTTGCCTCACATGGACATAAATTAAATGCTCAACATAAAGTAAATGCTTCTAATTTTCTTATTAGAGGATATTTGTGCACAAGGATCAAGCTTCTTTTTTTTCTCCACCGTTGATTAAATCTTTTGCCTCTTAATCTCCATGGTCTATTATTTTTCACTTCCTATAAAAGAAGAGCTCTCTTCTTCATTTGCACACAACATACATACTTGAATTATTATGCTACAGGTTTTCTAAGTCATTGAAGCTTTTGGAGATATTCTTGCATCAAGTTTTGAAGATTTGGAGCATCCTTGGCATTCATCTTGCATCTACATCACATCCTAGCTTGCATCATAGTTGCATTATCATGGTATCATTTACTTTCATGTTTTAGATTAATCTCACATAGTTTAATTAGAGGGTTTGTAACTCTTTCATTTCCATTTTCATAGCTTAATTGCATCTTCATTCTCATAAGATTAATTTGCATTCTCATATATATTTTCATAGCATTGCATTCATTTAGAATCTCTCATTGTGTAGTTGACTAGCAAGGTCATGAGTTTATAGTTCTAGCTGAGAGCAATTTTACAAATCTTGCAACTCCATGCATAAAGAGCTATGGATCGATTTGTGAGGGCTCATTCTTGAGTTTTCTTGCATGTAAGGATTCATAGAAGTGTGACAACATTTTAGCATACATTTTTGGTGCCCACCATGGGGCAACCCACCTCTTGCATGCTGGTTTTGATTATTTTTGGAGCTAACCCTTGTGCAGATTTGTTTGGAGATTAAAAAACCCTAGATTTGAAAGATTTGATCATATATCCCAAACGGCTTGGTGTTTTGGTCTAAAATTTGTTTTTTAGGTTGACGACATATCAAAGAAGCTTCAAAAAAATTTCTAGAATTTTTAGAGGTAATTTGTATTTTTTATGATTTTTTCTTAATTTTTCATAAAAAATTAATTTTTGGTGCAAATCAGCATATTTTTTGGAAATTTTTATATTTATGAAAAGGTTTTAGAATTCTATAGGAGGTCTATTCATTGTGTTTTTAATTTAAAAATCATATCATAGCTCATTTGGTCAATTTATAAAAACTAGTCTATTTTGGTAAAATGAGTCTCTAGGGCACAAATGAAAAGATTTTTTTGAAATTTTTACATTTTTGGAAATCTCTCTATTTTTTGACAAAGGTCTCTTTTCTGAATTTTGGGTTTAGGGTCCGAATTCATGTGGTAAAAATTAGATCTTGTTGACTAGGTCAAATGCAAAAAAAATAAAATTTTCTGATGGGTATGCACTTATTTTTCATTGTTCATTGCATGATATGAGTTATCATTTGGATTATTTGTTGGTTATCATTGCTCCTAACAATTGATTTTCAGATCTAACCCTAGGGTTTGCATGAGTTGTATATACATTGCATATCTTGTTTGCTTGTTTTCTTGTCTTGTTCATTTGAAGGTGCTCTTGCTTTCATGGAAAATATTTAAAACAAAGCGTTGGACTTGAGGTACTTTGTTCCATCTCTACAATATTTGGATTTTGGGATTAAAATTGAACCTCTCATGTGTTTGGCTTAAGTGTTTACATGCTTTCATAGAACACATTTCAATTGATGTTCTTAATGGGAAATGAATGAACATAGATTTACTTTCATACAAGTTTGTGTAAGTGAATGCTTGTGTTTAAACCTTAAGTAATTCTTAGTTTCAATATCAAATATCTCATTGAGTGATTGAGGGCATGGATTCATTTCTTATTTAAATAGAGAATTAAATGCACCACTTTGTGGACTCACTCTATGTTTGCTTGGAAAGCTAAATATTCCATTGATTCAACCCTTTGTCATTTGTGAGTAGTATTGATAAGCAACTTTAGATTACTTGTGATTGATCTAGATTGCTATCTTGGGTTATTGGACTTGCTAATCTGTTGGCCCCTCATTTCTGCCCCGTGATTGCAAGATCAGCACCACATTAAAGGGGAGGGATCTATAGGAAAGAAGCGTTAATTGCTCCACTAGGCAACCCTTTTGTGCTTTTTGGAACTCACTTGTTTTCTAAAGTGTGGACTCACTTTGAGTTGATGTGAGGAGTTAAATGTTCCACTTTTGAGCTCACTTTGAGTTGGTGTGAAGAGTTAAATGTTCCACTTTTGGACTCACTTCGCATTTATTTGAAGAGTTAAGTGTTCCACCTTTAGTGCTCTAAATACTTTTGATAGTGAATTACTTAGTTTTTATTTCTAGAAGGCTTGCTTGGGGACACACCACCTCAAGGGATGACCTTAACTCCTGTGTTTCGGTGGAGTATAAATATCGAGAGGTGAATCCAAAGACACCTATCTTGGGAATTGAGTTTGATATCACTCTTGGTTAAGCCTCAAAGAACTTTATACCTTTGAGAAGTGAAGGAGGAGATTTGGGTTACCGTCTCCCCCCGGCTGTGTGATTTTAGATTCTTCTCATCTATGAATTTGGGCCTCACGTACCTTGCGTATATCGAGGACTCCTTAGAAAAGCCACGTATATTCTTGTAGACAACTTTTTAAGGTGTTGTTGTGTTCTATGTGCCTGCTAAAATATTTTCAAGAACATACACAAGTAGAATCTTTAAGGAGTAGTATACTAACTCACTATCTCTATTCATGCCCAAGGTTGCTTTGTCCTTTGCTCATTGCTTGAAGACTATTTTCTTGAACTCCCTGGTTGTTGTTCTATGTGCTTGATCATCATTGCGAAATCTTTTGAAAGATCTATTTGGAATATTGAAACTGAGTTTCGTCCTGCTGTAATGAGTTCTCCTTAAAAGCTTCGTATTCCTTGGTCAATCCAGATCTCAGATCCTAGGTGCTATCATGTTGCTCAACATCTTAATGAACGTTATGGTATCAATTGCACAAGATGACTCTTAGTCTTCTTCTTTCTTCTCCATTTCCCATGTTCTTCTGAAGTCTTCTATTCCCATGGGAAATTTTTCTTCTTCTTCTTCTTGATGCTTTTCCTTTTATTATCTAGTCTACCTTCTTCTATTCATCTATTCATTTCTTCCATGATTGATTCCTTCTCTTCTAGAACCATGAATTTCAACTATCTTGTTAAGGAACCTCTCTTGAGAATAGATGATCTTGAACTCATTGCTCAATTTGAAGAGTATCTTTATTCCTCCAATAGTCCTTCCAAATATCTCATCGGTGATAAACTTATGGCAAAAATAAAAGAAAAGATGATTAAATCAGATGCCTTTGCTAGGATCATAGACATGATCATATCACAACCTCCTTCTTCCAAACATTCTTCATCATCTAAATCTTCTCATTCTTCTTCACCTTCCAAGTCTTATCATGACTCTTCCAGACATCATTCTCATTCTTCATCTTCTAAGTCTTATCATGATTCTTTTAAACACTTCACATTCTTCATCTTCCAAATCTTATCATGACTCTTCTAAACATCATTCAAATTCCTCATCATCCAAGTATTCTCCTTCCACCAAGTCTTTAATTTCCTCTTCTTCACGATCTCATTCTTCTTCTACTTCTTCAAAGAGTCTTACTTCTCTTCACAAGACATACCATAATGAGCAACGTGATAGTCCTTATGATACCTCTTCTATGAAGAGTGATGCACCCACCTATGATGACTATGATGACTATGATGACTATGATGATGGACAATGTAGTGATACTTATGACCTCTATTCTTAAGAGTCCTCCTAGTCATGTCCTTGTGCTTACTGGAAATGGGTCCTCATATTGGAAAGATCGTGATGGTGATCCATATGATTTAGATTTTGAAAGAAACTTTGATGAGTTTTGTGAACAATACCTTGATTATAATCTAGCTACTACTGTTGAGGAATATAAAATGCACCGTGCTGATTTGAAACGTAAATATTATAAGAATCCTTCCTGTAAGAACATTCATGCTGAAAATAAAGATTGCACTCTCAAGCAAGATCATGTTAATATTGAACCTTTGTCTTGTGACGGTTCCCTTCCATCCTCTACTTCATCCAATTCCCATACACTTCCTAAAGCTTCTGAATCTTCCAAATCTTTCATAAATCTTTCATCCAACAAAGATCCTAAAGCTTTTCATGCGATTCCTTATAGTTATCCTCAAGGGCTACCTCTTAAAGAAACTCAAGCTAACCTTCACTTTGCTACAAATAGTTCAAATGATGCTAAACTGAAAGATCTTAAGCCTTCGTTTGCTATACTACCCACTTCAGCTAATTCTTCACTATCTCTTCCAAAGTCTTCCATACAAATCCAACCACTTCCTTGTCCTTAGAAGTGGCTCCATGTCAAGAGGACTCTAAAAATGATAAAGAAAAGAACATAAAGAAAGATCAAGATCAAGAACCCTCCATGTCATCCAGTTCTTTTCATGATGTCTCTTATCCATTTCATGGTTCTTTCGATCCTTTATGCTCTTCCACATTCATTCCACCATCTCCTAAGCAAGATCAAGCTACTACTTACACTATTGAGCTTATTGATAATCAAAATAACCTTACCACACTTGCGCTTTCCAAAGATGATACTTCCATTAAGGTTATAAAAATGGTGTTGTTACTTCTGATGTAAAGCCTATTGAAGATCAAAAGAAAGTTGATACACTTATGCTATCCAAAGATCCTTGTCAAGATCAAAGTCTTCCATCTTCTTGTTCTACCACTCCATGTTCACTTTCACTTTCTACTCTTCCTAAATCTTCGCAAGCTTTGAATGATCCTATCAACAAAGTTTCTCCTATTCAAGATGTCCAGGATCTTGTTGAAAATTCTAATGCTCATTCTAAAGATGCTGATATCCTTGGTTGTGATATAGATGTTGATAAACTTATTGATTATCCTTTTGCATCTTCCATGTCCATCCTTGGACCTCCTCCAACAATACTAAGGGCTTCACATCTTCCTTCCATCTTGGGCCCTTATGTCCCTTCACTTTCCCCTCCTAATTCTCCTAATTCATCATCTATTTTGGTTCTTTACGTCCCTCCATCTCTTATCTTTCCTCAAGATCAACATAGATACATACCCTTGAATCCTTTTCATCCACCCACCCATCTAAACCAGTCGTATTTTCCTTCTTCTTCCATAAGTCCCAAGTCTTTTGAAAGTAACTTGAATGTTCAATACAAAAAAAAGAACCAATACAAGAATTCATCAAAAAAAGAAGATCACCATGTCTCCTCTAATCGACATGGATATATAAAGTCAAAAGAGATATCTAAGAAGAAAACTACAAGACAAGTATGGGTTCCAAAATCTATTATTGAAGATATTCTCTCTAAATCATCAAAAAGAAATGAAAAGCCTAAGGCTATATGGATTCCAAAGTCTCTCTTGAAAGAGTCTAATATTGAACAAAAAGTGAAGTTGACATTCAAGCTTCTAAAGGCTTCCACTTCATCTTTTTCCAAAAAAATTCTTTCATTCCATGTGCCTGAACCATAACCTCTGCTAAATATTCACCATATTCCTTCTCGTATTCCTTCATTCACATTTCCTCCACCCTCTTGCCACCCTTCAAGGTGTGTGTTGATGTTGATCTTGCCTTCCTTTCCATCTACTCTTTCACAATCCTTCCATTCATTATCCTTCTACCTTCTATCCTTTTTCCTCGTTTGCCTATTCCTCCTATCTTCCAACCTCACTCGCTTTGTATAAAGCCTTATCCTCCATTTTTCTCTTTCATCTTCCTTTCCTTATCAGCATTTTTGAGCATATCATTTTGAATCCTTGGTATATCAATGATTTATCCTTTCAAGGAGCATTATCTAAAAAGCTTGCCTTCTTCCAAAAAAAATAGAAAATTTAAAAAAATAGAAAAAAATTTAAAAATGAAAACAAAAAAAAAAAGAAAAAATTAAAAATGTGCCTTGGTGGAAACCTAGAAACAGGCACCTTGGTAGCAAAAGTAAAGAGAAATAAATTCGTCCTATGGTGAAAACCACTCCCTTGTGGTGCCTTGGATAAGTACCATGATGAAAACTTGGCAATCAGGCATCATGCGTAATTCTTCTACATTTTTCATCCATTCCATCTTCTCTCTTTGATCTTGACAATGTTGATCTATACATGAACATTTGGCTATCTTGTGAGTTATCTTATGATGGTCTTGCTTTCATTCCATTCCTTTTTAGCCTTCATATTCATTTTCCTCCATTCATTCTAGTCTTTCGCTATCCTTTTCCCCCTTGGTCTTGATCTAAAAAAAAAAAGAGTAAACACGATGCTATGAAGCCTCTTGACATGTCTACTCCTTTAGACTGCATCCCTTCCTTCTTTTGCAGTGCACTTTTAAGGCTTATCCTATGCTATCCTTTCATTGCTTATCCAAATGTGCTTTGCATGATAATTTTTCCCTAGCTTGGGTACGCTTGAGGAGTTTGCTCTTGAGGATTTCTTCCCTCCATTTGCCTTAATTCTCTTTTCCTCTATCTCATTCACCAGCTTGCTCATCCATCTTGTCCTCCACATTTCTAGATATTGGGACTACACGATGTGATCTTGCTCATGAGTTTAATGCCCATTCTGTCTGGGGGCATCCTTTGTACATATTTTATGATCCTGAAAAAATACCAAAAAAAATTTCATATATGATGCTGAAAAAATCCTAAAAAGCATATAAAGTCTTGAAAAAATACAAAAAATACAAAAAAAAAAAAATTCAAAAAAATGCCTTGGTGAAAACTTGGAAACAGGTGCCTTGGTAGCAAAAATACAAAAAAAAGAAAAAAGAAAAAATTGCAATAAAATCCAAGTGGTGAAAACCTGAAAACAGGCGCTACTTGAGGCCTTTGCACCCCTATTTGTTAGCATGCGTCCTCAACACTTAGCCACTTTCCATCATGCCTTGACCCTATTTGACTTGGTCTGGAATTGGTCTTTATCTTTGTCTAAGGGGCATACCTATTAGCATTGGTCCTTTAGGTGCGTTTGTCTCTTGGGGCATTTCACAACAGGTGTTTTTCAACACCACCCCAAACAGTATTTTTCAACACTACCCCTGCGTCGAGTGTTTCTTAACACTTATCAGATGTCTTACCCAATAGTCTAAGTATGATGCGATATTTCTCATTTATAGATGCGATAATCAAAGTTTGACTCTATGACCAACACACATGCACTTAAACAATCAACTTGTTGAGATATGTTGACTTTATTTTTCTTTGTGTGTTGTCTATGAGGATTTCTTTGATGAGTGGTCTCTCCCTGAGAAGTTTTTGATGATGCATAGCTAGAAGACTGAGGGTATGAGAACATGTTTTCTTTCTTTATCTGCTTGTGGGTATATTTTATTGGTCCTACCTGTCATGAGCATTTATGCTGGTCTTACTTGACACTATGGATTGACAAGGTATTATCCTTGACTATTTTGCGAGTGTATGCTTCTAGTTATCCTAAATTTCATGTGTCTTGATACAAGCATAATCTCGCCATATAAAACTTAGGTAATCTCACTACATTAGTCATCTTGACCTCCATGTCTTTGATGCCTAGGTGGGATTTCCACATTTCTATCTGATAAAGATCATATTCATATCCACATAGTTATGCTAGTGTGCATTGTATGATCTTACGACGCTGCCAATAACACTCGATGATGATAATTAGATGTCTATAGGCGTTGTGACCTTGCAAGTCAACCACTTTCATAGTAGCTTACATTCTTAGGTTCATCATAATTTAGTTTTTACATCTTGCATATGGAGAGAGCTCTCATTTTTATTATCTACGGACTAGTTGGTCAATTGTGCTCATTTTCTGATTCTTCTTGATCATATCTTTCATTTCTGGTCTTTCGTGTCACATCATTTTCTATCCATTTCAGACTCGAAACCAAAATCTGAGTCGCGTTTCCAAGATTTCTATTCTTCTACGCAGTTGACTGACCTTTTGAGGCATAATTCTTCGATCTTTGATGGAATTTCTTCCTTTCCATGTTTTCCAAACTTCTAGTCTTTCATTCACCCCTTTCGCTTCCTCTCTCTAAGGTTTGACTTAATCTGTATCCTATATCTTTCCTAGTCAAACCTAGTCAACCTGGGGCATATCTTCACTGTTTGATGGTTATCCTATCATGCTTCATCCTTCGATTATGATTTATTGTGACTTGATCAGGTTTATCAATTTTTTTGTTCTCCTCTATCTGATTTCGATTTCGATTTCGAGGGGGCAGTACCTATCAGCTTTAATCTTTGATTCAGCTTTATCATTCAGCTCAGCTTGAGATTCTTATCTCTTATTTTGGATATGATCCCAAATCGACCTCATGTCTAGAATCTTTTGTTTATGTTTGTCCGGATGTGATCCCGAATCGACCTCACATCTGACTTGTTTTGTGATCCCAGATCGATCTCACATTGCAACTTCATTCTTTGACTACATGTGTTCCCAAATCGATCACACATTAGTCAAAGAGGGGCAAATGTATGCACCTTAAAATGGTCGCCTAGACTTTGGGCCCCCATTTAGTAATTTGTCAAATCCCTGAATCAATATTTTCAAAAATCAACATTTTTCAAATATATCAATTTTCTTGATCAAATCATAATCAATTCAATATTTCTTAAGGTTTGAGCCTTATTTAATTTAAAAGAGATAAAAAAATAAAAAAATAAAAAAATCTTATTTAATTAAGAGAACATGCTTTCATTTAATTAATTAAAAATATCTTTTAATTAAATAATAAAATCACTTTATCCTAAGCCTTTATTTAATTAAAAGGAATTTCCTCCTCTTTTATTTAAATAAAAAATCCCCACTTTTCTTCTTATCCTTGTTGCACAAATAAAGCATTTAATTCTTATTTATAAAGAAAAATAAAATAAAAAATAAAAGAAAAGTACTTTTACCTCACATGGACATAAATTAAATGCTCAACATAAAGTAAATGCTTCTAATTTTCTTATTGGAGGATATTTGTGCACAAGGATCAAGCTTCTTTTTTTTCTCCACCGTTGATTAAGTCTTTTGCCTCCTAATCTCTATGGTCCATTATTTTTCACTTCCTATAAAAGAAGAGCTCTCTTCTTCATTTGCACACAACATACATACTTGAATTATTATGCTACAAGTTTTCTAAGTCATTGAAGCTTTTGAAGATATTCTTGCATCAAGTTTTGAAGATTTGGAGCATCCTTGGCATTTATCTTGCATCTACATCACATCCTAGCTTGCATCATAGTTGCATTATCATGGTATCATTTCCTTTCATGTTTTAGATTAATCTCACATAGTTTAATTAGAGGGTTTGTAACTCTTTCATTTTCATTTTCATAGCTTAATTGCATCTTCATTCTCATAAGATTAATTTGCATTCTCATATAGATTTGCATAGCATTGCATTCATTTGGAATCTCTCATTGTGTGGTTGACTAGCAAGGTCATGAGTTTATAGCTTTAGCTGAGAGCAATTTTACAAATCTTGCAACTCCATGCATAAAGAGCTATGGATCGATTTGTGAGGGCTCATTCTTGAGTTTTTTTGCATGTAAGGATTCATAGAAGTGTGACAACATTTTAGCACACATTTATTACTATACAAAATAAGTTATTACAAGTTACCTAAAAATATGCATAATTTATTTCTAATTTTACAAACCCATGCACACACACACACACACATGCATGTACGCACACACGTAAATAATCTACACCAAAATATAATATTGATTTCAATTTCAAGTTTGCCCAAAAATATTGTTTTACATATTATTATGGGATCACCTTATTTTAGAAAACCATGTTCAATATTTTTTAAATTATTGAGGAAGTAGAGATTGTAATAATTCATTCCATAATTAGATCACAAAGATTATAATGACAAGTATACTGTGGTTCTCAATGGATAATTTTTTACCTTAGCCCTTGGTGAAATAGTGGGACTTCTTTCTTGTAGATCTTATAGCCAAGATTCAAAAATTCCAAAGAGAAAGTGATTTAAAATGAAGTGTGCTCTTGCTCCTGCTCATGGTGTAACACCTTTGGATACCTCCTTAGCCTAGGTTGTCCCATCTATTTCGTATCTCGCCTCTTCTCCATCTGGTTATGTGGCTTCTTATGGGCAGGTCCTTGTGGCTTTGACCTTGTCTGGGTTGGGGGCTTGCTCTCACCTTTCTCCCTCTTCCTCGAGTATGTTGGGTGTTACACATATGGCTATGGGTGATGTAGGGGTTCTTATTGTTCTTGATACTACTTGTGGAAGGGCTCCTGTTGGAGTGGTGTTCACTGAGCATTCTTCTCAGAGACATGAGATTGGTTCTACTAAGGTGATCAATGGTGGGGTCCTCTCTCCAAAGTCTCTCTCTACTATTGGTGGATGAATCTTTTCTCGTGTTTCCAAATCATTTGTTTATATTCCTTCAAAGGAGACATGTCAACCTCTTTCTTATGCTAAGGCATCCCCTATGGTGGTGTGTGGCTAGGATGTGGTGGAAAATGTGGATTTCTATAAAAGACGTGGGTTGGTTTGTAGATTCACTGGTTTCTAGCCTTCTCAACTTGATCTTCATAGTTGGGTGATGGATTCTTGGTGACCTGTTGTCCCTAGTAATATTGATCATTTCCCTTGTACAAATGGGTTTTTTATTGCTTTGTTTACTTCTTCTGAAGAATGAGATTTGGTGCTAAGCAAGTTTTGGGTTTGGAGAACTCACTCTCTCTCGACCAAACCCTAGTCAGTGTCCTTCAATTATTTTATTGAACACTTAGTGTGCATCTAGTGTGGGTTTGTATCCAAAATATTCCCCTTCATTTTTGGGAGAAAACTTTCTTTGAGGCCATTGGCAACTCTATAGGTCATTTCTTGAAGGTGGATGAGACTATGGATGCTATGGGTCTATGTACCTTTGCACACATTTGGGTTGACATTAATACCTCCACACCTCTCCCTGGAGATGTGGTTCTTATGGCGGGGGATATTCCATGAACTCAGGCGGTGGATTATGAGGGCCTCCCATTTCGATGTTGTTGGTGCTTCTCTACTGGTCACTTGGAAAATCATTGTTCTTTCTTGCAATGTAAAGACGTTGCCACTTGGTGGAAGGACTCCTCTAGCTTATGATTCTTCCTTTGATGATGAATCACAGGCTGATGATGACTCCTTTTTGGATGAAGCTCCTGCTACTAATCTGGGTGATGTTCCTATTACAAATTGGGCCTCATCAATTCCTACTCGTACTACAAATTTGGGTGATGTTCTAGTGCAAAATGAGCCTCGTCAATTTCTTCTCCTACTGGTGCAACCCCTCTATTCATATAGACTCTTCTTCATCTACTTCGCCTATTTTTCTCCACTCTTTAGTTGACAATGCACTACTTTCGTAGTGCTCTACCCCTTGTCTTCTTGCACCGTAAAGATGCTGCCACTTGGTGGAAGGACTCCCCTAGCTTATTCTTCCTTTGATGATGAATCACAAGCTGATGATGACTCCCTTTTGAATGAAGCTCCTACTACTAATCTAGGTGATGTTCCTATTGCAAACTGGAGCTCATCAGTTCCTACTGGTACTACAAATTTGGGTGATGTTCCTAATGCAAAATGAGCCTTGTTGATTCCTTATCCTATTGGTGCAACCCCTATGTTCTTATAGATGCTTCTTCATCTACTTCTCCTATTCTTCTCCACTCTTTAGTTGACAATGCACTACTTTCTCAGTGCTCTACCCCTTGTCCTGATAATTTTTCAAATCACCATGTTGTCGGTGAGTTATCTACGCACTCTTGAGATGGGTTACTATCTTTTCTGCTAGTGTTGTTTATCCTTGTATTTTCCAACACCTTTACTATTAGTGTGGTGTTGATATCTTTTGACACCTTTGGGTTGTGGTTGTGTAAGGGTCAACACCCTTGTTTTTTTGTTGATTTTAATTCAAAATAATTCTTAGCTTTTCTTCATTTCAATAACAAGCATAACAATTAGAAGATTCTACATATTTTGGATCACAATAGAAGCTTATTATATGTATCTTTTTATACATCATGAATGATATCTACATGCATTACGCAATGTGTTTTTTGATCCCTAAGAGGTTCGCACCTAAATAAGGGTAGTTAAGAAGCTTTGCAAGAGTGAGACAAATTGTGTCTTGTGAAACAACCTCTGGGATTTTAGAAGCTGACTCTTCCTACAGGTATTTTTGGGAAAGAGGAAGAAAGATTAAACATAAAAACCAAGGCGACGCACCAAAGATTTTAAAACCCATTGTGTTTCCCTTCAAAAATAACAAGAACACAAGCCCCCATAAATGAGCACAAAACACTACAAACTCTTGATTGTTGGAAAGAGAACATAGTGCTAGATTCAAATAGACATGGAGCAGAATATTCAGATCTTCCCTTGAGAAGCACCAACTAAGGCTCTCAAGAAATGTTCCTATTATCCCACTAAAACATCTATTCTATAAAAATTTCATTCACCAAAATGGCATAGTGTAACCCCAGATTAAAAACATTAAAAGAGTAACAAGACGTGGTTTAATAACTTGCAAGTCTATGATGAATTATACAAGCCTGAAATAACAAATGATAACTATGTCCCTCTAGAATGACACAAAGCTTAAAATTATTCACAAAACTAGAGAAAAAATATGTAATAAAAGCAAATTGGGTATAGTCCAGTATGTTTCCTCTATTGATTATCTAAATACAAAGCTAGGGTCGAAGAATGATATTACATCTATTTCTAAGTGTTCTTCAAAGTAGTGAACAAAAGACTCCGGAATAGAAGATCTCTATATTCCTCTTTATTACAATGTACTTGCGAGAATTTATAGAAAGAAATCCTTGAACTGAATCTCAAAAAATCAACCGAGAAGGGGCTTTGTAAATGTGTCATGTGGAAGAATCATCATGGCAATTGTTACAACTGCCTCAGGTGTGTCAATTTGTGCATCATTTTTCTTCTTCCATGCGGGCAACATGGGCTCCACGTGTTCCTTTTCAAACCTCCTCACCATCATGAGGGAATAAATTTCCAGCTCCACTTGAAGTGATTCCTTGTTTTTTGTGCATAGATGTGATCACATTTTTGGATCAAATCCACCTCGAGATTCACCAATGAAAGAAAAAGCATCATTTTTCCTTGCAAGATGCGGGCCCTGCGAGTCTGTTGACTATCATGATCAACACATGGCATGCTAGCAGGTTTTCGTGGGGTTTTGCCTTCCCTTTAGCCTTCAAAAACTCTGCAGTGCTGACACGTGGTGCTCTTTGTAGTGAGAACACTTGAAAATAATTTGAAAGAAAAGAGCTCACAAACATGGTAAAATCGAGCCATTTTGACATTTGGTTACCCCAACTTCACGGGGTCATTATTTTCAACTCGTTGCTCAAAATTCAAAACAACATACACCATTGGAAAGGTCTTCAAGAGATCTAAAATTAACCCCTTAGCACCATGCCTTCAGCACATCATGCTACGAAACAGACAATAATTTTGACCCCAATTTTTTCTCTAAAGGCCTCTGAAAATGCACTTTTCTGAAACATAGAAATACCGAATAGTAGTTTTTCAATTTTTCTCATCTCTGCTCAATTTGTCACTTCTGCACTACCTCAAATTGCCTCTAGAATGCTCTGGATGAAGGTTGGGGTAGATAACATCTATAGTGTCCATGGATGAGTTAGCTAGTAGTAGTATTCAACAAGAGGTAGACAATGTTATAAATTATGCTTAACTAATCTTTCGTTATTCCATACATACTTGAAAATTTTCTCCTTTCCATTGCTAATGATAAAAAAGAATTATTGCTCTTTTGTTTAAATCATTCATGTTCATGTGATTTGTCATTCAAGAAGAATTTTTTTAATTGCAACTGAAAGAGAAAAAATGAATCCATTGATCGTATCATCAATTAAAGCCTTATAGAGCTCATGTACACAAGCAAAAAATAATGACTTTTAACACATGAAGACCTATTACTCTCCTCTACATTTCCTACAAAATGATTGTTGAAGTTATCGTGAATCCATCAAAACATTGGTTCAATCTTTGTTAGAACCCAACAAACAAGTTTCTTGGGTGGTAGATGATGAGTCAAGTTTATGGGATGTTTTGTTTATGATTTTCTAAGTTCAGACTTAAATATCTTATGGTTTTTCATAAACATTAAACAAACTTTTATGTTTCTAAGCTTTAGCCATATGTATATTTGATACTTTTGAAACTAAAAGACAAGACTGAATATATATATAGATTAATGAATGTTATGATAAAATCTGGTATTTTTCTTCTCTAGCTTTAATGGGTAGACCTCCTACAGTCGTGTGAGAAGGCTACGTTAAAATAGGAAAACTTATTATAATCTCTGCCTTGGATTTGTGTTGTGGATTCTTTTATGCTAACCTTTTGTAGGAGAAG
Organism: Chamaecyparis obtusa; assembly: GCA_027943335.1. Classification (NCBI taxonomy): domain Eukaryota; kingdom Viridiplantae; phylum Streptophyta; class Pinopsida; order Cupressales; family Cupressaceae; genus Chamaecyparis; species Chamaecyparis obtusa. Next base: position 730,919 of record BSBK01002559.1, on the reverse strand, counting down.
AATAAGTCAGCAAGGAGCACAGACTCAAGGGTGAGTGGGTCTTTTAAGGCGAATAACTGTTTCAGATTTCATCATAGCTCCACTCCTTCCATAACTTTGTGGTTGCTGATTTAGACCAAGTCAATCTAGTTACCAAGTGTTCCTATATTCTCGAAGCACTAAATATGGCTTATCTTCTTGCATAAATGATGTTGTGGTTCCTATAATTGAAGTTGTTATGCTATGTAATGAAGGACCTAGTTTGTAGGTGTTATGTTTTTCTTAGTTTCTTTTAAATAAGTTGGAACTTATGATTCCAGGCTAGTTAGATGTTTTTGAGGAATTCATACTGTAATCCAGCAACAAAGTGAAATACTTTGATATCCTATATTGTATCTATGTTTTATTAAATGAATATATGACAGTTCCAAATTTCAATCTCTGAGTTGTAATTCATTCATACTTCCATGGGAACCCACACGGGAGGTGAATCCCCTGTTCATGTTTAAGTAGGATTTAGTTAAGTTTCTTTGAAGTTGTTAAGCATTGTTGCTCCTGCAGCCATTCGTAGCAGAACCACTGACTGTTTCCTGCAACATAGGTTTACTTTTGAAGCATTATTTATTTACTGTTAAGTTTTTCCTTCAAGTTGAGAGCTAATTTTTAGTTTTAGTTTCTAAGTATAAATCTCCTATAGCAATAGCTTTTACTTTAGTAGTGATGAATCTTGAAGAGAACTAAAGCATAAAACTTGCAGCCATCATCTCAAGTTCACGTTCCCGGATTGATACAGTTAATGAAGTCTAGCATGATGTTCTAAGTATATATGTCATGATTTTAAGCAATGAATCACTGTCAAAGGATGTCCAATCCTTGGAGTTCCTAGGGTATTATTCTGACCAGTCATTTTTGGCGCCGTTGCTAGGGATGGTGTCAATTTAGTTCGACCCAGAAGTCATTAAGTTAGTTTGCATTCTGCATAATTTTGCATGCATAGACGTAGGGATCATCTTGGGTGATTCCTACCTAACCTTAATCAGGAAGAACCATTTGAGGTTTTCAATCCAACGCTTGAGGAACCCCAATTAGAGAACCCACAAGAAGAAGAACCATTTGAGAATGTGTTTGCTGATGCCTATGACCAATTGCCTTCACCACCATCATCTGAAGAGTCTTACCATTTAAATTCCCTCTTTGCTTACCCAGAATATCTAGATAATGTAATGGCTCATCCTACCTTCCCTTTTCCTATTCCTACTTAGGAAGGTAACCAAAATCTGAAGAACATTCCTGCAGTCGCACTTCCTAAATTCTATGGACTCATCACGGAGGATCCAGAGACTTTCCTCTTTGAGTTTGATGTCCTATGCCGAAGCTATGACTACACCATGACGACCATAAGCTCAAATTGTTTCCTTCCACTTTAAAGGAGGCTGTGCTAAGATGGTTTATGAGTTTGGGTGCTGATGTTGTAGCAGACTGGAATGCAATGTGTAGCATGTTTCTTGATAAATACAAAGATTACTGCAGAGGAGGGGACTTAAAAGGAGATAAAATATTTAAAATGTCACAGAAGGAAGATGAAACCTTGGAAGACTATGTCTCTAGGTGCATGTTCAGCTTGCAACATAACACACAACATGAGTTGAATGAAGAATCTCAAAAGCATCTATTTTTGAGAGGAGTGAATGATGGAAGCATAGAGGCCCTTGACCTAATGGCAGGGGGGGACATTACCCAAAAGACTTGGGATGACATAAAGAGTATATGTCTAAACTATTCTAGAGTTACTATTAAGAAAGGAAGATGCTTGAGAGCCTTGCCTCACAATTCCAACGACGTGGGTGTGTCCAAAATGGAGCTATCCAATCTATTATTAGATTTCAAGCAAGACATCATCAATGATGTCGCACATCATCAATGATGTCGCTACTTAGTTGGACACAATGTAGGCAAGGAGAAAGAAAGATGAAGCTGATGCAATGTTAGTAGAGTACTGCCCACATTGTAGGGAGAAGAAAAAGAATTGTCGGTGTAAGTTTGTTGCAAGCTTGGAGTCCCAACCTATGCCTACCGAGTTCAAAGCCATTAATGAGAATGGAGAGGTGCTCTACATTGCCTAGCGAAGGCCATGGGCTCGGAGACCAGGTATTCCCCAAGATCCTCTTCAAAATTTTAATAATAATAATGCATGGCAAAATCAATAGCATAGTGGATTTAGTGGGTATAATAGTTGGTAGCAGCCTCAGCAAGGTTGGCAACAAACTCAGCAAGGTTGGCAGCAACATCAACCAAGTTGGTAGCAACCTCAACAAGGTTGGCAACAACCTCAGTAAGGCTGGCAGCAGCATCAGCCAGGATGGCATCAATCTCAACAGGGTTGGTCACAACCTCAACAACCCTGGCAACAGCCCCAACAGGGGTGGCAACAACCACACAATTGGATGAACCAATCAAACCGGCAAGCTTTGATGCCACCACCTCAGTAATAGGCTTTGATGCCTCCTCCTGCAGCCAACACTACTTCCCCTTAACAGACTTAATTGCTTGCTCGGCCTTCTCCTAATCCCAACAATGCTAAACCAACAACACAGCAGCAGAGCTATGCTAATTCTCTGAATAATATCCATTTAAGATCTGGCACAACCCTTCCTCCTCCACAGCAGCCTATCATTACCGAAGTTGAGGATGCCTCGGCAGAACCAACTGAGGTACCAGTCAAACCTACTGCTCCTGCAGCACAAGAACCCCCATTTCCTCATAGGTTGGAGGAACAAGCCAAGCCAGTAGAAAATCAAGCAGCGTTGGATTTGCTTGCCCAACTAAAGCAAATGACAGTAAAAATTTTCCCGTTAGATGCCATTAAGGAAGTGCCTACATACACTAAAGCCATCAAGGAAGCTTGTATCAAACAGCCTGGGACGAAGAAAAAGGATCCTAAAACCATACATGTCCTAGGCTAGTTATCTGATCTAATGTTGGAGAAATTGATAGTTCCAAAGTATTCTAATCCTGGTAGCCCTGTGGTCATAGTCACTATTCAAGGAATGCAAGTCCAAAATGCTCTAGTTGACTTAGGTGCATCCATAAATGTCATGACCAAGGAAGTAATGTCTTAGTTGCATATCATCGGTCTTAGGGAAACCCCAACCATCCTTTAACTTGCTGATAGTTCCACCATTACACCTGATGGGATGGTAGAGGATGTAATAGTCACCTTCAATTCTTGGGAATATCCAGTTGATTTTGTCCTTTCTCCAAAGGCTAACATGGGAGGGTATCCAATAATTTTAGGAAGGCCTTGGCTAGCTACTGCAGATGGCTATATAGCTTGTCGGTAAGGAAAAATGACTATATCCAATGGAGTCAACACTAAAAATTTGACTTTATATTCCCTAGCTCAACCTCTGTTGCAAGATGACCAGATAATCTGGCCAGACTTGGATGATACTGAACCTAAGGTCAATTCCATTTGCCAGTTAATGATGATATCTAGGGAACTTTTTGTAGCCTCTAGGGGAGAAGATGAGATCATTTCCTCCATTATTATGAATGAGTATGGAGTACAATCCCAAGTGTGTTCCCAAGAGGACTGTGTTCTTGAAACTTTGTTACCACCTTCCAATGCTCTACAGTATTCAGAAACTTCAAAATTTCTGCATACATTATTGCCTCATGAAATAGAGTCTATTCCAATTGCTTAGCTATCCATGGCAGAAAAGGTCATTAAGCTAGAGGTCAACCCAGGATGGGAGTTAAATGTAAACAGTGCTTTGACACTCTCTCAACAGACAGATGTCCTGCAGCTTCTAAAAGAACATCAACAAACCTTTTCTTGGGATTATACTGACATGAAAGGTCTAGACCCTAAGCTCTGCACTCACAAAATTTATATCAGCCCTGACTGTAGACCTGTCCACCAACTTTAGCGAAGGGTTAATCCAACTTTAAGAGATATAGTTAAGAATGAGTTGCAGAAGTTGTTAAATGCTAGATTCATTTATCCCATTTCTGATAGTCAGTGGGTCTCCCCTCTTGTTATAGTACCTAAGAAAGGAGGTAAGTGGTGAGTTTGTGTTAACTATAGGGAGCTTAACACAGCCACTAAGAAGGACCACTTTCCATTACCATTCATAGATCAAATCCTTGATAACCTGGTTGGAAAGAAATATTTCTCTTTTCTGGATGGATTAAGTGGTTATAATCAGATACAAATAGTCCCTGAAGACCAAGAGAAGACAACATTCACCTGCCCATGGGGCACATTTTCCTATTCAATGTTGCCTTTTGGGTTGTGCAATGCCCCTGCCACTTTTCAGTGAGCTGTGATCAGTATATTCTCAGATATCTCTGCTGATTGCATGGAGATTTACATGGATGACTTTACCACATATGGGCATACTTTTGATGAGGCCAAGGCAAATTTGGAGAAATTTCTTCAGAGATGTCATGATTATAACCTCTCTCTCAATAGTGAAAAGTGCTTCATGATGATGGAAGAAGGGGTTGTCTTAGGACATTTCATATCTTCAAAAGGTATTCAAGTGGACCCTGCCAAGATTGAAGTGATTAGCACATTACCTATTCCAGTAAAACAAAAAGATGTGCGAAGTTTTCTTGGACATGTCGGGTATTATAGAAGGTTTATAAAGGATTTCAGTCAGCTTGCAGCACCACTGTATAACTTGCTCAAGAAGGATGCTGAATTTGCTTGGGATTCTGAGTGTGCAAAGTCTTTCCTACAGCTTAAAGAAGTTCTCACTACAGCACCGATTTTGAGAGGACCTAATTGGGGCTTGCCTTTTCACATTCATACTAATGCCTCAGACTATGCTATTGGTGTTGTGCTTGGTCAGAAGGTGGACTCAGTTGAGCATGCAATTTACTTTATCAGTAAAAATTTGCAGGGAGCTGAGTTTAATTACATTGTCATTGAGAAAGAACTTCTTGCAGTCATCTATGCCCTGAATAAATTTAGACACTACATTACTGGATATTAGATCTATGTGCATACCGACCATTCTGCTATTAAGTATCTCATGAACAAGCTCGCAATCTCTGGAAGATTGGCCCGATGGTTGCTTCTTATGCAGGAATTTGACATTACCATAATAGATAAACCTGGTAAGACCAATGTGGTGGCTGATTTTCTTTCTAGGTTGCATGTACCTGATGATCCTGCAGCCATTGATGACAGTTTTCCTAATGAACAACTTTTCTTGCTGACTGCACACAATCCTTGGTATGCCGATATTGCCAATTATCTCACCACTGGTAAGACACTAGCTCATTTCTCTGCTAAAGAAAGAAGATTGTTGACTGAAAAGAGCTTTAATTATTCATGGATTTCTAGATTCATGTTTTATACTGGTCCTGATCAAGTAACTAGAAGATGCATAAGAGAGGATGAAACCTATGATATCCTCAAGGCATGTCATGATGAACCTTGTGGTGGACATTTTGCTGCCAAAAGAACAACATTGAAAATTTTGACTACAAGTTACTATTGGCCCAATCTACACAAAGATGCTACTCAGTACACCAAAAAGTGTGACAAATGTCAACGCATGGGATGGCCTACTAAGACAGATGAAATGCCCTGCAGCCACAGGTAGTTGTCGCACCCTTTGACAAATGGGGGATTGACTTTGTCGGTCCTATTGAGCCCTCTTCGCAAGGTAAATCCTATATCCTTGTCTGCACCGACTATGTTACAAAATGGGCTGAGGCTAAACCTATGAAGCACCCTAGGGATAACAATGTTGCAAAGTTCATGTATGAATTCATCTTCACTAGATTTGGAGTACCACGGGAGATTCAATCTGATCAAGGTCCTCAGTTTACTTCCAATTTGATTGCTGCTCTGATGGAGGAATATAACATCAAGCATGGTAAATCTTCACCCTATCACCCCCAATCTAATGGGCAGGTGGAAGTTACCAATTGGGAGTTGGAGTCTATTCTCACTAAAATAGTAGCCATCCATAAGAAAGATTGGGCTATCCGACTTCCTGAAGCACTTTGGGCATACCAAACTACATGGAAGTCTACAACCGGTTTCACGCCATTTGAGCTGGTATATGGTCACTCTGCAGTCATGCCTATAGAGTTTGAGCATAAAACTCTCAGGACAACTCTTGATCTTGGCATGGATCTCACTGCAGCTCAGCAAGACAGGATTCTAAGTTTGAATGGCCTTGATGAGTGGCGAAAATCTGCCTTGCACAACACAGAATTGATACAACACCAGTGCAAGCAATGGCATGACAAGTATGTCAAGGACAAAGTCTTTTTAGTAGGTGACTGGGCACTCCTCTATGACTCTTGGTATCAGCATAACCCAGGGAAATTCCAAACTAGGTGGCTTGGACCATATGAGATTATTGCAGTCTTTTCAAATGGAGCGGTTCAGCTCTTCACAGTTGATCCAATTTGTTTCAAACTATTGGTCAATGGTCATAGATTGAAGTTATATCATAAACCCCAGAGTAAGGATGACTTCCTACAACAATTCTCTTCTATCGTTGGTGACACACTTCCTGCAGCAACTTGTAATGAGCTTTTTGCTCATTTGCCTTCCTCACTTTAAAAGATCTTGTCACTTTCATAATAAACACTTTCTTAATGAAAGTCACTTCTCCATAATAAAATTTCGTTTCATTTCTTGTCTATCAACCATCCACCTCATTTCTTCTTTCATTCATGGATTGCAACAACTGCCACCTCAACAACAATTCAAGTTAGCACACATTTCAAGGTATGCAATTTTAATTTGTTTTCCACTTATTTTTATCGTATGCCTTGTCACCACTGCACGTGTGGGACCACTTGCAATATTTTAGCTGGGGGGGAAGTTATATCAGTTTTTTTCATCATTATGTTTATGCAATCTTTATATTTATTCCTTTCTCCTACCGTACTTGCATTTTCTGCCATGATTAGACACTTTTGAAAATTATTATGTTGTGTTGTTATTTTTCGCATGTATGAAGTAAGGTGGCAAGTTATGTTGAGTACAAGTTTTGCGGAGAGTACTTATGAGTAATTATGAAATGTTAATAAGATAATTTGCATTTATGTTACTCATAAGCTCATTTCTCGAGCCACATTGCTAGAATTTCTAAATTTGAAATCATCCTGCAACCTGCCTTTTCAAGCTTTCTTGTCCAAAATTGTGGTTGTCTTTTTTTATCTCTTGCAACTCTATTTTGGGTATCTCGGGAACTAGACGATGGGAGGTGACCTCATTCGTAGGGAGCCCACTATGCATAATGTTTTGCTAGAAGACCAGAACTGCAGGTAGTATTTTTAGGCAAGGGGTTGGATGGATTATATCCAGAAGCTAACTAGCTGGGATGACGAAGTTGCACTTCCATTTCTTAACTCCTTAAAGGATGGAGTTGCTATAGTTAAAGGACTGAAGGTGCCATTTTCTCAGGCAATTTTGGCAGAGGTTATGGGGTTACCGCAGGAAGGTGAGGAATTTGCAAAAAATCTTGATCCAACTACTTCTAGAGCTCAGTTCACGCTACATTCAAACCCACTACTTGAAGTTGACCAGAAATAAGGTACATGTAGACTATCTCTTCTAGAGACGTTTAGGCAATGTGTGGTTCATATCATTAGATATTTTACCTGCGAAGGGCGGCACTCATTCCTGCATTCTGTTCACTTTAAATTCTTGAGTTGTTTAAGACATGACAATAGGCCTATCAATGTCCCTAGTTTTGTGTTTGGCATCTTGTCAAAGCAGGCCACTCTAGTTCAAGAGGGTAAATGAAATTCTGTCTCTCACCACTGTTTAATCAAATTAATAGTGGAAAGAGCCTTAAGGGAGCAGTCAGAAATATCTTGGGATGAATTTCTACTGCAAGGGTTTAAGGAACCAAGCCCAGAACCAATTGGGCATAGAGTGGGACAGAGGATTAAACCCGCTAAAGGGGTTAGGAAATTTTTTATTGAAATTGGACAATGTTCTTCATCCAAAAAGAAATCTAGGGTTAGGACCCCTAATTCCCCTAATTCCTCTACTTCAAGATCAACTCACGAAGAGGAATTGGAGACTTCTGTAGAAAAGGCTGAAGTTTCTCTTGTAGTGGAAACGGTTCCCCCAAAGGACAAGAAAAAGAAAATTAACCCTGGTACTAGTCGGAAGGCTAAGGCATCTCTTGCAGCCACAAGCACTTCCAGAAAAAGGAAAGCTCTAGAAAAGGAGGAAACTCTGTTAAGGAGAAGTACTAAGAGGAGGTCAAATACAACTGCAGAGATTCCAGTTGATGAGCCAAATGTAGAACTAGAATCTGAACGGAAGGAAGAAGAGGATAGAAACATTCAACAAGAAGTTGAAATATAGCCTGAAACTTCTCAGCTAGAGGAACAATGGACTGAGATTATGGAGCAGGAAATATCTGAGGGGTTTCCTAATATTAAAATAGAGCAGGTTCCTGGTAAGCTAGTAAATGCAGAAGTCATTATAATCGGAGATGACTCCAGTTCAGAAGAGCAAGCTTATGTGTTTCGAAGGAGAGGATCAACCTCTAGGATTCTTCAGGAAGATGATTCAAATAGTGATGACTCTGATACTTACATCAGGGAAGTAGATGGCACATTGTTCTCTCCTACAGTAGGATCTCCTGTAGCAGAAAGGGGTCCCTATGAAGAAAATCCAGATATTGATGCAGACCTTGTGATTAAGGTAGTAGAGCAAATTTTGAATGAAGGATTAGATACATTAGCTTCAGTGGCTCAACAATGCTCTAACACCGAGAGGGCTATGATCATCTGGACAGATCCTTTGAAGAGGGCAAGTGCTAACAATGGTAAGTCATCTGTCCCTCAAGCAGCAGACAATTCTTGCCTTAGTTCAATAACAGATCAATCTAGTTCAACATCTTTGTTATTTGTTATCTTCCAATTGTCTAAGCAATTAAAGTCTGAGAGAGAGTAGTGGAAACAACAACAAAAAGAACTAAATAGGGTAGTAGACTATCATTATCAGGAAACACTTATTCAGGAGGAAAAGATAGAACAACTAAGTGTGAAACTTAACAAAATCACATCTCTAATTCTTGACCTGATGGGTTGTAGATCCCCATCACCTGTCTATGCCTTGTTTCTCAAAGAACAGTTGTTAAACTATCAAATGACCTACTTTATGCAAGACAAATCTCCCTCATTGCAAGAGCCTACTCAATTTTCTCAAGCCTTCCATAACTCTCCTGCAACCATTCAAAATCTATTATGTGAACTCTATCTCCACAACCTAGAAGTCCCTAATGACCGAGTTTGGAATCCCTTGCTTTATGTTGGGGATATTCAACTCAGAGCCCTTATGTCCTAGGTACATAATGAAATTAGTTGGGACACTCAAGCCAAAGTATATAGGGATTTGGAGCCAGAAATTCCCCTATTTCTAAGGTCTGAAGCCAAAGATCCTCGAACTTACTATTATATTTGGTTAAGAATTTCCCCCTCTGAATCAGGTAGCAAGGTCATCTATCTGATGAGAAATGAAGCATTTAATACATATGAACATATGGTAGATTATGAATTGCCCGAGGCTAGAAATGTCATTCAGTGGCGCTGGAACAGTTTATCTAGGGAGATGAGAAACAGAGAACCACATTCACCTCTCAACTTTGCTATGGCAACCTAGTGTGCACCTTGGTATATTTCCTTGGGAAGAGAGAGGGAAAGTTTCTGGATTCCACTAACCTTTCAGCCTCCATTACTGATGTTTCCTCTACTTGCAAACTTAGAAAATTTGGATAGTTTTGATATGCAGAAGGAAAAGGACAGATGGAAGAAACATAGAGAAACAAAGGGATTCTATTGGAGTCTTACAGAAGGAGGTACTGGACAGAGAACAGTTGCTGATTATAGATTGACAGCCAGGTTGAAGAATTTATTTGCTACGGGATCAGCAAATAGCTAAGCTGGGGGGAATGATGAGTCAAGGTTATGAGATGTTTTGTTTATGATTTTCTAAATTCAGACTTAAATATCTTATGGTTTTTCATAAACATTATACAGACTTTTATGTTTCTAAGCTTTAGCCATATGTATATTTGATACTTTTGAAACTAAAGGACAAGACTGAATATATATATATAGATTAATGAATGTTATGATAAAATCTGGTATTTTTCTTCTCTAGCTTTAATGGGTAGACCTCCTGCAGCCGTGTGAGAAGGCTACGTTAAAATAGGAAAACTTATTATAATCTCTGCCTTGGATTTGTGTTGTGGATTATGTTATGCTAACCTTTTGCAGGAGAAGAATAAGTCAGCAAGGAGCACAAACTCAAGGGTGAGTGGGTCTTTTAAGGCGAATAACTGTTTCAGATTTCATCATAGCTCCACTCCTTCCATAACTTTGTGGTTGCTGATTCAGACCAAGTCAATCTAGTTACCAAGTGTTCCTATATTCTCGAAGCACTAAATATGGCTTATCTTCTTGCATAAATGATTTTGTCGTTCCTGTAACTGAAGTTGTTATGCTATGTAATGAAGGACCTAGTTTGTAGGTGTTCTATTTTTCTTAGTTACTTTTAAATAAGCTGGAACTTATGATTCCAGGCTAGTTAGATGTTTTTGAGGAATTCATACTGTAATCTAGCAACAAAGTGAAATATTTTGATATCCTATATTGTATCTATGTTTTGTTAAATGAATATATGACAGTTCCAGATTTCAATCTCTGAGTTGTAATTCATTCATACTTTCGTGGGGCCCACACGGGAGGTGAATCCCTTGTTCATGTTTAAGTAGGATTCAGTTAAGTTTCTTTGAAGTTGTTAAGCATTGTTGCTCCTGCAGCCATTCGTAGCAGAACCACTGACTGTTTCCTGCAACATAGGTTTACTTTTGAAGCATTATCTATTTACTGTTAAGTTTTTCCTTCAAGTTGAGAGTTAATCTGTAGTTTCAGTTTCTAAGTATAAATCTCTTGTAGCAATAGCTTTTACTTTAGTAGTGATGACTCTTGAAGAGAACTAAAGCATAAACCTTGCAGCCATCATCTCAAGTTCATGTTCCTGGATTGATACAGTTAATGAAGTCTAGCATGATGTTCTAAGTATATATGTGATGATTTTAAGCAATGAATCATTGTCAAAGGATGTCCAATCCTTGAAGTTCCTAGGATATTAGTCTGACCAGTTAGTAGAAATTCAATCATGACAATTTGGTCTCAACATGGGAAATGACTAAATAGGCTCAAAACCACATAGGATACCCTCATTGTTAAGATGGACTTTGATAAATCTTATGACATAATCAAATGACCTTTTTTATTAAGATGCTTAGATGATGTAGCATAGGTCCCGAGATGATTCACTAAATTCAACTTCTCTCATTACTCATATTACATGTAAAGGCTCTTGGTTAATGGTTCTCTTGTAGCACCCTTTATAAAATAATGATCAATTCACCAAGGCTATCCCTTGGCTCCTTCTATATATGTGTTGGATACATATGATATTAGGTAAATACTTAATATATCTCCCTAAAAAAAATTATCAAAGAATTTTCACTCTTGAATGATCCTTATGTCTTAAGATTGATTGTGGCATTCCTTAATAATAGTGAAGAAGAGGTGGTTATTACATTGCATGTATGATCCTTGTACTATAGAGTCTTGTGATCAAAATTATCAATGAACAAAATCAATTTGTTATGATTTGGACAAATCCATCCTATCTCAAATCTTGGCGAAGTGACATCAAATCAAGTATGGTGACATCACTAGATATATTGGCACATCCATTGACTTAATTGTTACTATCAATTACTCATGGTCTTGATTTATGAAAAAATGAAGACAAAATAGGTAGGAGACTATCAAAACCCTAAATTTTATCTAATGACAATGACTTTCATAATGGGCTCTCAACTAGTCAATATTCTTTTGAATGGTCTAGATAGTTATATCACCTTCCACACTATTTTGTCGGTTGAGGTTCCATACCCTCATTTTTTCCATTGAGGTATTTGGACCATCTGAGATCTTTCTCCAAGGCTAATTGCTTTTAGCTCCTAGCTTAAAGAATTTTTTAATTTGAGCAATTAGAATCAAAAGAAGATTTTCAAGAGATTCTTGATGATGTGACTCTTCATATGTGGCACAAAAATGATAGTCATTCTTGGTATAAAAACTATAAAGAGCATGTTGAAACCCCAATTTATAATTAGACTACCAACAAAGGATATGAATGGCTTCTATCACTCATCAATCAAGCAAAAGCTAAATGATAAATGATTTCTTTGCCCTCTTTTTATGCTTGGTGTGTAAGGTTCCCAATTGTCTAGAATGTCATTACGAAACTCGTGCTTACACACTTTACCGAGTGTGCATTAGTCTCTATTATGGCTTAACAATGGATAAACATTTGGTCCACTTAGGAATATTAAATCCTAAGTGTTATAGAAACAAATACCATCAAGCATTTCTTTAAATTTTTCAACTAAGTTCTATTTGCTTGGCCATAGATTCCTCTGCAAACCCTTTAGACCAAAGTCATTTATTTAGGATAATGTTCTTCTAGGGGATTAACTTATGTTTTCTATAAAATTCACATAGATTTGACATGTCTTCTAAGTGTAGATCTCTTTTTACATTTACAAAAAAAAATTGTGCTATATTTACTAACACACTAGTTTATAATCAGTTCTTTGCTTGTAGAGAGATTATGAATATCTATAATATTTATCTATAGGAACAACCACATGCAAACAAGATTAGCTCAACTAATCTCCAAACTTTTATGGATCATTTGATCATTAGGCTCTACACAATTATTCATGTTCCACCATCATCTTCATTGTTGCTTGGCTTGAGAATTGTTCCTCATATTCCACCCAATCTTCAGTGTTTCTTGGCTTCGTGTTCCACCTACCTCACTATCTTGTGCTTGCCCTAGGAAATGTTGAAATGTTCCTTGTTAAAGGGCTAAACATGAGGCCACAATAATGGTTCTTATTAACACTCTCATAACCATGAAGGATGGTCTCCTTTGCTTGGTTGCCACCACTCTACTACGTCCTCTTGCAACATGATTGGGTTCATCGAGATATGTAAAAGTCACTTTGTTTTGGCTATTTTTTACTTATGTTAACTACCCATGAAACAACATAAAGAGAATGTAACAAACAATGCCAATTTGACAATAAACTAGATCATTATTATAACCCACCTCTTGTTTTGAACTAAGACAACTAATTTTTTTAAAAAAATAGCTCATAATCCCATGGGTTATTGTTTCAACAACTAATTTATAGACCCATAAATCATTTAAAAAGGCTTAAGTAACCGAAGCATTACTTAGATCAAGAACTTTCCAAAAGTTGAAGATGGCATCGAATGTAGAGATAACGTGTCGCCAGGTTCACAGTTGCAGTCGAAAAGTTTCTGAACTTTTGTTAAGTACTGTGGGATTTACTGACACTGAATCACACCATCATGTATGGCGTTCTTATAACAGTTCTGAATGATTAAAAAGGGAGTCAAGAATACGGAGCATCAAGTTCCATGTGACCTCCCAATGGAGAGTCTAGATTAGAGAATTGAAAAGGTGGTGGAGCAAAATTAGTTTAGAGATAGCAAAGGATTTTGTTTTGTTTAAACTTTCCAAGCAGTTTAAATGGATATGTTTCAGTTGTGCTAAAGAAGTAAATACCTTTACGTACTCATTTGTCTCTTATGTCTTCGAAGTTATGCTTAACACAACGGTCTAGTTGATGGTTGTTCATGTGATGCTCCATCATGATTACCATAGCTTTCAAAGTTTTTTCAAATGAATTTTTGGTTAGGCTTATTTTCCTTTTGTGGTCACATTTTACTTACTGTTCTAGAATGAATAAAGGAATGAATGAATGAGAGATTTTAATGATGTCTACAAGATCAACAGTTTATTTTATGGGGGTCGTGAATAAAACACTTCTAATTTGTCTTCATACTCTTTTCTATATCAGACCATCTACTATTAATTTTGACAAAAAAGCTGACCTTCTGGTTAATATTTTCTTCCTCAAATAACGGATCCATGTTGCAACCTTCAAATTCTTTTATACTGAATACAGATATCTTCATAAACTGTACATTCAATAATGTGTCTTTTTGTCTCCATATCAAAATGTTTTGCGACCAAAATCTTCCCTGAAAGAATGTATGGCCCATAAAACATTACTAATGATAATAACAAATGAAAAACAGCTAATTGGCAGGACAATGCAAATGGGCAAAACTAAAACTGGTTTAACTGCTCCTACAGACAAATCAAAATCCATAGGACAATTTAGAAAACAAGTATACTGTAAGATATTAGAAAATGCACCCTAGTGTGCATCAGGATTAGAGAAGCCTAATCCTCATTCATTCAGTTCCATCAAAAATATTAATTTCTATTTCTTCTCCAGATACAAAAGATTGGAATGTAGATAAGTGCGATTGTTCCATTACAATTGAATGAAAGAACAATCATGCATATCTCTTTTCCCTTATATTAAGATACAGCCAGCTTAAACTCATATACTGTATAGAAATATCACTTGCCCAATTGCCTGTACACAGTCAGTCACGACAAATATTTACCATACACACTGGCAGAAGTAAGCCTCACTCGTCAAGATTTTAAATACCTTCATGACTGATATCTTCAACCTCATTGCCTGAACATTCAAGATCAGTCACTTGATTTGAATTAAGTCCAACTTCAAGCAAATATACAGAGCCATAATTGACATGAAACATAATGCTGCACTGAGTGAAAGGAAGGCATCATAATTTGCCGATTGGAACAATCATTCATTGATTAATGCTTCTGATTTCGGTCATTGTTGAGAGCAGGGACTCCATTGGCAACTGCAACGCACTGTTGGCAGAATTATTGTTGATGTGATTAGCCCTTTGGGACTGAAGAAAATGGTGTGATCTAAGAGGGGGAGGAAGGATCTCTACTTTACCCAGAGGAGGTGCACAGAGATTCAATAGCCCCTCCATAACCAGTACGGCTCTGTTCATACTGGGTCTCAGTGATGGATCCTTCACAATACACCAAAGCCCAAGATTGATCACATTCCTAGCTTCCTTGCCCTCAATTTCATTTCTCACTCGATGATCAACAAACTCCATAACTGTCCTGGACCCAATCCCATGAACAGATTCATGTAGCGAATAGTACTCTGAATATGGTGTATCAATGCATCTGCAACCTGTCAAAATTTCTAACAACACTACTCCAAAACTATATACATTTGCAACTTCTTCATCCTCTTGTTCTGATTTTTTCTGCCACTTAATAGCACTGCTGACCTGAGTTCCAGGCCCCAGATATCCTGCAGGCTTGGCTAAGCTGAACCCACAAAGCTTGGCAGAGAATCTTTCATCTAAAAGAATGGTATTTGTATCAATTCTTAAATTGAGGAATTTATTACTGCAGTCCTGGTGAAGGTAGGCCAAACCCCGGGCTAGACCCAGGGCAATCCTCCTCCTCATGACCCAATTTAAAACATGGCTTTGATGGCCGGATTTCCCAGCAGGACTGCTAAAAAGCCTTTTGTCCAGGCTACCCATTGCCATATAATCATAAACCATCAAAAACTTCGAATTACCAACACAAACTCCACGCAATCGAATGATATTGGGATGGTGAACTTGTGATAAGACGGTTGTTTCATTGCGAAAGTTCTCAGAATTTGCCTTGTCATAAAGCTTCACGGCTACATGGGACCTGTCAGGAAGAATAGCTTTCCATATTGAAAATGAACCCACAAAAATTGCAAGCCTGAGTTCGAATCCACAGGTAGCTTTGTGGAGTTCTTCATATGAATATTTTTTAATGTATGCAGGCAGGCTTACCAGAGATTTGATGTCACTGCCCTGGGGTCGGAGGAGGAATCTACCACTTAATGCTCTCCGCGTTGCTACAGGCACATCAAATTTTGTTGTATCATTTACATCACGAGTTCTGAAGGACTCAGGAAAATCCCCATCTAGAGCTCTTATGATGAGCCCTTCTTCTTCGCTTGTCACTCTCTCATCCGCAGAGATTCCTTCAAAGAACTTTGTGATTTGTTCTCTGTCAATTTGTCTGCAGGAAACCCAAACTGAATTGGGTTTCTCAGGACTAGGAATTCTCAGGACTACTAATTTCATATATCTGAGAAACTTTGAAATCTCATAAAAGTGGGGACGATTTGCAGGATTGTTGTCCCACCACTTGTAGATATAATCGGCCAACAAGGAGGGACACAATGAAGAAGGAAAAACAGGCCTCTGGCCCTGCCTTATGCTTGCATACAGCTTGCCATCAGGAATGTCATCCTCGAAGGGCTGTTTTCCTGTGAGAATTTGATAGCAGATCATCCCAAAGCTGTAGACATCTGCTTTGTATGTACACTCCTTAAAATTTTCGCCGTGGGCTTCTGGTGCCATCCAGTAAAAATAACATGTTGAGGGCAGAAACTCTACCAAAGTTTTGGTCTTGTTCAGCCTGGATACAGCCATCCCCATATTCAAAATCTTGACCCTGCCATGGCCTTCTTCTCTGAAATCCTTAATGCAGCTTGGTTCTATTAGGACATTTGAAGGCCTGAGATCCAGATGCATGATTCTCTGGCTATGCAAATACTCCATCCCTCTGGATATCTGTAACATTATATCCAGACAAACATCTAGAGGAATTGATGGCTTCTCTTCCAGCAACTTGACCAGACTGGAACTAACCATCTCTGTGACTAGATAGTACCTGTCCCCATCCAAGCATGCACCAAAAGACTGCACAAGGAATGGGCTTTGCAGC
Source organism: Chamaecyparis obtusa (assembly GCA_027943335.1). NCBI lineage: Eukaryota > Viridiplantae > Streptophyta > Pinopsida > Cupressales > Cupressaceae > Chamaecyparis > Chamaecyparis obtusa. The sequence continues at coordinate 714,142 of BSBK01002559.1, read as the reverse complement.
CTTGTTAAATCCAGGGCTTGCTTCTGAAAGCTTTCATAGCCCTCTGAGGATATCTCTTTCACACCCACCTTAATTCCAAGCCATGACCCCTCACAGATTTCGTCACAGTCCATGCCAACAACGTTCTGAGCTTGATTCTTCCGCTTCAAGTCCCGGGGATCGATCCTGAGCCACTCGGGTAATTCAGTTACTCTGGCTCCCTCGTGCACATTACTCCAGGCCTGCAGTCTCTGTGCTAAATACTTGGCTAAACGGGCCTTGTTTTCTTCCTCATTGTTCAGCATAATTTTTGTCAGAGCATTTCTGCTGTCATATTCCTTCCATAACGCATTCAAAGTGCTAGCCAGCTGCTTCTTATCCACATACTCGTCATGAATGCGCACGGGACTGTTCATTTCTCCGCCAAATTCTCCCATTCTTCTGCAGCAAACCTCATTATAATGGGCCTCTTGAGAATCTGCAGCATAAACAAGGCTCAAATCCAAACAAAAGACACACCACAGCAAGTCATGCATATGAACGACATGGGCTTCGCCTGCACCACCCAATGTTAGAGCTTTCTTCCCCCACTCTGGACCAGAGCAATGCTGCAAGTACATTTCTGCTTCTCTGATAACACGGTATACTTCTTTCCAAGCTCGCTGCAGGATGATTTTAGCACTCTCCTTGTATTCTTCGCGCCCTCCAGTAAGTGGGTCTTCTTTGCCTAGAGAAACCCTTTTGATCTTCCCACCTGCGCCGCTTATTGGCGGCCACCCAGATACGCATAGCTTGGAGAGCTTTGCCAGAAATGCTCTGCACAGATTGTCGCATTGAGATTCATTGAATTTGGGTTTCTTTAACTTGTCAAATCGCACGCCTTGCATGCATTCTTCCACCTGCCTCTGCCACTCCATTTTACTCTTCTGTTACAACACTAATCCTCACATGGAGAAGAGTAGCTCACTGGTAGAGAATCCAGAATTTAGAATAGGAGCTTCTAGGTCAATTATCATGATATCAGAACCAGATTAGGAGTTCAAACCAGAGGCTTTACAAAAGAAAATCTTGAAATCCTTCACCAAATATGTAAGTGGTGAACTTGTTTGTTTCAAAAAGCTCAAAAGCCTAAAAGTATAACAGCAAATAAAAGATCAATTCTGTAAGATGAATACCCCACTCTAAACACTAAATCCTCTGTATACCCAATGCCAACTAGATGCTTAGTCTCCAAACTGTCTCTATGAAAGATCAAGATAACAGACAGTAGAAGTGCTAAATCCTTGGACAAACCCCTTATCCATGATATTTTCAGCATTCACGCTTACAACTTTAAAGAGCGGCCGAAATCTGGATTCATGAAGGGTAACAAACTGCTAAAAGAGTTGAGTTAAAAGCTCTGCTATGGAGAAATACTTCAACTGTCCTAACTCTGAAGCTTCAGTGGCCTCACCCAATCGGGCTCCTATTAAGAAAACACTATGACATGAGAATCTATGGACTACTTATACGGTGCACAGTTCCACACTGTAGACAGTAGGCACCACATGAGCTATCCTTCAAACAACAGGATTCTGTACTTAGCTCATAAAAACTTCAAAAAACAGGGCTCTTACTTTGCTCACACACACCTTGAAGTAGAGAAAACCAACCACCCTGGACACAGAAACCCATTCTTCTAGATGAACACTAATCTAATCCTGTTTGCAGAAAGTTATGCATTAGGGATGATTGCTTGCTCTGGGTGTTTTTCCTGTTAAATGACCAAGATTCTCGCTTTATAGTCCCATTTTGTCAGAGAGCGTGGATTGGGCTTCAATAAGCCCTAGACCTCGCACACCGTACCCCCACTTTCATTGATGGCGTCTGCAGGAGCCCATAAGTCCAGGAGACTGGTGCAGGAAAGTTACCTGCAGATTGTGATAAGGGTCAGAGGGTCCAGAAGCCTTTCACTATCAGTGTGGGCAGTGAAAACCATGACCACATCCAAACAAAAAGACGGTAAATGTTGGCCACAATCTGCCAACCACAAGCGAACAACCGCTGCAGCCTGCAGATTCCTCAGTCAAGAAAGCAATAACTTGCTCACCACACACCATATGGGTTTCAATCTAATCTGATTCTAGTAGACTATTTATAAAATCATTAACAATAATAACCAATCATCCTTTCTCCTTTATGATCGGGACAGGAGAACTCCTGCACACAAAACAGCCGGCAGGAATTTTAACTTAATCATGGGTTAAAAACTGCGGGGAGAAATCAGGCTGACCTGTCAGTTGCAGTCTTGCAGTGGATTTCCCAATCCTTTTATCTTTCTACAATTCAAATAAAAAGACCTTTGTGCAGACATCAGATTGACCTTCTAGAAGAAAGCCATCGTTTGAAAAGGATTAGAGCTTGATAATTTCAAGAGGCCATTATTACCCATGTGGGTATACAGGGCATGTTGGTCGATTATAACATTTTACCTCTCAGTGATCTCAAAGTTCTCCGGAAGACTGGAAGAGCCCTAATCTATGAACGCGAAGAAGAGACATCGGGTTCAAATAGTCCTTTTCCAGGAGGGGCTCGTTTGAAATCGGGTGATACTCGCATACGTTTCCCGGCATAAGTCTTGGAAGGGAAAAAAAAAGTGATGTCTATCCGAAAATACAAATTTTCATATTATGATCGAATTTCAAGTAATTTTTATTGGTCTGATTTCCATGCAATTCTTATTGGTCTGATTTTCATTCGATTTTTATTGGTTTGATCTTCATAATCTGCATCTACACTATTGTAAAAATGTTAAAAAACTAATGAAAACACATTTTGTTACATCTAATGTGCATCACTATTTTATGAAATGAATCTACACCTTCCCACATTTTATGGTCCTATTCTCTCATTATATTTGTTTATTCTAAATGTAGTAAAAATTTCTTGAAAGACCATCACTTTCAAGATAGAATTTTTTTAATCAAACTGTCAAATAGTGTGGGAGTTAAAAGAACATATAAATTTGTTAATAATATATTATATCATAGAAAAGCAATTGAAAAAGCCAACCTTATGATCTATGTAGAGTATGGTCTTAAATAACAAATCAAAAGACGAAACATAACAAGAAGTTGTTAAGAAGTAAGAATTCTTTACCGATAGATGGGTCACAATCATCTAGCTTCTACATGATATGATTATCTTCATTATTTACTTTGCACTTCCAACTTATAAGAGCACCATAATAAGTCTACTGATATTGCACATCCTTTAGAGGCTAATCATTAGCCCTAGAAGAGGAAATGACCAATACACGTTGAGGAAACTTGCCTATTTTTAAGTAACCCGAGACACATTTGTCATGAGGTTAAGAGGAAGCTAAACATTGACAAGAAAAGAAAGGTCATCAATGGTTATTATGTCCACAAGTTTATACTAAGAAGCTTGATAATCGTGTTTGTATACATTATAACTTACGCCATGTTGACATCCTTTAGGAGGGGACTAGAACCAAATGTGAGGAAAAATCAATGAAACTCTAGCAACCACACAAGGTGCATTACCCTGGTGATTAAGCACTTGTAGATGGGCCACTTTACATATAATTTATTGGTTTGTACTTATATTTGTATTAACACATTTAAACAAATTATGAATTTAGTATACATGGAATTTTTTTTGCCAACAATACATCCAAAGGCAAAGTAGAATTCTTATATTTCAAAATGCTAAACAAAATCATCACTCTGAAATCATGTTATATCTAGGTAAAATTAGCAAGAATTCTAGGTTAGTCTCCTAGAAGTATCACATTCCAAGAAAAAACTTCAAAAAAGGCTTTAAAATTTCTAAATTTAATTTAATGCTACCTAAGATTCTACAATAAAATTAGAAAAGGATATTAAATGCACTAGGAAAAGTGAATTTTTTTTCCATTTTAGTAATGGTTGATCAAATTTGGAATCTATATTGTAATGATCAAATAGAGGATTAGAGAACCCATTTTTCATTATGCATTTAGACCATATGCAAGTGTGGAGAGAGATGAGTATAACCATTAAAAGGTTTGCAATTATGAAATAGTGTACTAGGATATCATTTCCAGTCTTTCCACCATTTCTCGAGACTCTTTATCTTAGTTTTATGTAGCATCTCCATACAGATAGAGTCAATAACAATTTGGAAGGAATCAAAGGTTAATGAGAGTAAGTGCATGGAAATGGTATACAAAATAGCAACCAAATAGCCAATTCTCTTCACAACACAATCATGTTATATTGAAAATCATATAGCATCATCACATTATGGCTTAGTAAATACCAAGCCATAATGTGAGTACATTTTGCAGTTAAAAATGTGAATACACTTTGTAGTCATAAAAAGAAAAAAAAAAAACTACATCATCACTAATATATCGAATTCCCCCACAAAAATGTAGAAATCATAATTCTCATTAGCTTTCAATCTTTTTCAATATTATAAAATGTTGGAAGGTCACTATAATAGATCCCATCACTATCTTGGCACTAATGTTGAGCTACCCCTCTACATTTATGTCATCCTTGGCTTACATTTATCTCACCATTCTAACATCACCATCAACCATCAATATCACTCCCCAAATCAAGGTCAAGATCTTTAATAAGGGATGAGGAGAATGTGAGTTCGACAATTCCTTCTATGTACGCTAGCTCCTCCTTTCTCCATGCTCTCAAGGTCCATATTGTCAACAAGGGATGTGAAGATTGTGAGTTCCACAATTCCTTCTATATGGGTTGGCTCTTTCTTTCTCCATGTACTTATGGAAAACCTCATTGATGCATACATAAAGTCCCCAGTATCTTACATTTTGGTAGAATAAACTTTGTCCAATATGGTTTCTTGTTAAGCAAGAAAATGAGAACATAAAAAATGACATTGATTCTTGCCTCTAGAAGGATAAAGAATATATTGTTTTATCAAAAAAACTATTCAACTACACTTCACATATTTAGAAACATGGGCTACAAAAGCAAGGGCCTATTACAACATGAACAAGGGATCCTTGAATTGATCACTATCAAAGATAATCACTAGAACTTTGTATGTGGTTACATGTCACCAGATGAAGAATGATATGGTACCATTAGTTACTTTGACATTCTAGCAAGCTCATTTCTTATTATTAATCTCATCAAAGGATAGGACATCAAAGATTCATCTAATCCTTGGTATCTAAACTTTGGGTTGTCATAAGTCTATAGCTTCTTCTCATAGGGATAATAGATGTAGGACGAAGGGTCATGAAACTCATGCACAAAGCTAAAAGAAATGATTAAACAATGCAATTTCCAAATAGAATGATCAAGTAACCATTGCATAAATGAAACATGATTACAAATTTGAATTAACTAAGTGCACATAAATCAAATCTAAACATAAAAATCAAAAGTAAGTGAGATGTAAGATGTGTTGGGTTCACCAAAATGTGATGTGGTGAAAAAGGAATAGGGTGTATGATCACTAGCTTATGCAAACTACAAACTAAAACTATTTCATTTTTCTTGATTAGATTAAGGAGAGCGAATCCAATTGGCTCTCAAATATGATAGAAAAGGATTGAGCACAAGGTGGCTCCAATATTCCTTGTTTGAGCTAAAATTGAATATGCAAAAGGTGTGAAATAGATGCTCAATCGAGGCCCAAAAATGAGAAATTGAGGGGTTTTAACATGCACAGGAAACCTCAAATCAGATATGCAAACACAAGTTATAGATCTGGAAAGAAGATATAGAAGGAACTTATGTTTGAAATCTGGACTGAAATCAAGAGGTTAATGTTTCATGGGGCAACCTTGACCTAAGAATGCAGGATATGGATGTAAATTGCATTTCCAGGACCAAACTGTTGCCCAAAATATTCCCAAAATTTTGAATTAAAAAAGTGTTGAGAAATGTCAAGAAAAACATCAACCCTACTCTTTGGGATATGTGGAAACTCAATCTATAGGCCTGTGCTTGCTTTGTCTGATTCCAAATATGTTCTTCTATTCTTGCTTCCTAAATAAGAAAAAGAGAGAAATTGTTGGGTTGATAAGGGTTTACTTACTTTTACACCTTCCACAAATCCTTCCAAATTAAACTTCATATTTTAACAGTACTCTTAGAATAACCTCATCCTTCTTTTACTCCTTACTCAAATCCTTCCAAATTGATCTCCGTATTTTAATACTACTCTTAGAACAACCTTGTCCCTCTTTTACTATGTACACAAATCCTTTCAATTGAACTCCAATTTTTAATACTATTATTAAAACAAGAACATCCTTCTTTTACTCCTTACACAAATCCTTCCAAATTGAGTTCCTTTCTATTAAGACAACCTCATCCTTATTTTACTATACACAAATCCTTTCAAATCAAACTATACTTTTTAATTCTACTCTCAAATAAAAAAAGACCCAAATGTCTCTGATAACACCATCTCTCCCTTTATCATTAAAAAAAGGCTGATCTCCACAACTCACAAATAAGCTTGTGGGTCTCCCTCAACCCTTCGACAAACCTCAAAATTCTTCCAACCGCAACCCTCCTTAAGTACTTCCCAAGGAAAAGTGTTGCAAAATCACTACTTGTGGACATATGCTAACTTAAACTTCTCCCATTCATTTCCTCTTTTCTCAACAATTTCCTAACTGATATGATATCTAATAATAAACTAATGCTTTGCACACATCACTCTGTTAACCAGAAATCTTATACCCAGCCCAAGAATAATCATCAAAAAATACTTATATCAAGTGGCTCAAATACTTGTGTACCGGAGGGAACACTCCAATCCATAGTATACAAAGTACATTCTTTCCCAAAAATAAAATGTGGATGACCCGCCTCCCAATCATTTTCACAGTGAGCTTAAAGAACACAAATGTGAAATTAAATTTTAATCAGAAGGGCCTGTCACATTCAAGATTTCCAATGTTTGAATGGCATATATTATTGATTGAAATCAGTGTTGTTCATTGAATGAGAGAATAAAATAAAACAGTAAAAGCCATTGATTGTCGTAATCATGGAGTCATGCACGAGGAGGAGTCTCTTTCTCTCTCAGAACCCCAGCATTGCACATGCCCAAGAACATATTTGTCTTTTCATTTCTGCTTTCAATGGACCATGGTTTTGGCTTTTGCTTTCCTGATTAATGCAATATGCTGCTACGTACCAACATGTCTCTTCTGCTTTTAACTGTTATGACTTCAAGACAATCCACTTCCCCCATTCAGACCCCACACTGCTCACCACCTCAATCCCTAGAGGGCCCAGCTAAAGGCCATCAAATCTATGGTATCCTGCAGTTTTAAAAAACTGAACAAGTTCTATTTGATCTTCACGCTTTCAATTATTATTATTTTTTAACATGACCATTTCAAAATAGTGTTTCTTAAGGGAAAGAATGCATCTTAAACTTCGTCTATTTTAAGTTTCTAAATAGGTACATTAGATTTTGATGATTTGTTCTTTGTTTTTTATTCAATTTAAAAGCTTATAGTTATCGTTATGATGAATGTGAGAGGATTTATTATCTATTCAAGGGTTAAAAAATGATTATGTTGATGCGATGTGGATACATATTTTCTATTGCCCTATTCACCGTTCACGTTCACCATTTACTTTGAGCACCATAAAATTTGTACAATTGATCCGATACTTATGCACAAATGGTCTAGTAATCTGCACCACGGGTACCAATAAAGTTGCACAATTCCTCTCATTACTAACTTTTTTTCCTCGACTATTGAGTATTCAAGTGAGCGGCTAGTGGTCGAATAGATAATTTTTTAGTGAGCTTTAGTTTAGCATATTCCAATGGTCTGTTATTGGAGCATGGATAATGATTGGGTTACTTTCTCTATATTCATTAAAAAGTGCGAGGAAAAAGTCACACTTGTAAAGTTAATACAAGGCAATGGTTTGAAACATAAAAACACAAATAAAGATGTTAGGAATTGAGAGGAGTAACAATAGAGGGAGGGAGAGGGTTTTGATCATCTTTACCCTATATATCAACAATGTCTAAAGTGTCTATAGGGGGTTCTTTTAAAATTATGTTAATTTTGTTTGTATATTTGTGAATTCGATTATGTAATTTTTTTCCTAACCAATGTTTTATATCATACTTTATGGTCCGCCATGATTTCTTTTCTTTTATTTTATCTTTTTTTTTAATCTTTCAATGATGGAATCATAGTCTATGACCCACCATCATTTCTCTTATCTTGCTTTTGCATCCTTACGATAGATCATGAAATAGGATCTAATAGTAACGAGGGGAAAAAAATACAAAATGAAATTAAAAAAAATAACAAGCTAAATTATTTTGAATATTATTTCTTAAATATATTTGAAATTTTTATTTTAATGTTGTTTTTAATAATAAATATGTTTCTTTAAAAGTTATAATTGACAAACTATTTGAGGACATATTACTATGGATGTCTACCTTACGCAAGATTATTTCAATGACAACAAATTGGTGAAAGATCGAGCTAATGTTATGATGAAATTTGATAAGATTGAAGAGGTTCTTCTTATGGCAATTAGAAAACAAAATCCTAGTAAGCTCAAGTGAATATAAAGAAAGAATTTATTGTAACTTGACTTTACAATCCACCTATTGTACCAAAGTGACAAATTACCAATCTTGTTAGTTACACACATCTAAAAGTGTTAAATATTTATCTTATTTTTAAAAAGTTCAAAAATTACTTTCAGTGTGTTGGATGAGAGCGACTTAAATGGCCTCATTGTTGATTGCGTTACAAACAAAACCTTAAGATGTCTATTCTTTGTAGGTGATAAAAATTAAATAATTATGGTGTTAGGTCTTTGCACATGGCAAGACCTTATAATATCAAAGTTTTACACATGGTACGAATGGAATTATGGCAAATTGTTGTAACTTTGAATGTTAAAACTTTGAATGGTCAAACAAGCAATAATAGTTTTACACCTTATCCATATCTAGAAGCGGTAAATAATTGTCCTTTTTTTATTCCTTTAATATATTGCAATAACTATGATAATCTTGAGTTTCAATAATTAGTGTGTTGGTTGAGTGGTGGTGGTGTTATCCCTACCAAGGTTCAAAACCCTTGTTGGGCCATTGTGATTGCAAGTGCTTTCACTAACCCACTGTAAACTAGACATTATAAGATCAATATACATAAATAATATTGATAAGTAGCAGATATTTTCCACAGCAAGTCAAATTGTGATATTACTATTAGGATTCAACCGTGTAGTTTTTGAGTCAAACTCATTGACCCATGTTTCATGAGTGGTGGTTCACAAGAACCCATCTCTCATGAGAATGAATAGAACACTTAACACTCATTGCATCTCGGTGATGCTCACGGAGGTGAAGCATCGAGACTCCCTAGAAGGTCACCCATCTCAATACTACTCCAGCTCAAGCATGCTTAACCATGAAGTTTCCTCTAGGTGAAACCCACTTTGATTGCATCCTCATTTGCAAAACCTTCAACAAATATTAGATTTTATCAAACAGTCATTAATACTAATCCACTTATTTACATTAAAACATAGTAAATAATTATTCTAAATCATTTAATACTTTCAATATATATTTAAAAAGTGAAGGTAGACAGCTAAACAAGAGCTTGCTAATCCAACTGTTTTTCCATCAGCTTGATGACGACCTGCATTATTTTAAGGCTGTTTAAATTAGTTCAGGCCGCTCATCTGTTAATGGTTTTCCTCAACTTCATCATTAAAAAAGAAACAAAATAAGGAAAGATCAACCATTTTTCATGATTTACTCTGCTTTGGATTATTTTAAAAAAATTCAGTTTGACCAACATTGGAAGGAGCAAACCCACGTGATGTTTGAATATAAAATATTTTTATTGTGATTGACAATACCTTGGTACTTCAAATCTCTTCCTTAAATAATTGATGACGTGTTTTAAAGCTCCCGAAAAACTGCACTTCATCTTCATTACTTTTTCTACCTACTAACTTATAACATTGCTGTTCTGATTATCTGATTTATTATTAAAGTTTTATTCTGAGCGTGATTCTCTGATTTATTATTCAAGTTTCATTCTGAACGTGTTTTTTTTAAAGTGGTGTCAAGTCTTAAATATTCCAATGTCATCTAGAATAGGGTAGTACATGTGGGTGGTCATGTGAGATGTCATATTTCTAAGTCTAGATAATGTGTAGGGAAAAATGAGTTCTTAATAAATTCAAATTTTCTTTTCACGATGGACCATTCACTCTATAGTCATTGGAGTAAGGAGGTGGGTAGTTTAAATATATTTTTTTAGATGTATTATTCATGTTATGTAGGAATGAGAGCATGTTATACCTCAAAATTATGGTTGGGCGAAGGTGGAGCACATGGATGTCAATTATAGAACACCATCAAATTGCCACATGTTACCATTGACCTATTTCCAACATGCAACCATACACATTATGATTAAATGCTAAGACATTTAATTGGCATGACTCCACACAACTCTCATTCCTCTACATTTAGCAAGTGCCTCTACAATTTCATGTATAGAATGGTCGACGTAAACAAAATGATATCACCTTTATTGTTACAATGTAGCTCATTAAACAATGCATAATAGTTAACCATTGAATATCTTTTTCACCAAATCTTATTGCATTTTGGACTTTGGACTTGTAGCTATTTATTTTTGCTCTATTTGTTTCATGGCTTCGAAGGGATTCATGGGAGATTGAGTGAAGGTTTGCATGAAAAAATATCAAGAGAATGCAAAGGTTTGCTTCCAGTGGTCTCATTTGATGCTCTGGTTTGTATGGTTTTGAAAGGAAGGTGAGGTCATCATACTTCACTAAGGCAATGACCCAATTAGTTTTTCTTCTCTATCATGTATTATTTAGGCTAGTATTTATTTTTGTTTACTATTCAAGAAAGAATTCCTTCATTTTACTCCTTTGTCTAATTATAAATATTCAAGAACTTATATTTCGATTTCAAAGCTACAATGAGTACTAGGTAATCAATAGTTTCAATTTTTGTAAAATGCATTGTGAAGATTGAATGACTAGTTGTTTATCTTCAAAGCCATAATAGTAATTGTTGCATTTCTCATTTGAATTTATTTATTTAGCCTTTACTTGAATATATGTCAAATTGTTAAGTTTGAAGTCATTTATTTTGTGTTTGACTTATTTATTGTAGTGCACACATAGAACGAAATATCTTGAAGAACAAGATTTATATAAACTATACCATCGATTTTGTTGTATTTATGAACACAATTATATGTGCTCTATTTTATGTTTTGTAACTCATTAATTACTAATAGATATTAATTCTCTACTCAACCATCACTAAACTATTAAGCTAAGCTAGAAACTTAATATTAATGTCCTTAAATTGCTAACTTATATTGGCCTACTAGGTAATCAAAATTTTGACGGTTTGTGAAAAAAATTACAAATTTGGATCCATGTTGATTATCTTAAGATCCTAACAATGGTTGATACATTGGATTCAAGTGTACCACTTTACTTTGTATTATACATTCACGGTTTTAGCGGGCTTGAAAACTATTTTTGGTTTAGCAAGGTTGGAAGCCATTTCTGCTAACACAAAAATAAGTTAACAATTTTGGAAACCATTTTTCCATTTCTTGTTTAACAAGTTTCAAAACCTTGCATTTCAAAATAATTCAAAGCATTCTAGTTTCAGAATTAAAATCTTCCATTAAATTGTTCCTAGTGTGTGTAAACTTGGTTTCCTTTCTTATTTTTGTTGTTGGATATATGTGTAAACATGTTTATAATAAATTCAAATTTTTAGGAGATCCCAAAAAACTCTATGAGCTACAAAAACAACTTGAGAAATTTTATCCACCAAACAAAATAAATTACAATCATATTATTATGAGAAAAAGTCTTTGAAACTTCTCTATCCATTATTATGAAGAGATAAACATGTTGAACCTTATTTTATTCAACTAAAACTTATTCAAAATGTCTCACCTTGAAAGCCTACGCATACCTACGAAATTCGTTAGTCCAATGCCACTCTTGTCTCATTAGATGAACATATTATTATCTCCCGATTTTAATTCTAAATATTTATGTTTTTTTTAATCTTGTTATTTGAATAGTGACACATCTCAAAGAAAAATAGTTCATGCAAATCTACCCTCCTTATGGGTGTCTTATGATCATAATTGTATTTTCATTTTTTATCTTCTACTGATCCATCACTCATGGATTAATGATGATAATTTATTAGAGGAGTAGATTGATGACAATGAATTTATTTTATGTGATGATAACATGAACATTTGAATATGCATTTCTAAAAATGATTCATTATTTGTCAAAACATTCTTTCATAATAATTAAAAAATTATTAAAGATGATACTTGTGTCGTCCTAAAAAGTTAGCACCCATAATTAGAGGCCATAGGACCTATTAGACCCCATTTTGGTGACTTCGAATCTTCCGAATGTCTTTTATGCTTGATCCCCACAACATTCATATTCTTCCTCCGCAATTTTTCACACTCCTCTAGACCTGAGAGAACTTTGAGAAAATATTATCTGGACAAGGTCAGCTAGGTCAGCCTTGTCTTGGACAAGGTCGGCCTTGTCCTAGGGCATTGTGCTTAATTTTTCTCTGGACTCAATGTAGGGGTTTTTCTCCTAGGTCTTTAATTGTGGTTAGCCCACACAATATTGAATCCCAAAATGAGTATAAACAGACATCAAAGCCTCTCATTTTAATTAAGAATTGTATAGAAAAAATAGTGTATGGGGTCCTAGAACAATGGTTTGCACATAAAAGAGACCCCAAAGGCAATATTTTACACATACATTTGAATTGTAAGGGATGTAAATCTGGAAAATACTTGAAGTCAAATAAAGTAAGATACATACCTCATGATGAAATTAATTTGGAAATACCTATTTTTTTGGTGCTTGTGTACAATTTAGGGCAATTCTACAACCTGTTCTGGACTGGAAATGCCGAGACGAAGAAAACCCAGAAATCTTTTGTCTTTCCGACGACAGGTAGTCTTTGACCCTCATAAAAGGTCAAAGGCTACATTCTTTATTTGAAGGTCAATTCTAACTTTGTTTGCAGATCTCAGAAGTTCACCGAAAAGGGTATCCAAATCCGCTCTTAGATATGAAATTCCGCACCTGCACCTACAAGAAAAAGAGGGTTTTTGTTGTTTGTTTGAGGGGTTTGCCTTGGTCAAACCCCAGGTTGGAATTAACCTTAATATTGAAATTGAAATGGAGAATGCTAGCAAGTAGTAGAAGTAGATCTAACAACGAAGCTATGATATTCAATAGATATGCAAATTGTATTTGAAATGTAATCAAGTATGTTAATATGAAAGCTTGAACATAACATCAATAAATGTAAATCAAACCTCCATGATTTTATGCTTGGAATCCACCTTGAGGAAATAATGAATGGATCTTGAAGATGAACAAAAGGATCTTGGAGGAAGATCACAGGTCATCATGATGGCTAGATCTAGGGTTTGAATGATGAATCTTGAATGCTTGAACCAAATCCCTTCAAAGGCTTGAATCCTTGATCCTTGATCTTCAATGGAGAACTTGGATGGAGAAGAAGACTTGAATGCTTGAATGGATGCTTGCTTGAGTGGATACTTGCTTGATCACCTTGAGAGCTTGAGAGAGGAGATTGCAAAACTTGATTGAGAGATGTTCTCACAAAACTTGATTGCAAAAGAAGATGAGAAATGAGATCAGATGTGAAAATGAGAGAGGAAGGTCTCCTTTTATAGTGAACTAGGGCACAATCCTCTAGAGGGGCCACCTTGGAGAATCAAATCCCAATTAGGTCCTAAGCTTTATAAAATATACCTAGATTAAATGCAATTTAAAGATTTACCATTCTGAAACCCAAAATGGCCAACCTGGAGGCAGGAAAACAAATATCCCCGAAACTCGACACTCGAAAATCAAGGAAATTTGAAATCTAGATAGGGGGTCAAGGATGAGCTTGGAACTGACTAGGTCAAGGTTGAGGTTGATCCTGACCAGGTCAGGGTCAAGGTCGACTTTGACCCCATAAGGTCAACTTTGACCTTATGGTCAAAAACCTCAGGTTCCTAACCCATAATGCTTAGGAAATGTAGATTGGAGTGAAAATCAGGGACAGATAGAAGCAGAATGAGGAGAACAAGTATGATCTGAGAAAAGAGCTAATTCAAGGTGCTTGACATGACCTAGACCACTCACTCAGAGGGATAAACACTCTTAACATGGAAGTGCTTCCATTTTAAGATGATACAAGAACATGTACACAAATTGATTTCAAGAGAAAGTGCATGGTATCATCAAGCATTCAAGTTGTGTAATTGAGGATTTGGATTCAAGATTTGAAGACAATCATCCAATTCAAGATCTCCAAGTCTCCACTTCTTCAAGATCTATTCAAGAAAAGGTAATCTTCTCTCATTGATGCAAGTTTATTTCCCATGATGGACAAGTAGAAGAATTCTCAATCAATCAAGAAAATCCACACATCCACTCTTCTTTTCTCTCCTTCTCCATTGAGGATATCAAGCATATCAACATTATAGATCAAGGATTGGTGATCATAGATCTATGCATTTGTGAAGACATCCTTGATTTTACCATATAAGAAAGCATCTTCATAGATTTGACTGTGTAAAAATAATGAGAACAATGAATAGAAAGTAATCCAAGAGAGATAGTAAATGAAAGAGATGTTACCATGAGAAAAACCAAGAACTAGGAGCAAGCACCCAAAATCCAACACAAGGAGACATGAAGATTTATGGAATTTCATCCAAAACATAGAACAATCATAGTAGAAAACATAAGATGACCAAATAAATCAAACTCAATTTAATAACGGTTGTCACCTTTTGGTCGATTGAAATAAAGATTGAGACACAATACAACATATGAGATCACTCATAGACATCACAAAATCATACATGATCCAATTGAGACTTCAAAATGGTTATAAAGATTCTCCACATAAAATTAGAGATTAATAGAAAAACATTTCAAAGCCTCTGGAATACAATTTCTAAAAGTCAACATAATTTCCCCAAATAAAAAACATCAAACAAGGCAATATAATATACCAAGTAGTCAAACCATACACATGTCTCAGTAGTTTAAGAACAATTAATTTTATTTACTAAAGTCTAGTTTGACTTATTAAGAAAATGTTCATTTAAAATCTCATGCATATATACTTTTTAAATAAGTATTGAAATAAAATCTCCATACATATTAAAAGACCATGTATTTTTAATAATAAAATAATGTTATTAATTTTCCAAATATAAATATAAATAAAAACATTGAGATTAAAACCTGCATGTAAAAAATAATAATTAATATTTTTTTGAAATAAATAAATAACAATAATTTTTTTAATTTCTTTTCTAAATTTGAAAATTAATAATTAATAAATAATAATAATATATATTTTTAATTCTAAAAATTAATAAATAATTTTTTTAATATATATAAATAAGAAAATTAGTATATATATAATAGATTTCAAAAGTCCAAATACATATATATTTATTTTTCCATTGATTTTTTAATTTTATGATTTAATGTATTTTTCTCCATATATATATTATTTACCACTTTCTTTTAATTCTATAAAAAAGATTATGCTCATATTCAAATATTATATATCTATTTTAATTTGATTTAATTCCTACGATTTCAACAACAAATACAAACAAACCCTAATAGATTTAATACAAGGCTTTTCCTCGATGTTTTTCTAACAAAAATACCAGGTATTCACAATTCCACAATCACAAGATTTCTTCAACCAAAAAGCTTTCATAACAAAATTTCATACAAAAGAACAATTATAAAACTACCATCAACAAAATCTGGTAGGCACAAAGTAAACAATATTTTAAAAGAAAATATGATCCACAAGGGTTTCAAACCCTACCTTAATCCACCAATTGATAGAAGCCACGAAGAACAATCCAAAAACACTAAAAATTTTAAGCTTTTGTAATTTCCTTCAATTCAAACTGTGAACCAAAATGTGTAAATTTGTGTCTAAAGAATAATGACCAAAATACTCATAATAAAAGAAAACTAAGAAACCTAGGGTTTTCCAAAACTCATGCAGAATAAAAAAGGAACTCAACCTTGAATTGAGTAAAAATAATTTATTTAATTAATATTTCTTGTTTTTATCAATTCACTCAACTTAAATTTTAATAGGTAAAGTTCTTATTTCTTACTAAAGTATTTTCTAAATATGCAACTCAACATTAAAATCACTTAGCTCCTTTTTAACTTCTTTTGCATTTAAATATTAATTTTTATATTTTAATTAAATTTAAATTCCTAGCATATTTGAAATATGTAATTTAATAATTAATATTATTTTATATTTTAATTATGCATTTGAATTCCAATTTATACTTAGTATGTAATTAAATCTCCACTTTTCATAATTAGAATTTTTAATTAATTCTTTTTAATAAACATATGTATTTAATTAATTCTAATGAATTATATAACCTTATATTTTAATATTCTAGTATTTATAAGATATAAGTAATCAATCACATAATTAACTTTAATTAAATCCTTTATCTATTTTAACACAAAAATCACATCACACCCACAAACATGCAAAACTTGAAGAAACTGACTACATCAAAAACACTAAATCAACTGAAAGGAGGGTTCACGAATGACGTCACCTTGACAAATTCAGAGGGTAATAACTAAGACACTTGTCCAATATTTTTGGACATTAAATGGTTTAGGTTAGGATTCAGACCTATTTGTTATTTCCCCTCTTACCATTGAGATACTGCAATAGGGCACGCTCATCCTAATAATTCAGGGAAGTCGATGCTCGGTACCTAAAATCCCATATAAAAGTTCAGCATGTACGTACATGTATAAATATATAATAGATAATGACAGGGATCCACCGATTGTGTGGATCTCGCAAGCAAGTAACTATGACTCTGTCCCTTAACCACATTAGGCACATCAAACATAAATATAAAACATACACACAATCCATACACATGCAGGTATAGGGTCAGTAAATCCATAAATATAAATGACATCATAACATATAGAAAATTAGACTATGGGAGGGGTATTACATCCACCTCCCTTAGAATTAGGCTTACTCCTAAAAGCCTACAAACAAATAAGGATATGCATCCCTCAATCACAAAGTATTCTACTAAAATAAAAGATAAAATGACATCTCAAAACAAGCTAGAAATAAAGACATGATATATAGTCATCAAGAGCAATATCATTCTAGTTTAAGCATAAACCAAAAATCACATTGATCAATCATTCATTATTAATCGATTTAAATAGATCTGGATCTTTATTCATTCAACATCATATAATTCATCTATAAATTAATTGAATAAAGTACACATTTGTATTTAAACATAAAATAACAAATTAAGAGGTTCATGCAATCTTAGCAAATGCAATACCAACATATAGGACACACAATGCATGTTTCACCTTCACATAAAAATATAGTACAATTCTCTGCAATGTCCTTCCTTGCAATACTATCAAAGGTCCTAAATGAACATGATAGAAACAACACTTATCATATAATGAGGCCAACAATACCAAACATTCAGAATAGCCACCACAAAGTTCAAAAGGAAAAACCCAAGCGGGGGAATTCCAATTTCAACATTAAATCATAAAACTGCGGCATTAATTCAATAGTAAGTCAAGTGTGACTAGTGTCACAAAATAGGTAGTGAAAAGAGAGTCAAGTGACTAGTCCACGCATAAGAAAGTTCAAAAATTTAATGCTATCCCAAACACAACATGAATGATTCATCAATAACCAAAATAAATCATAAAATATATCACATAAAAAAGTGACTAGTGTCAGCCACACTCAAGGGAGTAACTACTTCACGACACCCAAGAATAAGACAGAATGCACCCAAACATAATAGATAGTCCCTAAGGTAAGATGCATCAAATCCAATTGTAACTAAACAACTTTTCAAAAAGTTACAAGTAGGTTATAATTTAAAATGGTTCTCAAATACAAAAGAGTTATGTGTCTATGTTTCATTTCAAGTTTCAACTACATGACACCTAATGGGCATACAAATTCCCAGAGTTCCCAATGTAGGAACATGGGCTCTGCTACCAAGTGTAATGCCCCATCAAGAAACTCGAGAAAATAACCTAAATCATGCTACTAAGTTTAAAGAATAATTTTTTTCTTAAGAGTTTACAAACAATGATGAATAACAAAGCGGAAGCAATATAACATAAAGACAATGCATACTGATAAGTATAATTCATTAACAGATTATAAGTCTCAAGGGTTCCTTGACATAGAATTATGTAAATGTAAATTAATCTATTAAGTACAATAACCATTCAAATAAATTACATCATCTCATAAACGAATACCCAAATACAACTGAACCATAAGGTATACATGATAATCCACATCCACTACACAAGTAGTAGGGTATGTAAATACAATTAAGTACAAAGTACAATAAAATAAATGAAAATTAAGAGTAAGTATACAATGCTAAATAAGAAGATAAAACCACTACAAGGATCATCCAACATTAGTACAAGGATTTCATAATCTCAAATGGTAAAAGAATCACTACCACCTAACCACGTAGAACCAAAGGTCCACTCTCATCGTGTTGAGGAGATAACAACATAACCAACTCAGATATCAAACACCAAAATAAAACAAAATACAACACCTAAGCAAGGGATCTTGAAAGCTCTCTATCTCAAAAAGGTATGACACTAACTACAAAGATAATACATACTCAACCAGAGGCAACCAACACACATAGGAAACCTAAGATGTATAAAGAGAAGTGTCATCACATGATCCAACTCTAAGGTTATTCTGGTAGTCTCTCTAGACCCCGACACCCTAGTGACTCTATGCAATAATAGTAATCCTCTCATACATATGAGATACCAACTATGCTATATCCAATGGACGGAATGTAGGCGACAAACATCTTCCCACTCTCATCCTAGTCAAGACCTCAATCAAGTACTCAAGTATGAGCGAGGCACACATTATCTTATTAATTTATTTTAAAACTCTCAATGTATTTAAGTTATCACTTTATTAAGTAACTTGTAAGGTATACCCAAGTAGCCACTTTTGGGCTCTGACGCCTCCAAAACAAGCCACTTCCCATCTATACACTTAGATAACCTACCTTAATGCTCCAATCAAAGAACAAAGAGAAGAAAAAATGAAACCACAAAAGCTTCTCATAAATCATAAACCATGATAATCACCAAAATAAAATAATGGATCATAGTAGAGAACAACACATCTTATACAAAGATCAAATAGTTCATCTCAATATAGACATTATCAAAATTCATCCATCCCATAATGGATATCTAAATAAAGTAATAACAATCCTCATAGTCTCATATCACAAGACCAACACATCTATCTCCAAACATACTCCATAAAGATATTCATCTAAAACATAGAACAATCATAATAGAGAACATAAGGTGACCAAGTAAATCAAACTCAATTATAATAACGATTGTCACCTTTTGGTCAATTGAAATAAAGATCGAGACATAATACAACATATGAGATCACTCACAGACATCACAAAATCATACATGATCCAATTGAGACTTCAAAATGGTTATAAAGATTCTCCACATAAAATCAGAGTTCAATAGAAAAACACTTCAAAGCCTTTGGTATACAATTTCTAAAAATCAACGTAATCCCCCCAAATAAACAACA
Organism: Chamaecyparis obtusa; assembly: GCA_027943335.1. Lineage (NCBI taxonomy): Eukaryota > Viridiplantae > Streptophyta > Pinopsida > Cupressales > Cupressaceae > Chamaecyparis > Chamaecyparis obtusa. The sequence goes on along the minus strand of BSBK01002559.1, from coordinate 694,348 downwards.
TAAAACAAGACAATAGAATATACGAGGCAGTCAAACCATAACAGACAATTTTGTATACTAAAGTCTAGTTTGACTTATTAAGAAAACGTTCATTTAAAATCTCATGCATATATACTTTTTATAAATGTATTGAAATAAAATCTTTATGGATACCAAAACACCATGTATTTAATAATAAAATAATGTTATTAATTTTCTAAATATAAATATAAATGAAAACATTAATATTAAAACCCGCATGTAAAAAATCAATTAATATTTATTTATTAATTTTATTTTTTTTGAAATAAATAAATAACAATAATAATTTTTTTTCTAAATCTAAAAATTAATAAATATTAATAATAACAGTTTTATTTTTTTTAATTTGAAAATTAATAAATATTTTTTTAATATATATAAATCCAAAAATTAATGTGTGTGTATATATATGTGTGTGTGTGTGTATATAAAAGTCCAAATACATATATATTTATTTTTTAATTTTATGATTTGATACCTTTTTTTCCATATATATATTCTTTACTACTTTCTTTTAATTCTATAAAAAGACTATGCTCATATGCAAATATTATATATCTATTTTAATTTGATTTACTTCTTAGGGTTTCAACAACAAATACAAACAAACCCTAATTGATTTAATACAAGGTTTTTCCTCAACGTCTTTCTAACAAAAATACCAGACATTCACAATTCCACAATCACAAGATTTCTTCAACCAAAAAGCTTTCAAAACAAAATTTCATACAAAAGAAGAATTACAAAACTACCATCAACAAAATCTGGCAAGCACAAAGTAAACAATCTTTTAAGAGAAAATCTGATCTACGAGGGGTGCAAACCCTACCTTAATCCACCGATTGACAAAAGTCATGAAGAACAATCCAAAAACCTTAAAAATTCCAATCTTTCATAATTTCCTTCAATTCAAACTCCAAACCAAAACGTGTAAATGTGTGTAAAAAATAATGACCAAAATACTCTTAATAAAGGAAAACACCTAGAGTTTTCCAAAACTCATGCAGAATAAAAAAAGGAACTCAACCTTAAATCGAGTAAAAATAATTTATTTAATTAATATTTCTTATTTTTATCAATTCACTCAACTTGAATTTTGAAAGGTAAAGTTTTAATTTCTTAATAAGTGTTTTCTAAATATGCATCTCAACATTAAAATCACTTAGCTCCATTTTAACTTCTTTTGCAGTTATGTATAAATTTTTTATATTTTAATTAAATTAAAATTCTTAGCATATTTGAAATATGTAATTTAATAATAAATATTATTTTGTATTTTAATTATGCATTTAAATTCTAATTTAGACTTTAATTAAATCTCCACTTTCCATAACTAGACTTTTTAATTAATTCTTTTTAATAAACATAGGTATTTAATTAATTCTCATGAATTAAATAACCTTATATTTAATATTCCAATATTTTATAAGATATAAGTAATCAATCATGAAATTTAATTAAATTAAATCCTTTATCTATTTTAACACAAAAATCACATCACACCTACATGCATGCAAAACCTGAAGAAATTGACTACATAAAAACTGTTAAATCAACTCAAAGGAAGTGTTCACAAATGATGTCACCTTGACAAATTCAGAGGGTAATAAATAAGACACCTGTCCACTATTTTGGACAATAAATGAATTAGGTTAGGATTTGGACCTGTCTGTTATCTTCCCTCTCTTACCATTGAGATATTGCAATAGGGCACACTCATCTTGGTAATTCAGGAAAGTCGATGTTCGATACCTAAAATTCTGCATAAAAGATGAGCATGTACACACATGTATAAATATATATAACAGGCAATGGTAGGGATCGATCGATCGTGTGAATCTCACAAGCAAATAACTATGACTCCATCCCTCAACCACATCAAGCACATCAAACAAACTATAAAACATACATGCAATCCATACACATACAGGTATAGGGTCAGTAAATCCCTAAATATAAATGACATCATAACATATAGAAAATCAAACTATGGGAGGGGTATTACAAGCTCATCAAATAAGAAAAAGCATAAGCAAGATATAAATATGCAAGGAAGTGTTGAGAAAATGGTGTTGTGCACCTTGCATAATAATGTTTATTATTGTGTTATTTCTTTTATTATGTAAATGTTGCACCTAGATGGACATGCAACATGTAGGGATTCTATTGGAATATTTCTTGTGAGTTGTATTGTAACATTGTGATATTATTGGATGTAATTATTTAATATTGGAGAAATAAAGTAAATAAAAGTACCCAATATTAAATGTGGATCAATAGAGTTTGGTAGCACATGGTTTATGTAATACCACTTGGTAGTTTTGTGGGAGCTTGTTTCTATAAAAGCAACCACAAGGGTAGTTGTTGAGGTAAGATAGGTAGAAATGGGTAAGCCAAAGGTAGCATTTGTAAAGGTTGGAAGCATGACATGGGATGTGTGGATTCATGCTTGTTCACATGGATTGCTTGGTTGTGGCTAGGGCTTTGAAGGCTTCCATGGTTGTATTGCAATGATGTTTTACTGAATAATACATGGTGATGGATGCTTTTAGAGGCTGAACTTTTTCCCTCATGAGGGTTTCTCAGGATATATATTGTGTCACATTTTTGTGGGTATGTTGTCTATTCTCTTGCATGTGGATTTTAAGTGTTTATTTGTATAATATATATAATAGGTTATGTGGAAATGTCATATTGTTCTATGCAAGTTTCCTATCAGGAAGCAAACCACGATCTCCACACAATCATACACTATCTGAAGGCTAACAAGTACTTACAAGGGTTCCATGATAACCCAATAACATACTTGGAACAAAGTACATATGTTCATAAGATTTCCCTACAAGGATTCAGACAATGTCCACAAATCATAAGAGGTTAAGTCAACAATAACCCATAGCTAAACATAGAGGAGACTAATCCATCCTCGCAACCCATCTAACAAGATTCATTTTAAATCCAAGGTAAATATTCATAGATGATTACACATACAAATTAATTACCTTCTAACCATCCATAAATCAACAAAGAACCAACATAGAACCATCCCATAAACATAAGTAAGTCACATAGATTTCAAGCTTGACTGGATAACCAAACTGGGTGTAGATGCTAAAGGAAGGCAAAAATGTCGATCCATGTAGGTGTTAGTCTGGTATACATAAATGTCGTTCTAACTAGTAAAAAGTCTAAGACAAAAAATATCAAACCAATGAGTAAAAAAATTTGAACCATAGTGCAAACGCCAATTAGCATAGGTGCTAGTTCATGCACAGACACTGATCTACAAATTTGTACTGAACAAAAACATAATAAAGGTATAATACCCAAGCTGACACCAACATATGATTGATAAACAACTAGCTCCACACTATCGAGGCCATAATCACTCGATGTCAACAATAAATAATAAAATAGATCTAATATGCTCAACATAGCATCATATACATGTAAATATATGGAAGAAAACTAATCTTTTGAGTATCTCAATGCATAGTACAAAATTATTGAAAGAATGTGAGAAAAGGGAAAGAATGAGTACATTATGCTCAAAGATGTCTTTGGAAGAAGCCTATCACATATACATTGGTCCCTAGTAGTGGTCAAGTGCAAAACCACCCTACCATGTGGAAACGTTAGGCCCACCCCAATGTGCTCATAGAGATAGTCACACTACCCAAACACCCATAATGCTCATACAAGAAATAGGCTAACATTCATGCCATACAAGTGAAAGAATCAAGGGATGGTACAATAATCCCAATACAGTCACTTAGATGTAGATACACAAGTGAGAACACTCAACATGTATAAAAATATCCATAATGCAATACCAATGCAATCACAATTACAATACACCAGGGTGCTACTCATAGCTACTAGATGTAGACACGAGAGTGCCAACCATAGGGAGTATCACCACCTACACAAACCAATACTAAAGTCTGGGGTGCAAGTCCCATCTACCACCCACATGGGTCACTCATGACATCTGGGGATTCAATGGTTTCCACTACCCGCATAGATCAATATCTGATATCCAGGGATTCAAGTATACCTTCTACCACCCACATGGGTCACTCATGACATATGTGGATTCAATGGTTTCAACAATACCAATTTATCTTGTTTAATGTTGATACATAATTTATTTATTATGTTTTCACTTTTTAAAGAAAAACTCCTTGACGCAGCCTATGCAACCACTTTCAGGCCAACGTCCACATAAGGTGGTACAACCTATGACTACTCAACACAACTAGTCCTATAGATCAACATCAAAAGAAGAATACCAATACAAAAATCTTATCCAATCAGTTTACACTGAGGACATGAATAAAAGGATTTTTTGGCTTGGTATACACCAAGGACATAATAAACCATAGCTTGTCCACTCGGTCTTTGTTGATGACATGGCATAAAACATATACCATCTAGTTCGTCTAGACCAAGGATGTGATAACCATAGCTTATCCACTCGGTCTACACTAAGGAAAAAGATAATAAGAACCATCCACTTGGTCTACACCAAGGATGTGACTAACAACTCATCAATCAAGTAAAACTCAAATAAAACCATGGAGGAATATCAAATCAAAATTGTTCAAGGCATAAAATTGAGCACACGCAAGGTGGATGCATAATACCAACTCAATTAGCCATAGTGCCAAGAGTGTGGATCCCTATATGATCCAACATACATCTCTCTAAAAGAACACGTGAAAAGCTCAAAATACTCAAAAACCCCATTTTCTAGCTATCGACCAACTTGATGCACAACCATAAAATGAACAATAAAAGTGGGAGTTTGGATCACAGTATAAGTTAACTTGAATTTCCTTTATTCAGTCTAACCACACAATCCCATCACAAACACAAAGTACAACCAAAACACATCAACATGGTGACACTCCAAAACTAGAGAGCATGCAAATCGAGGCACTCATAAAAGCATCCAAAAATCAAAAGTGGAATCTTGTGATTTCAAAGGATCCCATTGGTTCTCACATACCCAACATCCCAAAAATCAAATAAAACCAATATTGAAAGCTTTGCAAAGCAAGGGATGACCATAAAATAAAAGTTGAAAGGTTATACCCAAGCACGTGCTCACGTGGCTCTAACACTAAGGAAACCATCACGAATTCTCTTGAGATTAAAATACCACACACTAAAATCATTACACCACAAAATAATCAATCGCTAGAATGATGAGATTCCCAAAACTACAAAATCACTATCACAACCATATCTAGGTCCAAGGGAAAAATTGCCATTGAAGCCATGAGAAAAAGATTCAAAATTAAAAATTTGAATATGAAAAATCTAAGAATACCCTTTGGCTCTAAACACACCCAACAAGACAAGGAAACAATAAAATTCATATTCCATTTAACCAAGAAAATTTGGGCAGCATAACCTTACTTTTACCATTCAATTTTAAATTTAATTGGACTACAAATAACATAATGAAAATGTGGGGGAATGCTAATTATCAACCCACAAACTAATAACAATTAACTTCAATTCAAATAATGAGGTAAAATAAAATATTTAGGAAGCCCTACCTCACCATATGGTGAAAGCACTAAAATGAAGAGAATACATAAAACATTCCATGAAACTACAAAATTCTCCATGCAAAGTGGAGAAATCATGACCCAAATCCAATGAGATGAAACCCACAAAAATCCATTAGGTAGAACTCTCCCAATGAGCAAATCCCTAAAATGCTCACAAGAGGGTTTGAGCAATTTTCCTCTCCAAAAATTGACTAAGTGTCGAAATGAAGTCTATTGCTTCATTATATGGCACTTTTTGGTCCAAATACAAAAGACTAAAAAACAAGCCACTTAGGCCAAATAAAATAATTAATTAAAAAAATGCAACTAAATATGGATTGAATTAGGTCAATTCCACAAGTTAGAATGCCACTACGCAGAAATTCCTAGAAACAATAAAAATCATGTCAAAAGGGATAAAACCAACATTAACCCTTAACTTCCCACAAAAAATGTGCTCAAATCTAATGCAGAGATAGTTATTGGTATAATCACATTAATTCAAATGAAGTTTTGATTTAACCCACACAGTACCAGATGTATAATATATCAATACGGGTACACTGTCCATACATGGATGATATTGGCTAAGTCATGAATGGCCAATGTAACTATCTCCTATGTCACTATCGGAGATAAAGACACAGTCAAATGTGTAGCTTCTAGGCATAATGATGTTTGGTACCTATTCATTGAAGCATGCACACATCAAGTGCAACTGCACACAATATATATAGTAAAAGAACATGCATATAATAATCAAAGTACATCTAAGGAAATAGTGATGCTCTAGTGACATGAATAGTCGTATGTATTAGAATATCGTGACACTAGTCATTCAACATTTAATCCTCAATGTACATCATAACTAAACATTTCATTTAAATTAAAATATTGTAAATAATCATTTTATTGCAATATGGGAAAATAATAGTGACAACTATAAATGCATATCCATCAACATGATAAAGCATATCACTAAAAATATGAGATAACATCATGATAACATATATAATGATCCCTAATCTAGATACATATAAACATGATAAACTATCATAATTTGGTAACCACCAGAACATACATAAGTGAAACCAATGAAATGCATCATAAAACATATAATTCACAATGTCTCATAAATCAAATAAACCATATACCATCATAACCTTAGAAGGTCTAGCACCCTGAATCAAGTCTATAACAATCCACAACACAATGGTTCTCACAACCAAGCATAAGGGCATATCAACTTGTCGATGCAACGACATAAATCAGATCATCCTAAAGGTAGAAACCTCTCACAAGTCCAACATGATCACACCATACAAGCACAATTTGGTAACCAGTGGAACATACATCAATGAAACCATCAAATCACATCATGATCCATATAACCAATCTCATAAGGAAACAAGGAAGAATCTAGAGCCAAACAAGGCATCATAGGAGATCTCATCCATTTGCATAGAAACACTAACACACATAATGTTGAAGCCATGTCCATTAGGATGTCATGTAGGAAGAAAATAGAAGAGGCATTACATCATCCCTCCAAAGACTACGCTTACTCCTAGAAGCCCACAAGTCAAGCAATAGAGCACGCAAAGTGTGAGATCCAAAACCAAATCCAATCACAAAAATTGACATATGACTCCTTCATAAGTCTATCCAACCACCTGAACTCCTTACCGAATAGCCCCACAACTACTGAAAGGACCAACACACGTGGACAAGAGCATCAAAAACTCTCAAAGTCCTACAAAGTAATCACAATATGTGATAGGAAAGATGTGTCTATCCACGATCTCTTCCAATGAGGCATGAAAATTGTCACTCTACCTCATCACGAGGTAGCTATCCTCAAAACAATGCCCTCTTGGGTCTTCTCTAAGACCAAGGCACCACAAAATATCAAGTCAACAACTCAAGAAAAAAGGAAATATCATCCCAAAAGACTGAGAAGAACTACCATGCTCATCTGGAGAATACTTTAATCCAACCAAAGTCTCACTTACTCAAAATTTTGAAAAGCTGAGAATTTTCTACAAAAAATGCACTTCTTCGAGGGATACTATGTCCATGTAAGGGTACCAGGGGGTATAGATGCAAAAAGGTTACCTCTCACATCCAAGAGAACTTTCACTATGGAGGCACTATAATGTACACATTCCACATGAAGGGACAAACAAATGCTAACTAACCACCAAGTACAGGAAGAATATATTCTCTCTGACACTGAGATCTCAACTACAACTTGAAACAGGGGTTATCCAACCCAACTAGACCATGGTATTACCCTCAAAAATGTAAAAATGAATCCTAATGGAAAGCATCATCCTACACTCCAATCCATAACCAAGCACATGATGGAAAGGTACGTCTATAAAGACCATGTCCTTCTAGCTTGATGCTATGAATAATACACTACTAGGAATTCCTTTGGAAAAATTGATTTACAACACGGAGTCTCGCAAAGAGGAAGAATATAGCTGATATTATAACACATATATAAAATCATATAGAGATAAGTTCAAGGGATTAGCAACACATAGGAAATGTAAAACTCTTTATCCCCATACTACGCCAACCAAAAGAGGAGTTAGGGAACTCACAATAGAAGTTAATCCAAAGACACTCACTGGAAACAATAAACAATATAGTGGTGCATCAAACACCTCCACAATAACTCTAAAAGTGGAAAGCATAAAGGAAAGGTATGGTACCAAGTCCCACAACAAGGTTAACCTCATATGTGGATAAGTCACACCCAACCATCCAAAATAAATAATGCCAAGAAAGGAAGCACTCAAGCCCTCAAGAACATAGGCATTAAAGAAAACCAAAATCACTATAAGCACACACCAAAATTTGATCCAAGCATTCAAGATCCATTGATACCACACAAGATAAGCATTGGTACTAACATAAAATAACATTATATCATGATTCTAACCAATGCACATATTTTTATTTGCAAAAGACCAAGTATTCATTTGTTAGTCATATACATTAGATTTAGCATCTATAATATCATATAACATGGTACACATCTACCAGTTATTTGTACAATGCATCTACTAACATCCTTACCAAGGAGGATTTACAATTCAGTGAATCTTTAAATTAAATTAATTCTAAATTGCAAAAATTCTATTAACAACTTGCACTTCTTTTACACACATCACAAAATTTTCTCATAATACAAACAAAAAGATACTCCATTAAACATCTTTATAGTTAACAATAAACACAATATAGTATGTTCTCTATGATGTTCTACCTTACACATACTATCATAGCTCCATATTGAACATGATAGAATCACACTAATTACAAAACAAGGCTAATAATACCAAACATTCAGAATAGTCACCATGAACTAAATTGGGGAAAAGCACAAATACAAGGAAACAAACCATGATCACCACATGATCGTACACCAACAAAAGACTAACAAGTACCTCCAAGGGTCCCATGAAAACCCAATAACATACTTGGAATAGAGTAAACACATTCACAAGACTTCCCTACAAGGATTCACACAACATCCACAAATCACAAGGGGCTAAGCTGACAATAACCCATGACTAAACATAAAGAAGACTAATCCATCCTCACAACCCATCTAATAGAGATTTATTTTAAAACTAAGGTATATAATCATACATGATTATACATACAATTTAATTACCTTCTAACCATCCATAAACCAACAAAGTTTTAGAGTAATAAAGTGTTTGCTTATTAATTGAATCATATTGATTTAATTATTATGTCACTTATTACCTCTTTCAACTTAAGTTAAACTTTAGGCATATAATAATTAATAGCTTTATTAATTATTATTATACAACCTAGGGTTTCAGATCTCATTTTATAAGGATTGATCTCATAACACTTTGTAACCTTTTCTGACATTTCATTATTTGATTTGCAACTTTTATTTTTGCACATCAAGGATTTCTCCTCTCTCGCGGATCCATACATTCAGGTCTCCATAGCTATTTGCTTCTCTCTCTTTCTATGACAGGTGTTTATATGTAGGTGTTCTTGGGAGATGTGGGTTGTTTTTTCATCAACTCTAATATGGTATCAGAGCTTTAGATCTGCTTGCCCCTGTCCTCTTCCTAAGAGATTTGGCCGTGTTCGTCAGATCTACATTTTCAAAGGGTTTCCTATCAAATTTGGGGGGACCTATTTTTTTGGTCATCTTGGCTTCAAACGGACCTCATAGTTGCGTTCAGAGCATCCAAGAACCCCAAGATCCATATAAACTTTGTCCAATTTGGACAAAATTGGAATCTGTGGCAAAACAAATTTGCAACCGACCCCAGCACGAATCTTGAGGTGGTCACTATTTTTGGAGCACTTCTCACCCAAACGGACCTCACAGTTGCATTTGGAGCATTCGAAATACCCAAAATCCATATAAAACTTGTCGATTTTGGATAAGTTGGCTTTTGAGGCAAAATGTTTACCAGGCTGTACAACCCTGGCACGCACTCTGAGGCACAGTACGGATTTCAAAAAAAAAATCAAAAGCACAGAGCCACCAAGTAGCCACTCAGGTGCCACCAATGATGGCCCCACTAGCAGGAACCACTACCGGCACCGCCTGCGGCAACCGTTAGCACCGACCGCCAGCTATAATTGTCAGCCCCCAGACAACACCAACCTGCAGTCACATGCAGGGCTAGAAGACTAGCAGCTAGGATCTTTAGCCCCAGCCTCAGTCCCCTGGTCATCCATGTGACCAAGGCCTTTTTTTAGCCCCTAGACATATTTGAGCCTTGACGGCCATTAGGCCATCAAATTTAGGCTCGCAGGTTACTGATGTCAGCAAGGATTTTCACATTTTTGGGCCTTTTTGAGCTACCTGTGGTTTTTGTGAATATCTCGGGCATCTGGGATCAAAATCGAGCATGTGATATACAGTTAGAAAGATGATTCTAAGCCAAATCCAAATTTGCTAGTACATTTTTGGGATTTTTTGATTTTGATGCTATTTTTTGCTGTCAAAATTAGATGTTTTCTGGGCCCTCGACGTTTCAAACCTCCTGCATTCCGAGATCTGTTTCTCTTGCATCCGGGCTCCGTTTTCAGTAAATAAGATATTATCGGAAATATATTTCTGATCTTTTATTAGATATGATGGTTTCATGTGTGATTTTATTCTTTTTCTGACATCACCCATCCTCAAATCCTTCCAAACACCTTCTTTGGGCCTTCCAGCGCAACTGTTGGTTTTTTGCTCATAACTTGAGCATACAGTGTCAAAATTTGGAAAATAAGATATCGTCAAAAAGATGATTTCAAGCTCTTTCTAGATCTATACGTTGGATTTTCTATTTTTTCTTTTTTGATGGTGTTTTTCATTGTCAAAGCCAAATGTTTAGTTCTGCACTTTGGGAGCCCTATCTTGCGCATCCGGACTCCATTTTTAGAAAATGATATATCATTGGAAAGCTTGTTCAGAGAGATTTCCAGTGCTATGAGTCATTTTTCTAGATTTTGCTCCAGGTTCATTTTCTTCAGATTCTTGCATTTTTGCAGTCTGGTGGATATCTTGGATGTTACAGGTCCTGGGATCTCTTCCCTTTGAGGGATGGCTCATCTTAGGTTGTTCTTTTGTTTCAGATGCCTTTTCTCTTCTTTGATAAGTGTATACTTCATTTTTGTAGCATTCTTTTATGCACACTCATTGAGATAAAGTGCCATTCTATTGTATGTATGGGATCTTACACATGTTCGTGCTCTTTGTACTTGCACTCCAATATAAAGTGCGTGGGGGGGTTTTTGATGTTTGACTTTGTTTGCCATCTACTTTTGTCATGTGAGCGTTCCTCTAATGACATTAGGCTCAGGTATCTCTATATGTGTTTGTACTCTCTTTGCACATTCGATGTTTCATATTCTTTTTCATCATGCAGTTCATATTGGATGATCATTTCAGTGTACCTGTCATTACTCCCTTGTCAGCAGTATGGGGGGTTTCTATTGTTGGTTCTACTACTTCCTTAGTTCGATAGTGTGAACTATGTATTTAGTATTTGGTTCTATGTACAAGGCAGTTGTAGTGGCTAGGTACGTATGCATTCTGGTGAGATGAATCATTTACCATATGGAAACTCTTTCTTTCCTTTTTTTTGGACACACTCTTCCAGCTTTGATTGATCAGTTCTTCATACTTTTGGTGTTTATGCCATCTGTGTCTTTGAGTTCAAGTGTCTGCCTTTTTTTCCCTCCTAATTCAAGTAGTGTTATTTGAGGGCCCTCATGCAGATTACAATATTCTCTACCTGGTCATATTTATGTGGAAGATCTTCAGATCATCAGTTTCTTCTTGACAAAGTTTTTAGTTTCATGCTTCAGTGATGTTGTACATGTTCATCTTTGTTCCTATTTTCTGGAACATTCCTAGTTTTGGAGGCTTCTTCAATCCTTTAGACTAGTCTTGGTCTCTTTTTGGAGTAGAGTTTTTCCCATGAGATTTTCTCTATTTCTCCGCTTTATAGAGACTCTTTTTTTTGTACTTGGGTACCTGATCAAGCCTTTGTTGCCAGGACCCATTTACTTTTAGTAGTTCTTTCTAGGTTTTTAGCTTCTCCCAAAGTTCATCTTAAGGGGGGGTGTTAGAGTAATAAAGTGTTTGCTTATTAATTGAATCATATTGATTTAATTATTGTAGGAGAACAAAGCGTGGTCACCAAAATGAAGATGAACAAAGAGTTCTCTCCTAAGAAAAATGTGAGTGTGATATGATAATATGATGAAGATGGGAATATAAGATATACTTCTTAGCCCCAAACTCCCAAAGGAAGATCCAAATTGATTAACCACAAGAGGATGGTCAATACATAGATGAATCAATTGAGGGAGAATATGAATAAAGAGGATAACCTTATATTTCGTTATGGTAAGTATGTATTAGAATATTAATTGAATTGAAAACAAATACTAACCTTAAGTATGACAGATCTGGAAAATGCTATTTTTTTAATGTCTGTGTACAATTTTAGGAAATTCTGCAACCGAATCACTGGAAATGCAGAAACAGAGAAAACCCAAAAACCTTTTGCTTTTTTGAGTAAGGTCATCCTTGACCTTAAACAGGGGTAGGATCTTACCCTGGGGTACAATCTTACCCTAAAAGGTCATCCTTGACTTGCACAGTTCCAACAGAAATTCTATTCGTGGATCTCGGAAGTTCGCGGAAAAGGGTACTCAAATCTACACTGATATTCGTTGTCACGTACCTGGATCTGCAAGAAAAAGGGTTTTTTTTGTTGGATGGGGGGTTTGCCTTGGTCAAACCCTGGTTTGGAATCAAGCTTGAAATATAATTAAAATTGCAATATATAAACAAAGTAAATGGAACTATTCACCTTGCTTTTGTTGAAATCCTTGTGGAGGATTTGAATCCTTGAATCCACAAGTATGGATGCTCCAAATGAATGTAGAGTTGAATGTAGGATGTCTCAAATCAATTGCATTAGATCTTCAACACCAATCTTGAGTGGATCTTGGAATAGGAAGAATCTTGGATGAATGTGGATGAAGGAATCTTCAACAAAATGGCTCCAAAGAGATTGAATCCTTCAATGGCTATCAATGGATCTCCTTGATGAATTGGATCTTGAATGCTTGAATGCTTGGATGCTTGAGGATGAATGAATGCTTGAATGCTTTCCTTCTCTTTCTTTCTTTCTTGATGATTGCTTGATCACTTGATTGCACTTGAGAGATTATAAAAAGATGCTTGTGAGGTGATTCATGAAAAGTGGATATGAAAGATGAATGTGAAAATGAAAGAGGAAGGCTTCCTTTTATACTAGTCTAGGGCAAAAACTACTAGAGAGGCTAACATAGGGGAATTAAATTTCAATTAAGCCTTAACCCCTAGAAATGGACCTAGATTAAATACAATTTAAGAGTTTACCATTCTGAAATCTGAAACAGCCAACCTGGAAGTGGGAAATAAAACTTTCTGAAGCCTGATGTCCTGAAACCTCTGGAATTTGAAATTTGGACCTAGGGTCAGGGTCGAGATCGACACTGACCTAGGTCAGGGTCGAGATCATCCTTGACCTAGGTCAAAGTCAAGGTCAACCTTGACCTAGAAGGTCATCCTTGACCCTGAGGTCAAAGATCTCAGATCTTCAAGAAAAGGAGCTAGAAATAGGTGGAGAGAGAAGCATAACAGGGGGGGAAAAGCTAGATCCAGTCAAAGACCCACTCAAGGTGCTTGACATGACCCCAGACCACCTACTCAGAGGGCTAAACTGGTCCTAAATGGAAGTGCTTCCATTTTTCACCGATACAATTATTAAGTCACTTATTACCTCTTTCGACTTAAGCTAAACTTTAGGCATATAATAATTAATAACTTTATTAATTATTATTATGCAACCTAGGGTTTCAGATCTCCTTTTATAAGGATTGATCTCATAACACTTTGTAACCTTTTTTGACATTTCATTATTTGATTTGCAACTTTTGTTTTTGCACATCAAGGATTTCTCCTCTCTCGTAGATCCATATGTTTAGGTCTCCATAGCTATTTGCTTCTCTCTCTTTCTGTGACAAGTGTTTGCGTGCAGGTGTTCTTGAGAGCTGTGGGTTATTTTTTCATCAACTCCAATACAAAGAACCAACATAGAACCATCCCAAAAACATAAGTAAGTCACATGACTTTCAAGTCTGACTAGATAGCCAAACTGGGTGCAGACACTAAAGGAAGACACAAATGTTGATCCATGCAAGTGTTGGTTTAACATGCACAATGAGTGATCTGATTAGTATAAAAATTGATACAAAAATTCTCAAACTAGTAAGTCAAAAACATTGAACCATAGTGCAAACACTTATTAGCGTAGGCACTAGTTCAAGTACAAGAGTTGATCTACAAATTTCTATTGAACAAGAAAAGATTAAAGGTACAGTGCCCAAACTTACACCAACGTATGGCTAATAAACAACTAACTCCATAATAGGGAGTACCATATATACAATATCAAGGCCATAATCACTTGATGTAAACAATAAACAATGAAATAGATCTAATTTTCTCAACATAGCATCAAATAAATGTAAATCGCTAGAAGGAAATTGATTTATGAGCATCTCAATACATAGTACAAAATCACTAAAAGCATGAGAGAAAAGGGAAAGAATGAGTGCATCATGCTCAACTCTATCTCTAGAAGAATCCCATCACCTGTACACAAATCACTAATAGCGGTAAAGTGCAATGCCACCCTACCATGTAGAATCCTCAAGCCCACCCCAACGTGCTCGCAGTGATAGTCACACAACCCAAACACACATAATACACATACAAGAAGTAGGCTAACACTCACACCATACAAGGGCAAGAATCAAGGGATGGTATAGTAATCTCAATGCAGTAACTCAAATGTAGATACACAATTATATCATGGAGAACACTTAACATCAGAAAAATATCTAGAATGCAATACCAATGCAATCACAATTATAGTAAACCATGATGCTACTCATAGCTACTAGACCTAGACACAAGATTATCGACCATAGGGAGTATCACCACCCACACAAACCAATACTGAAGTTTGGGTGCAAGTATCATCTACCACCCACACGGGTCACTCATGACATCTAGGGATTCAATGGTTTCCACTACCCACACGGGTCAATATTTGACATCTAGGGATTCAAGTACCATCTACCACCCACATGGATCACTCATGAAATTTGTGGATTCAATGATTTCCACAATACCAATTTATCTTGTTTAATGTTTATACCCAGTTCATTTATTATATTTTCACTTTTTAATAAAAAATCCTTGATGCAGCCTATGCGGCCACTTCTAGGTCGGGGTCCACATAAGGAGCTACTCCCAATGACTACTCAACACACCTAGTCCTATGGATTAACATAAAAAGAAGGAGACCAATACAAGAAGTGTGTCCACTGGGTCTATGATGAGGACATGAATAAAAGGTTTTGTCCACTTGGTCTACACTAAGGACATAATAAACCACAACTTGTCCACTCAATCTTCATCAATGACATGAGCATAAAACATACACATACCATTTACTTGGTCTACACCAAGGACATGATAACCACAAATTTTCCACTTAGTATACATCGAGGATAAATATAAAAAGTACTGTTGACTTGGTCTACACCAAGGACATGACTGACAACTTGTCAATCAAGTAAAACTTAAGAAAAACCATGGAGTAATATCAACTCCAAGTTGCTCAAGGCATAAAACCAAGAATATGCAAGGTGGATGTATAATACCAACTCGACTGGCCAAAATGCCAAGAGTGTGGATCCCTATATGATCCAACATACATCTCACTCTAAGAACAAGTACAAATCTCAAAATACTCAAAAGCCCCATTTTCTAACGATCAACCAGCTTAGTGCACAACCATAAAATCAACAATAAAAGTGGCAGTTTGGATCACGGTATTAGTTAACTGCAATGTTCTTTATTCATTCCACCCATACAAAATCATCACAAACACATTGTACAACCATGTTCAACAACCGAAAGATGACAACATAGTGATAGTCCAAAACTAGAGAGCATGCAAATCAAGGCACTCATGAAAATATCCAAAAAACAAAAGTAGAATCTTGTGATTCCATAAGAACCCTTTGGTTCTCACATACCCAACATCCCAACAATCAAATAAAATCAAGATTGAAAGATTTGCAAAGAAACAAATAGCCATAAAATCAAATTTGAAAGGTTAAGCCTAGACGCACGCTCACGTGGCACAACAACTGAGGAAACAATCATGAATGCTCTTAGGATTAAAATACCAGACACTAATATCATTACTCCACAAAATAATTAATCGCTAAAATGACAAGATTCCCAAAACTACAAAATCACAATCAAGACCATATCCAGGTTCAAGGGCAAAAATGTCATTGAAGTCATGAAAAAAAAGCTTCAAAATTAAAAATTAAAAAATGAAAATTCTAAGAATACCCTTTGGCTATAACATGCCCAACAAGAAAAGGAAGCAATAAAATTCACGTTCTAGTCAACCAATAAAATTTGGTAGCATAACCTTACTTTTTCCATTCAATTTCAAATTTAATTCCTACAAGCCCAAATGAACAAAATAACGAAATGAAAATGTGGGGAAATGCTAATTCTCAACCCACAAGCTAATAACAATTAACTTCAATTCAAATAATAAGGTAAAATGAATGTTCTAGGAAGTTGTACCTCACCACATAGTGAAAACACTGAAATTCAAAGAATACATAAAATACTCCATGAAACTAGAAAAGACTCTATGAAAAGTGGAGAAATCACAACCCGAATCCAACGAACCACTACCCGCAAAAATCCATTAGTTAGAGCTCTCCCAATGAGCAAATATCTAAAATGCTCACAAGAGGGTTTGAGCAATTTTGCTCTCCAAAAATTGACTAAGTGTCAAAATGAAGTCTATTTTTTCATTATAAGGCACTTTTTAATCTAAATACAAAAGACTAAAAATCAAGCCACTTAAGACAAATAAAATAATCAATTAAAATAATACAACTAGGTCTAGATCGAATGAGGCCAATTCCACAACTTGGAAAGCCACTACGACAGAAATCACTAGAAATAATAAAAATCACCAAAAGGGATAAAATCAACACTAACCCTTAACTTTTCCGCGATAACTGTGGTCAAATCTAATGCATAGACAACCACTAGTATAATCACATTAATGCTAATGAATTCCAGATTTTACCCACACGATACCAGATGATAAAGACACACTCAAACGTGTAACTTAGGCCGAATGATGTCTGGTACTTGTTCACTGAAACATGCACACATCAAGTGCAACCACATAGTATTGTTAGAATTTGAATTTGATGCTATCATTTGTTGTTGCCATTAATGGTTGTCATTGATGTCAACATATCCTATGCATAGATGTGGATTGGATGTTTTGGTGATCCGGTAGACATGTGCTCCGGATGATGTGCCGTAAAGATTTATCTTTAGAAATGTCAGTGTTGATCCCATTTATCTTGCAACATAGTATGGTTCATTTATTTGGACTTGGTGCTATTTTAGAAGTGGTCATTGTGCTTTTCTCAATGTAATTGTAGTGTAACATATATATCCTATCCATCGGTATTGAAGATCTCGCTGATGGTATAGTGTGTTGTTATGGGTGAGGCGTGTTGTATTGAGTGACATGGTCCACGTTTCATTCCTTACTACCATAAGAATGCTTCAGTGTGACCTATTTCAAATTGCATTAGGTTGACCTTGTGATTGGCATGGGTTGATATTTAAGAGAGCTCTAAATTCTTAATAGCTCAAAATTGATATCTCTCAATAATTTTTTATTAGATAAATATATTTAAGATATCTAATCTAATTTTACACATATTAAACTTTTTTTAATTTGAAATATATTATTAATGGAATAACATTCAAAGTAGAGGTGGAACCCATTCTCTTAGCCTCCCGTTACTTTAGCACAATTTGAAGTTAGATTTAATATAAACAAATATTCACAAGTGATTTTTATAATTAATTTTTTATTGTTTTAATTATGTAATTATTCAAAATTTGAAATTATCCATAACTTTTTTTTTATGAATAGGAATTTCCATTAAATAAGTTGAAAGCTACTCTATTCACAAAAAAAGTAGGAGGATACAAGATCACTCATCAAGAGTCACTTGGGTAGTGCTCGGATAAACAACTAAATAAAACAGAGACACAGATAAATCTTGAAAGAAAAAACATAATTAACCAGTCGCTAGGTGGCTAAAGCAATAACCAATGGAAGCGACAAAGGATCTTTATCATCATTTCAACCCAGTATAACAATGGGGTCGGGAGTATCCTTTGGGATGGACCACCCCTCCTCAATAGCTACATCTTCTTCTTTCTTAGTCTCTTCCTAGCTAGAGAAATGTCTAGGGAAAGTCACGAAAGCCATTTGGATGAACTCGACCAATTGGAATCTTTGTTGAAGTCCAACCAAATAATGCCACTACTAATTGAGAGACCAATGCATTCCAACTAGAACTAGAGATACCACATGGTGGAGAAGTAGAATGTCGACGTTGAAAATATATTCCATAATTGAATCGACAATAAGGGGCCTGAGAAAGTAGAGTGTGTGAGCGATGAATGGAGGAGGTGTGGCTACGCCTCATGCCACATGGTGGAGATTAGTTCTCGAAGGCAGAGGGGTCCAAAAACACCCTAACAACCATACATTGGGCATTTCCCCATTGTCGTAGAAGCTCCTGCAAGTGGCCCACTTCTAGTGCAACTTTGTTGGCTTGTACACTAGTACATTTGACCCACATTTCCGACCAACATTTCCAACTAAACATAAAAATGGTTTCTCTTGGTCGGTTTATAGAAGGAAAAATTTGAAATTTTTTTTAATCCTTTCCCGTGTTGGTCGGAATTATGACAACCATGACATGTTGTCGTAATTACGACCAACACGGGAATGTAACTTTAAAAAAAAGATGGTTTCATTTTATTTCATTTTGTTGTTCTGCATGTAAAACAAAGGTGAAGGAGGGAAGGAGGGCATCAATGAAGGATCACAGATTGTAGATCGACACCACCTATGATTTCAGATCGACACCACCTACGATTGCAGATCGACACCACCTATAAGTTCTGGCAATATCATTAAGAATCATTCTCATTTAAAAAGAGAAGATTAAGAATAGCTTTGTAAAATGCAGGTAAAAATGCGATGGGATCTAATAATGTTGGGTCTTTTCCATTATCTTTCCCTAATTTATTCCGTTAGGGATTTATTGTAATTCATATTCCCAAATTATATCTCACTTCTCTCACATTTGGTTTATGAAAAGGAGGCATTCATATGGGCATTGAATTGTTTTGAAGGCATTCATATTACTTTGAATTCTTATTACATTGGAGGCATTCATATCAGATTTGAATTGTTTTGAAGCTAATCCAATTCACTGGTACAACACTATCACCATTTAGAGGGTTATTAGTCAGCAAATGGTGGAAAAATAATTGAATTTGATGGCAAGGGTATTGCATTAGACATTCTAGTCGAATGAGGGGTATATTTTAGGTTTTGGAATGCTTTGGTATGTTGAATGCAAGGTGAAACAACCTTCAATTTGGTCTAATAGTACTTGAAAGATAGAGATTTAGAAAGCCCTAGAAACAAGGGTTTGAAACATTAAATTTGGGGCTTTTGGGGTTCTAGGAAGTCTGAGTCTAATTACTTTGAGATTTGGAGTTTTAATAGCATAATATGACATTGTCTATAGTTTAGAGTCTTGGGAGTACAAGAAACACAAGGTTGCTTTGTTAAATTACCCATTTTTGTGCATTTTGGGAGTCACAGGGTGTGAGTAGCAGTACATGTTCCAAAAAAACATATCTTTCCTTTTGATATGACAATGTACTAGGAAAAGGGTATCCAAAACACCTATTTTTTTGGTCAATCCTTTGGAAGTTTGCAGAGTTAAGTGTTGTTTACCTTCATTGTAGGGCTACAAGACATGGCTATTAGGCCCCTGGACAGTTTGAAGAAGTTTGGAGAGTTGAGAACCTTGGGTATTGCAAAGAACCAAAAAACCTATCAAATCCACTTAAACACAATCCATAAACTTCATTCATATCATCTTGGATCATTGGGAAAGGTCTAGCCAAGTTTGAGTCTTTGAAGCATTTAAGGGTTTGGGGTTAGTGCCCATAACAAATCAATTTTATTTCATTTTGTTCTTCCACAAAGCGGAGCTGAAGGAGGAAAAGAGGGCATCTCTTGATGTATAATGTACTTGTTCATATCTTTTTCAAAAAGACCTTTAACACTAGGGTCCTTCTTTGCTTGATAACAACTTCCTCAATCTTCATTCTAAGATCACTCCTTGACCCATCCCACTCCATAGACCTATCAGAGGTCAATCTTCAATCACCTTAAACCCCACTAGACTCCATACCTTGGATCTCCAAGAAACTCTTCAAACCCAAACTAGTCAATCATGCTCCATGCTCACAACATGCACTCTTCACTCAATAGGCTTCTGCAACCACACTCGTGAACTATGCTTCCCATGGTGACCCTAACTCCTCTAAGGATCCCAATACACTAAAATCATACACTCATTAACATCTCAATCCATTCTTGTGACCATTCTATCTCCTTGCACCAAACTATCTGTAATGTCCCTGTTAGTTTGTAACCTTGGAAAGCTCGCATTATATTTCACACTTCATTACTCATTCACAATGGAGTACATGAGGTAATAACTAGCAATTGTGCAATAGGTACGAGGAATGCAATAAGAGTAAAAAAATTAAGTAATAATTTTTAATTTCTTAAGCAACTTTCATTAGTTTCTATATAGAGATAATTCATCAAAGTAATGAAGGATAGGAAGATTGGAACCTTAGAATTTGTAGTATACAGAAGCATTACAATATGATATATGAGTAATATTTTTAGACATAAGGGAATTCAACATATGGTTTACATTTAATATGTTGTTTTTAAATTAAAAATATAAAGACAAATTTTAAAACATTTTGCATGTCTTCATGATTTCTATGCTTTGGTTGAATTGTATTTCAATACCTACAAGAGGAAACATAGTTGCACACTTAAGAAAAAACAAACAACTAGAATTATAAGTAAGTAAAACAATAAGCCACTATAATTAATGTGAAATTATAAAGAAGAAAAATAAGAGATTTTATTAATTTACCATATAATTACATACTGGTATTTGTAATATTCAATCTAAAATAATTTGGTATTGAATTGACTGTGATCATAAAAGGAAAAGTATGTTGAGTAGTAAATATGTGATTCAAAATTGATAAGGGGGCCATATTTAATTTACATAATATTTTAATTTTGATTATGGAAAGTCTTTTGGTTGGCATTGCCTAAGTGTGAAGGAAATTGTTTAAATTTTATTTGGTACAACATTAAGGACCAAAGTGGTACCAATGTTGTTGGGATTAAGTTGAGTTTAATGGTATTTATTAGCATACCTTCTTTATCAACATTCTTATGTTGTAACACATTTCTTATTGAATTCATTTCATTAGTTTTGGTTAAAGAAACCCTAAGCTCTTCCTGAGCTAGGGCACAACCAATGGAGCCAGGGCATCACTTGTAAGTTGTTTTAGTTGATGGAGGCTACAATGTTATTGTTTAGGAGAAGTTACAGATAATGGAATGGTATGCATTTGAAAATTTTAAGGAATAATCTTGGAGTGATTTAAAGTTCAGATTTCCTAGTTTTTTAGGAAGGAAGTTTCTCAATTATTTTTGCAATAAGTGTTCCTATTCTTGACTAGTCTTCTTTCTTTCAAACATTACTAATAGTTAAAGTTTTAATTTGATTGTTTAGATCAAATTCTTGTTAAGGGTTAGTAAAGCACATGTTTGGTTGTCACAATAATAATTATTTGCAAGAGTTTATCCTTTGTCTTTATATATGTTAACTTTTCTTTGTGTAGTAGTTGGTTTTAACACTAATGATACCAATTTTGTATCATAGTTTATTCTCTCTATTTTTCATTATTTTTCATCCAAACCTAACACTAAGACACTGACCTCTTTAATCACCTGACTCTTTGTATTGCATTATGTTAAGAAGGTTTTAGTTATGTCTAAATCCTACTCTATTTTTCTTCTTAACTATTCTTGTGAAGTTTGTTTGTAAATCATGTTTGAGTTAAGATTTATTGTAGTTATTCTTAAGAGGTCAGAGATAAAATTTATCACATACCCAAGTTGGGTATTGTCACATTTCTTTAAACAAATTTTTGTTTAAACCTAGCTTCTCCTAAGTAAATGCTCTTTTGATCTTTGTGTTCACAGAGTTGGGAGTTCTTTGTAACACTTTTTACATTAACCATTTTTGTGTTAAGGGTTTTCCTATTTCACTTTTGACAATAAACATTGTCAGGTCATTAAGAAAGATTTTCTTTGTATTTGTGTCAAATTGAAGGAGGAATGAAATGCAAATATTAAAAGCTAAATTTAGAGTCAAACCAATGTAAAAATGTAATGTAGAAGTGAAAAAGGTTATGAATATTTTTCAATCATCCTTCCATGTGAATGACCCAAGGTAATTTGAAATGTTTCATGACTGAAACTCGTAAACATTTTATAAGTTCTGTGTTTGATTTTGAATCCACTTCTTTGTCTTATCTATCTACATATACTTTGTCAATTTTCTCTACAATTTGATGTCTCTTCCATCCTTCATCTTTCCTCTCTTTGTCCTTCTTTTCACATAATCCAACTCCCACCAATATGCACTAGGAAAATATGAAAAATTAATAGATTTGATGTTATCCTCTTCAATAAAATAATCAAAATTACACATTACCTCTTTCTTTGAGACCACTGCATCAATTTGTCCATCATCTTTCCCATTTGCAACATTGTGTTCCTTTTTGTTCATGCCTTCCAAAAAATACTATTTTTCTACAAAAATATCCTCTTCTACATTCACATCAATATTAGAAAAAAACCAAGGGATTCTTCTTTCCCATCCCACACCAAACTAGTAATTAAAAAACCTTCATCTTCAACAATCTCTTTATCAAGAAAGAGATCATCAAACAACTCAAAGATTTCAATTTATGTTGAACTCCCTCCTTCAACAATGTGTATGTGTTTGCATAACCATCATGGATTGCCTTCCTATAAAATTGTCATGCCCTTCTTAATAACATGTAACAAAAATTCATTGACATAATTTTACATAAGACCTCATCATGGACATAATATCACATTAAACTTCATCATGGTAATCTCCTATCTGAAATTTAGCTAAACATAGCTCACTCGCCAAAAATTTGCATTCATCCTACAACCAAGCAATCTAATAAGGATGCATGTTCCTTCTTATTTCTAACTACAACTTGTAGACCATTTATTTTAAAACAACATTGTATGTACTCCTATCATCTATATTGACATTGCATATATCTTGTCTAAAATAAACTTTTCCTTTGAACGTATCCTTGTCTTGTATTCATCAAGACTCTTCTTACAACAAGTGTTTCTCAATTTTCTGCATCTTTTGATTGTGATGACTTAGCATCTTCCTCATTTACATTTTAAACTCTCACTTTTCCTTCACAAAACATTAACATATCACAAAACTCATTTGAAGACATAGGGTTGTTGACTATACCCACGTGACAAAATACAATATGTAGAGAAAAATGTTTGTTTTAATGATTGAACCGATTACATTATGGTTTTCTTACACATCTACTTTACACCCCCCTTTCCACTCATGTGGATCAACAAAGAAATAGACTCAAACTCTTCAAAGAAACCTGACTGCAACCACCTAACTGCCCAAAACTGTTTCATAACAGTCATAAAAATGACTGTCAAAACCAAATAGGCTTAATGGTGTTGTCGAGTTGACAACCAACGTTGTCAACTTGACACCATAATGCACATAAGCAAGAAAGTTTGAAGGAATTTAATACAATCACTACCACATTTGTGCATTGATGAGAATCATTGATCAAAGTTTTTAGATTCCGAGAACATGTATATTCAGTGGAGGCTAGAAGGGATATTTGTGGAGATTTTCTAGATCTCTAAAATTCTAGAGAATATCTTCTTTACTGAGTTGAAGTGGGACAAAAGTAACCCAGGTGTATGAAACCTTCACAAATATCCCTTCTTCAACCTCCACTCATACCTCTTCTCAGAATCTGGAAACTCTTTAAAGAAATAGGTGATGAACATGCAAATTTACCTAAGCACTACTGGGAGCTGACTCAACAACACATTTACTATTGTGAAAATCATCACAAGTCCATTTTCTTCCTAGTCTAGTTCCCAGTATTGCTTGGTCAAATCTGCATTTTTCACTTGTTCATATACCAAATAATTAATGCTCAATTGTTGTAATGGAAAAGCATCAAAACCGTCCATTTGTAGAACTTGATTTTCTCTAGTCTTAATGATTTTTCTATAGTCCTACTGATTTTTCTTATTTCTTGTCTTTTGTCCCTTTTTTATTTCCTA
Organism: Chamaecyparis obtusa; assembly: GCA_027943335.1. NCBI lineage: Eukaryota > Viridiplantae > Streptophyta > Pinopsida > Cupressales > Cupressaceae > Chamaecyparis > Chamaecyparis obtusa. The sequence goes on along the minus strand of BSBK01002559.1, from coordinate 669,717 downwards.
TATCTATGTTTGGTGACATGATTTTGAACATTGTTGACAAAGCATGTTTCTTTTTTTGATTGTGGGGTTCCACATTATTTTTTGCTCTTGATAAATTAGGCCGTGAATTTGAATTTTTATTCACTATTTTATTTCATCTTGATATTTCATTCATTTTTCATATACACAGAGACTACACATGCTGATAAAAAAATGAGCTATTTGATTTAGGTTTACTGTTCATGATTGTAAATGGTCAATATTTCTGATGGTACTCCTTGGTGTATTCCATTTAAAAATAATCATGTTTCTATGGCTATGATAAATGTCCCTTTGTGTTGAGAAAATTAGAGTTGAGAAAATGGTTGTTCAGTGTCTGTATCTACAGGTTGCAAACAAATCATCCTTCTTCCACCAACATTCTATTCAATGTACAAGTATCGAGTAATTCCAATCAAGAAAGACCATGTCTGACAATATCAATCCAGAAAAAAATAAGGAGTATGTAGAATTCAATGACTATATCTGCCATTAGAGCCACTTCATATGCACATGTGATTAACATGCAGATTTGCCTAAGCACTACTGGGAGCTTACCTAACAACACATGTACTATTGAAAATCATCACAAGTCCATTTGCTGCTGGGTCTAGCTCCCAGTATTGGTTGGTCAAATTTGCATGTTTTTCACCTGTGCATATACCTTCTTTGATCAACTCTTATATGCACAGGTGATGAACATTCAGATTTGCCTAAGTAGTACTGTGAGCTTTCCTGCAACACATGTACTATTGTGAAAATCATCACAAGTCCATTTGTTGCAGGAAAGCTCACAGTACACATGTCTAGAGGTCTGAAGGAAACAAGAGAATTTGAAGAGTCACGAGTCTTAAGATTGTACTTAAAATAGCCAAACTTCATTCAATGGTACATTCAAACATGAAACAAACCATTCTTAAACCAATGATCCAGATTAAACTAGTAAACTAAAGGACAACAAATTGAATTGCATTAACTTGATGTGTTGTGAAAAGCAATGAACCATAATTAAATGCCAATAAGTGCAACTAATATCGCTTTGGAGGAATGTAATATGATTGTTTGACATAGTAAGCCAAACTATTAATATGCAATAATATGCATTGTGCACCTTTGGTGATGATCCTACATAGTTCCACATAGATACGACATGTTCCTTAGAAGACTTTTAATCTCACAACAGTTGAGAAACATAAATGTAGGCATCATGGTCACAATTCTTTGGAGATACAACATAATTCAGTGGTATACCCAGATGATGCAACACAACCACTACACCTCCAGTTCTAAGTTGACACTGTAGGGTCCAAAAAACCTACCTTGATTGGTTTTTGGACCCTACAGTGTCAACTTAGAACTGAATGAGTAGTGGTTGTGTTTCATTGTCTGGGTATACACTCAATCATGTTGTATCTCCAAAGAATTGTGACCATGCGTGATGCCTACATTTATGTTTCTCAGCTGTTGTGTCCCAGGACCCCTTATGACCCTTTATGATCCCTAAGAATACATCTTAGAGGTCTTAAAGTGTCGTAAGGGGTCATAAGAGGCTCCTAGAAGGGGCCAGATGAGCTTCCACCTTCACGTGGTTGGTCCTGTTAAGTAGAGAATGTTAAAATATTCTCGAAACAAAGAGAAGCTCAATATTTCAAGGTCCCATGAACAAAAAAATTTGTTCATAGTCTTTAGTTTATGAGACCGTCCAAACTTGTTACGCTTCTACAACTCATCATGAACACTGGAGGTCTGAAGGAAACAAGAGAATTTGAAGAGTCACGAGTCTTAAGATTGTACTTAATATAGCCAAACTTCATTCAATGGTACATTCAAACATGAAACAAACCATTCTTAAACTAGTGATCTAGATTAAACTAGTAAACCAAACTAATATCGCTTTGGAGGAATGCATGATTGTTTGACATAGTAAGCCAAACTATTAATATGCAATAATATGCATTGTGCACCTCATGGAGGGATTTTACAGACGATGATTAATATATATTATTTAAAAAAAAAAAAACTCAATTTTTCATCAATTTTTTGACCAACATGACTGTTTTCTTTGACGTCAAAGGCATACTCACGACGTATATAATAGTGGATAATTTGACCAAGGTTGGTAAAAAATGATGAATGCTGGTAATATCGTAGCTAGCAATTTGGACATTTTTTTTAGTCAAAATTTTGACCAAATGGTAAGTCAAATTTTTGACCTTTAAGGGAACATGTGGAAAAATTGACAGAGAAAGTTCGACAACACAAATGGTTGTTCTATCGACCATTTTGAGTCAAAAAATAGACCAATGAGCGTAAAAAATAAGGCTAACATTTACTAGTGGTACTTGAATTTGACATATTACATTGTTACAAATTACATGCTTTAGTATACAAGGATACATGAATATCAAGGGAGCTATTAGAAAAATAACAACATTCCTATCTTTCCACAAAGTGAAGAGGATTTCCACCCTAAAAGCATGCCAAACTTGCGTGAATGTGAAGGGATGTCGAGGAGAATCCCCCAACAAAATCATGTGCCAAGAAAAGAACTCAGACCAAAAAGGCTAGAAAAAATCATGTATCCATGTTCACAACTACTTGATTCTTCTACAATACCAAAAGAGGTGAATGGAAGTCTCAAGTTGCCCACAAAAATGGTAACGAGGATTTGGCATGCTTAGATGCTACAAGCAAGATCCTAGAGGCAAGCCTTGAAAAATGAGCCAGCTTAGACTAAAAAATGGAAGTCCAAATAGTGTGAAACCTGCGACAACACATAGACTGGGAGGATTGGAAGTGCCACCTGAGATTCAAGGTTGGAAGCATATGCAAATGTGGAACAAGCCAATGGTAGCCCAACCTGGGCTTGTAGTTATAAAAGGAGGTGTTCGGAAACCACCACCAATCCTTCTACCATGGCCTAATTAAGTGGATGCCTAGCTTGTGAAGCATGTTCGAAAGTAATATCGACACAACAAGGTAAAAAATTTGACGATCTGGTCAACTAAGCCAGAAATGGGCCTACAAATATTCCTAGGAACGAAGATTCATAGTAGCTCTAGAAAAAAGATCCCAAGGAGTACAAATGTCATGCTTATGAAAGTGTTGAACACAAACTCTAAGGATATGGGCCAATGAGAGCCCTTACACCTAAATGAGAGGTGACCACCATAAATTATGCTGGTTGAAGAAAAGGTCATCTTTAAAACCAGCCCCATCCTAACTGAGCAAAGGCTTAACAACTTCCTAGGCCTGCCAAATGCCTTTTGCAACAAAAGTGCCTTGAATATGCATGACATCCTTCTTTAAGAGAAAGGTCCCTTAGAAGTATATTAAGTTTCTTTTGAAGCATTTCTTTACGATCCCTAAAATCATAATGTATAACATAATAGAAAGAAACTTAAGCCATAAAGTTAATTTTTTTACTATTTTTTTAATCTTCATATTTTAACTTCTACAAATACCTTTTTTCTCAAACTCAATAGGCTTAGTTTTTTTTTTAATCGGGATGCAAGCTTTGAACTTGAATATTAGAATCGCTTAAACAAATTGAAAGCATTATGGTAGGCTGTACAGAGAAGATTTGTTTCCTGTTGGGAACTTTATTTGCGAAAATTTATACTTCTAATGGCACCATTTTCTGCACTAAAAACCTTTAGCAGTAATTATGCTGTCGTCAGGTTATTATCAGAAGTCTTGGTTTTTCTTAGCCACAATTCTAAAGCATAACCGTAGAGTTTGCAGGTCTATCAGTTACAATGCCATTGCAACAGATTTTACAGATAATAGTTCAAACATCCGTGATTTCAATTTTTCTGTTCATACCACAAACTTTCTACATAGGAATGTAAGCTTGAGTGAAGCAAATACGAACATGTATGGAGATCTCTTACAGAAATGTATAAAGATGAAATGCCTTTTAGATGGAAAATTATTACATTCGCATATGATCGAAAGTGGGTTTGAACCCGATGTTTTTGTATACAACAATCTGATAAACATGTATGCAAGGTGTGGAAGTATAGAGGACGCACGCAAAGTGTTTGACAGAATGGCCGAACGCAGTGTGGTGACATGGAACGCCATGATTACTGGGTATGTACAGAGTGGGTTTGGTGTGGAGGCTTGGAAAGTTTTTCGTGAGATGAAGAAGGAGAGTAATGAGGCTTTGCGAGTAACGAATCATACGATTACGAGCCTTCTTAAGGCATGCTCGGTAATGGATGATGTGGAAATGGGTAGACAGGTTCATGGTGTTGTTGTCAAGAGTGGGATTGAGTTGAATGTGTTTGCAAGGAGCGCTATGGTGGATATGTATGCTAAATGTGGAAGAGTTGATGATGCAAGGCAAGTGTTTGACAAAACTGCTGAACAGAATGTTGTTTCGTGGACAGCTATGATTGCAGGTAGGTAAAATATTGGTGGCTAGTATCCCTCAATTGCTTGCTTTTAAAAAAATTCTGTGTATTAGTTGTCATATGAAAATGAAGATTTCGCTTCAATTCCAATGAAACGATATTTTTGACTTTAAAGTGAAGCTTGTTTTTTTGTTTAGTAACTTTTTTTCGGCGATCAATTAAATGAAACCAGAAAACCATTTGTAGTTCTAGAAGATTAGGAATTTGAGAATCCAAAATTGAAAAGGTGTTTACTATTGAGGTTTTTTTTTCAGATTCTTTAAAGCGTTATCCGTCTTCAATTTTATTTGTAGAAAATATACAGATGTCATTGAAAAATATTTGCTGTAGCCACAATACCCAGCTCACTCGATTGAAGTAATCACTTTGATAGGAGAACAATTACTATAAAAGAAAGAGCTAGTTCACATAAACTAAATGTGATACTGGTAGATGAACGAACTCAAAGTCATTTTGGAAACAAAGAGCCTGTAAGTCGTACAACTGAAATGAAATAGATGGTGAAAGACACAGGGAAAAAAATTATATACTCAGAAACAGGAGAAATTCTTTTAAATATAATAAATTTTAAAATTGACAAAATGATATTAGATAAAAACTTTCCAAGAATTCTAAACTAGCTGAAATTTGCGATTCGGGATTCCTTACAGATTTATCTAATTGCAGGCTATGTTCAGTGTGGACAAGGGGAGGAAGCACTCAGAATTTTTGCAGACATGTTAAGAGAAGGCGTGAGCGTGAATCAATTCACCTTTTCCAGTGCTTTCGGTGCTTGTGCTATTGAAGGTGGTCTGGAACAAGGCAAGCAAGTCCATGCAATGCTTATCAAATCAGATTCTGAGTTGGATGTCTTTGTGGTGAGTGCCCTTGTTGACATGTATGCTAAATGTGGGAATATGGAGGATGCATGCAGAGTGTTTGATAGAACGGACAAACGAAATGAGGTATTGTGGACGGCAATGATTACAGGATATGCACAGAATGGGCTTGACCAAGAAGCTCTCCAACTCTTTGAAGAGATGAAATGGGTTGGTGTGAAACCAAACAACTTCACCTTTGCTAATGTTCTCAGGGCATGTGCAAACTTAGTTGCATTGGAACTTGGAAGGCAAGTCCATTCCCATGTAATTAAATCTGGATATGAGCTCAATTTATTTCCAGCTAGTACACTTGTTGACATGTATGCTAAGTGTGGCAGTATAGAGGACGCATTGGAAGTTTTTGAAGCAATGCCTAAACGAAATGTGGTCTCATGGAATGCAATGATTACAGGTTGTGCTCAGCATGGTCTAGGAAAGGAGACCCTTAATTTCTTTGAACAAATGAAGAAGGAAGGCACAGATCCAGACCATATCACCTTTGTTGGCGTTCTCTCTGGATGCAGCCATGCAGGGCTAGTGGAAGAAGGGCGCATATACTTTGATTCCATGGGTTCTGACTATGGAATTGAAGTCAGACAAGAACACAATGTTTGCATGGTTGATCTTTTGGCCCGTGCTGGGCTTCTAGATGAGGCAGAACACTTCATCAATTCGATTGCCCTTCCCTCTGATCCATTAATTTGGCGAACTTTGCTCAGTGCCTGCAGAATATATAGCAATATTGAGTTAGGAATACGGGCAGCCAAAAATCTTCTTCATTTAGAACCATATAATGCTTCAACATATGTTCTCCTCTCAAACATGTATGCTTCACTTGGTAAGTGGGATGATAGAGCACATGTGAGTAATATGATGGAGAAAATGAGGATAGGAAAGGACCCTGGAAGCAGCTGGATTATTGTCCAGAACAAGGTGCACACTTTTGTTGTAGGAGATAGATCACACCCAGAAACAGATGAAATTTATGCTAACTTGGCGAGCTTGGCGGGAAAAATGAAAGAGGCAGGGTATGTGGCTGAGACAAATTCTGTGCTGCATGATATGGAGGAGGAGAACAAGGAATATTCTGTAGGTCAGCATAGCGAGAAACTTGCGATTGTATTTGGTTTGATGAATTCATCCCCTGGGACACCCATTCGTGTTTTTAAGAATCTCCGTGTCTGTGTTGACTGCCATAAAGCAACCAAATTCATTTCAAAGCTTGTAGAGAGGGAAATCATTGTGAGAGATGCTAATCGCTTCCATCATTTCACGAAAGGGTTATGTTCCTGCGGAGATTATTGGTGAGGAACAGTGAAACATACACAAAATCAATGCAATTTTTTATTGCCTCAAGAAAACAGTTGACATTTTCTGCAAGATTTTGGAAGGAGATCATATATATCAAGCGGTTAATTTCTAGATTGTGGAATCCTTATATTGGCCCATTCTATTATCAGAGTTTCATGGGTAAAATTGCAGCATGATCAAATGTGCTAGCATCTGGAAATGCAGTTCTGGTTTCGTGTTTTTTTTTTTCGAATAATTAAAGAGTGATTTAATGGGGTACTCACCTCAAGAAATCTCAGAGATTAACCGGACCTAGATGGTGAGATCACAACAGGGGGTCTCATCCCCAACATTAATGCTTGTCCAAGTCCACAAGCTTAGTAGCCCAATGAGGGTGTAAAGCATGCGAGCACATCTCCAAGCATTAACGCTTGTCCAGCCCGACAAAGGTGTAAAGCCTACAAACACAATGACCCAGCAAGGACTTGAACCTGGGTAGATGCTGAAACAACACCACACCCTAATCATCACACTACTCCCTTAACAGCGTTTCATTTTTTAAAGTTGTTGGAACTACAAGATTGCAATTCTACCGGAGTAATGAGTGATCTTGGGATAATGTATCCTAAATTCACATTGCACAAATATGGCCTCATGTATACAATCCATTCCTATAGAGAGAACTGATTTGTGGACGGGAAAGTTTGAGCATACAATGCAACAAGAAATGGTCACCAATGACATGGTTAAATAACATTATCAATAGTGTGTGAGAAACTGCGAGCACAGAGCACTACATAGAAAGAAAGAAAGAAAGAAAAAGGATTTAACTTCCACAAGGCTAAAGATAGCCAATGGGGTAGACAGCCTCACAAACCGATTTCTGCTTTTTGGCCCTTTCTTGTGCAATTTGATGTGCTCAGCTGTGCCCTTCGCAGAATAAATCAACCCAAAAGTTAGCTGTCAAGATATTAACATAACTATCCTTGCTGTCCTTGAAGGCATCACAGTCGAAAATGAAATGCTTATGTTTCCATTTTTTCGGAAGTGCAAAAAATGCACTTTCTTCACAAGCTTCTTCTGGTCATATGTAGTTAGATCTGTCATTTGTAGTAGGCGGTCCTATGAAGGCCGCTCAATCAAATACAAAGGAGACATTTTACTCTTTAGAAATAGCAACAGCCATTTGTTTTGGAACATCTTCACAGGTTCTAACTTCTTGCTGGGATTCAAATAAGGCATTCACCTATTAAATACAATTCATTATTCATTTCACCAATTAAATACTGTTAATTATTAAGCCGAGAGGCTTCCTACAGCGGCAGCAAATTTATTTGTAAACATTTGGCTTTTTCAAAAAAATTGACGTCTATTCTCCTGTCTGCTGAATTGGCAGTTGTGTTTGGTATTTCTACATATACATTTAAAAGGAAAAGAACAAATGAAATAAAAGAGTTACCAAAAGAATAAATGAAATTAAAAAATGGCATAACTGATGATTCCAAAGTAACTGACCATTTCAGAGTAGTGAAAGAATGCAGCAACTGACGAGTCCATCACTAGAACACAAAGTCATCTCCGCACAAGTCTCGAATTCTTGCATTTATAAGTGAAACGTCTCTAGGAGGCGTCAGATGGCACGCTCATCTCATAAATTGTGGTATGTTTTATGTTACAAGAATTCCACTATGAGCTTGGCAAAAAATGAGCGATGCCATTCATTTATGCCCTCTTTGTTGATTTATGGAGCAGAGTGAAGAACGAAGATGAAATGCAGACTACCACATGAATGGAGAATACTCAGGATGGTGAGAAGATGCAATCGAACAACAATATTAGAAGAAGATGAAGCTGGAAATTAGGTTTTGAGCTGCAAGGCATATGGAGGGTCGATGGAAGGGTGTAGACATCTCTAATTGTTTGCTTCTCTACTATCACAAATGAACATGGAATCCCAAAGATATTGAGAGATCCACATGGTTTTGCATGATTTACTTCTGTTTATTTTCTAAGGTATTTTAGAACTTTAAAGGTTTGATTTTTGTTATAATTTTCAAATTTGGATCATCTACCACGCAAACATATTGGCTTGAATTGTGTATTATGTATTTGTTTAGTTGCATAGATGTTGGTAAAGTTTGTATATTTTGTTAAGGTTAGGTTTGTAAAATTTGCATGATTGAATTTGCAGTTTTGTCATGCCATTGGTTAGGTGCCATGGTGTATCAAGATTTCTTTCTCCATGTTTCTGAAAGTTGTCATATATTTATTTTTTGTTTGATGGTTGTGAAACTCCATTAGATTTCAGGCACATAGAATGCTTTGGAGTTCACACTTTGAAGATAATGTATTCTTTGCTAACTATCTCTCTTCCTGCAACAACTTCTTTGAAGCAAAAAATTGTGTCAACTGGTTTCATCAAATGAGGGAGGAGGAACATTTTCTACAACCTCTAATTTGTGAGATATCGTTTTGTCTCTCCTTCCTTCCATCGCCCAATCCTACATGACAGATATCATTACAAATGATGCCATTAATTTGATTAGAATCACTGAGTAAATTGTGTCATAGTTTCTAAATAAGAATCATTGAATTAATTCTTGTCATTATTTTTCAAAACTCAATTCTCATAGAAAAATAAAAAGAAATTCTGTTACATGACTCACAGACGGACTTTGTTATCAGTATAAATAATTCAAATCATAGACAAATTCATGAATGATCAAGGAAATAAAGAGACCTGTATGTCACTCCATGAGTCTGTTTTTTATCTTAGTGATTTGAATTCCAATATTTGGGAATCCACTTATGGAATCCATTTAGTTTTGGTTAGAACCTATAAAATTTGCACATCAAGGTGTGAGAAGAAGAAGCAACAGCTAAAGCCATTTTGTTGATTTGGTGAATTCCTAAATCGTTACTATTGGATATGTATAGTTATACATTCATAATATTAGGGAAAAATTAAAATATATTATTGAACATACATTTATTATTGAATAATTTATATGTGGCTTAAGAATTATATAATATATTTTTAATTCTTAGAAATGAATTTAAAATATGTCAGATATAAATTAATTGAAAATTTTAACTAAAAATGAGTAATTATTTTTTTATTAATGAGATGGAATAATAGAAATCTAAACTTATTTAAAAATTTATATGAAATTGTAACAGTGAATATAATATATTGTCTAGCTTTCCAATGGCTGGAACTTCTAATGTGTCAATGGAAGGCAAGGTGGTTTTATGTTTCTGACATTCTCTATTGTTACGGAGCTCATAGTTGTAAATTAAATATTAAATATATGTGTGTTGAAGTATGTTGTAATGGTGTCAAATACTAGATGAAATTTGGTGCATATCTTCATGGTTAATTGCCTTAAGTCTTTAGGAATTTTCTGGATAAATTTTTACTTTCATTATTTCACTAAGTTTAAAGATTTTGAGTATGCTATTGAAATTTTAAAATTCAATTGTAAAAGTTTGGGAATAGTGTTCAAATCTATTTGATAACATAATAAAATTTTGCTGTAAATTTTGCAATAAAATAAACATTTCAATACAATCACTTATTCTAAATTAATGTCTGATTGATATTTGGGTAGTGGTGAACCTTAATTAAATTAAATTGTAATTGTTGTTGAACTTATTTATTTAGGAAATGGTGCCAACAATATAAAATATAAAAATTGATGTGTAGAAAAATCTACGTTTAAGCCTACACTGTCTAATCAAAGAGGTTTGATAAGATCTCTTTCTTTCTAGAATGGTAGTATTAAAAACCAAAAAAAATCATAGAGACGCTATTTCTTATTTCATTTCATGATCAAATCACTCTTGTCCTCTAGAAATGGGTTATTAATTTGTATAAGATTAATTGAAGGAAGGATATCTTTCATTTATTTTAAAGCATTAAAAATACTATAAATTAATGTTATTAAAAATATTAATATTTAATAAATATTCTAAGTTCATAAATATTTTAATATTAGATTTATTTTAAATACAATTGAAAATAATTAATTTGATTGTAAAACTTATGGTAGTAAAACCCTTTCAATTAATGCAATTATTTCCATAAAATAAAGCTTATTTCTCATTCATAATTGAGGATATTATTAGTATTTAACAATATCTAGTGTTGCCTTAAAATGATATCTCTTTGTTAATTTAAACATTTTAAAAAAAATATAGAGGGGGAGTGGGTTGAAGTGCCCATCATAGTGAGGACACTTAAGATAATTCTTGGGACGTGTACATGATAGTGACATGGATAACTTATTTTGGAGACCACTTTAACTTTTCAGATTGCTTGGATTGAGATAATTGCCAACATATTAACTAGTAACAAGGAATCTTATAAAATATTGTACAATTGAGTCATATTGTCATGGACATTGAGAGACATAAATGGAGCTATACATATGGGTGGACAAGCAAGCTCGCATATCATTAATTAGATTAGATTGTTAGATTGAGAGCCAAAACTATTAATCATCCTTCATTTATTTTAAGCTAGATTTTGGAACATTTTATTCTCTATTCAAGGTGAATCCCCATCCATGATCCTAGAGTACCTTAAAGTAGAAAGTGATATAGACTATCCCAATTCATTTGAGATAGCTCTTCTACAATATTTGTAGTAAGACCACAACTAATTGATTACAAGTATATATTGGTATGAATGGTGTATGGAAGGAAGTTAATGAATGTTGAGTTGTTGTCTCCTTTACAAACATAGGGGTACAAAAAATGTGTACCCATATAAGCAAGGTCTTGTAACAATTTAGAGGCATAGGACAAATAAACTTGCCCCCATAGCCACAATATTCAAGGGGAATAGAGAGATGAGGTTAATACCTACAAGTTGATAAAATTGGGGTTTCTTAACAATTAGGGTCCTAATCATGTGAATAGGTGTGAGAGGGCAATGACAAAGCCTTCTTGCTAGGTAGGGGATCCACATGAGTAGCCTTTTTTTATTGTTTGTGTTTTCATTATATAGATTCATTAACAATTTGATGTAGATGATCTACAATATGAGACATTTTCTATATGTTGGTGCTCTAAATTTTACAATGTAAGGCTGGAGATTAAACCTTAGAATCTATACTTAGGGAAAAAAGTAAATTAAAATAAACTTTGTGAGGCTCGTGACAAAGTACAACTAATTTGGGTCAAGTGAGAAGAGTGACAACTCTTTTACACCTTTGGCTTAACTAGGCCAAGGAGGTTATTGCACCATTCCCATTGATCCTCATCCCTTCGAATACTACAAATGTTGGAATATCCATATTACAAAACCTATCATTACCTTGGGATAGATATCATCACATCAACCATCTTCTCCTATGTTGATCCCATAGCTCTTCCATCCTCATTCACTAGTCCCCAACCTAAAATCTAAGCCAAGATCATTTATGTCATTTACAAGGAATGTGAGCTACACAAAACCTTTCATGTTGGTAAGTAGATAATTGTTCCCATGATCTCATGAACATGGGTGAAGAAAACATCAAATGATTTATAATTTGGTTCTACCAAATTTTGTACAACATGGGTTCCTAGTCTTTGGGTACTTTACTTGATAGAAAGGGAAGATTAGTGTTGGCGAGGAATATAGCATTACCTGTGGATTGAGCTTTATAGTAAAGCTTTCAATCATCTCAAAGTGAGTCAATGGATAGGAAAGGGATTTTCAAAGATTTTAGCGAAGAATTGTAGAGGCAACCTAACAATCTCTCTATCACGTGGGGAGAAAATATTATTTGAAATGAATTAAAGCTTGTGTTTGCAAATAATTCCTTCCCTCATAAGTGAGAAATGAGGGATTCATATAGGAAAAGAGGAGACTCTAGAATAGAAAAATTTAAGTAAAATAGGAAAAGAAAGCCCAACTTCAAAACAAAATAGAAAACATATTATCGCATATTGAAAAAGTTGAAATTTGGGAAGGAAGAAAATAAAAACAAGTAATTCCAAAAGACTTATGACCATGCCAAAATATGATAGGTTCACCCATGACGGGATATGGTTCATCCCTTTTAGTATTAGTTAGTTTCCTAGGGAACCCTAAAGCACAACATATCACCTCAGAGACATTAATTATTGTGATCACCTTTATATCTTAGGAGTGTGTTAGGACTTTTAGATGGTGAGAAGGTGTACCAAGATAAAAAGATGAAAAATGGTAAAGAAGATTTAAAAATGGATACTAGAGTACTAGAGGGGCTTCCATCAAGGCATAAAATATTATGAGGAGAAATGTGCATTGCTACATGGGTTGTGAGTTAAGCCACTAAATCATCATTCAATGAGTATATTGACTCATGAAAGTTTTTATGTTTATATGAACACCATCAACTAATTAGACTAATTAAAGTGGTTAGCTCACTCATTCAGGTTTAAATTCAATGGAGATCAGTCCTCAACCCAATGTTTAAGGCATCTAGTGGAAATGTTAAAAATCTTTATGATTGGTCATAAAAAAGTATCTCTTACATACTAAGATCTTTCTATGTTGAGGAAGGAGGAGGAGAGATGATAGGAAAAGTGAAAGAGGCACCTCCAAGCTTTAAATTTTTTCCTTCTCTTCTCTCTAAAGTATAACTTGAGTGAGGATCTTATTAGAGGAATGAAATTTGTTATTTTATTATTTTACTTTATATTTTTTAATGATTTGGGGTTCAAGTTACATTTGCAAGTTTGAAGGGGAGGGCAAAGGAGGGACTAGATTATATTTTTCAAAAACTACCAATGAAATTCTTCCTTTTAAGCCATAAAATATACTCGTTTGAGCTGTAAGCACATAAATTGAATCTTCTTCTTTTTTTCTCACTTTCTATTCTCCATTATGGTTCATTCCAACTTATTGGGGGAAGATATTAGGAATGAATGCTAAAGTGTTTGGAAGCCATTCTGTAGCAGTTGTTGTTGCATTCATGACTATGATTGTCATTGATGTCAACACAGTGATTTACCGAAGACTTGCAGAGAAGTAGACAGAGTTTGGATTAGCACAAGTGGGTTATTGCAGTTGGAGCTATGCGACGTTGAGGGTATACTCTTTGATATGTCATATGTCTATGGTTAAGAGCACAGATAGTAATTCATTGATTCATGGAAGTTATGATCATTTTGGTGGAAGCAATGTTCCTGAGTAGCGGTTTGTGGAAATTGGATGATATCTCCTAATCAGGATGGAATTTGGTTTTGCGCAGTTAAAGGGAAGTTGAAGACACATTGATAGTGATGTGGATGACAACGCAAAATTTGAGGTCACACGAGTGAAGATTTATTGTATTTGGAAGCTGACAATTTTATGTAATTTTGGTGTAGCGTGTGGAAACTTTTATTTTGTAATTGTATGCCAACTCATTTGTAATCATTTGAGTGTGGTATAAAGGAAGGAATGTATTTCCTTGTTGACGTGCAATTGTAATGGAGTAGCATGATTTTGTGATGCGAAAGTGTGTAATTATGATATGGTACCAGCAGTTGTGATGCTGTATTCATGAAGTGAAGAAAAGAGCTAAGTATGAAAACTGATGTGTGAAGAAAGATATGCAAAGTACAAAGATCTGAAATTGAGATTTGATGTAACAGTGAATGCATTTTGGCACAGTCAGAGAAGAGGTAACATATTATTCTGTTGAGTAATGCAAAGATTATTTGGACAGTGTGTTCAGTGATCTTACCCTGAAGCTGTTTGGGCAGTGGGTCCTTCTGTCTTCCATAACTCTTAACCGGGTTAGAATCTTTTAACAAGGATTCAAAATCTCCTAACAAGGATTCATATGTACTGAATGTATTTCATAAGATTCCTAATAGAGTCCATCCTCTCACAAGGAATATTCATATTAGTGCATCTTTTGTGGGCATCATTCCCACCAGGGTTTACTCTTTGATCAAGAGGTTCCCTAGTCAACATATCTTGTGTCATTGTGTTATTGTGTATGAATATCTTTCTATGGTTGGTAATTATATTGCTTATATGGTTTAATGCTGTTGAAGATGATAAAAGTTATAATTATCTGATAATTGATTCACCCCCTCTTAGTTATCTTGGTGAACTTTACTTTCTAACAATTGGTATCAGAGCAGTGGGTCCTTGAAAGAGAAGTTTAACAACTTAAGGAGATCCATGGTGAATTTTAGGAAAGAAAGCCCTAAGTTTGATGGTGTAAATTTTGACAGTTGGAAAGAAAAGATGAAGACACACCTATTATGTTTAGGACCAAGTTATTGGTTGATTACAAAGAATAATAAGACTATCATTGAAGAGGACAATCTTGAAACATGTACTACGGAAGAGAGAGATCTATTCATGTGTAACATACTTGCAAGAGAAGCACTTTTGACAGCAGTACCAGAGAGTGAGTACAGTTAGGTAAAATATTTGAAAAAATCTCATGAAATTTGGAATGCTTTACACTCTACTTTTGAAGGTGATGAACATGCAAAAAGAGTTAGATTACATAATTGGATATGTGCATTTGAAGATATAAGAATGTTGGAAGATGAATCTGTTAGAAGTTATATTGGTAGAATGTCAGAGATCATTTCAGGTATAAAATCTTGTGGAGGAACAAAGATAAAGAATGAAGTGATATGGAAAATTCTGAGGACATTGACTCTTGTATTTAAGCAGACAACACAGATGATTGAACAAGTGATACCTTGTACAACAAACTTTACAAGACAAACTCTTCTTGGAAGATTGGAAGTAGCAGAAATGAACCTGAGATTATCAGGAGACTTACCTAGAATGGAGACAACATTCAGTGCTCTTAGTGTTCACCCTACTTTGTCAAGAATCATCAATGTGAGTGGAGATTATGCTGGCAGCAGCAGATCTAGAAATGAAGAAGACAAGAAGATTGAAGAAGGTATTGCCTTGCTTGTGAAAAGAGAACCAGATGGTAAGAAAAATTTTAAATGTTGGACTTGTCAAGAATATGGTCATTTTGCATCTAAATGTCCTAAGAGAGTTAAAAAGTACAGAAGCAATTTTAAACCTAGAAGATCTAAGGAATGTTATTATGCTAATGATGAAGATCTTGAAGCTAGTATAGAAAGAACTTTAAGTGAAAGTGATACTGAGAATAATGATGACATAGGATTTGTAGCAATTAAAGAAGAAAATTTTGAATCTGATGTTAAGGAAAAAAAAAGCCTTAGTTTCTCAAGTTGAAAAGAAAGCTAATTGGATTATAGACAGTGGTTGTTCACATCATATGACTAGAGACATGAAAAAGTTCATAAAGTTGAATGAATATGATGGTGGAGTAGTTAGAGTTGGAAACAATGCACCTTGTTTGATTAAAGGTATAGGATCTATTACTCTTGATGGAAAGACTAATACTGATGATGTTTATTTTGTGGATGGATTGAAACATAATCTTTTGAGTGTTGGACAGTTAGTTGATAAGGGATATCAAGTTTGGTTTACTGAGAAAACTTGTGTGATAAAGGATAAAGATGGAAATTTGATTGGAACTAGATCTAGAATCAGAGGTAATGTATTTCAGTTGAATCCTACTAAGATGACATGTTTGATTACTAAAATTGATGACAGTTGGGTATGGCATAGAAGGTTTTGTCATATAAACTTTGATAACATTGTGAAAGTAAGTACTACACTTGTAGTAAGAGATTTACCTAGAATTACGAAGCCTACTAACATGATTTGCAAAGAATGTGTAATGGCTAAACAAAAGAGAAGTTCTTTTCCTAGTAAGAAGTTTACATCTATAGAGAAGCTGGAGATTGTTCATACAGATTTGAGCGGTCCTACTAGGACTAGAGGATTCTATGGAGAAAGGTATTTATGATTCTTCTTGATGATTTTACAAGAATTATGTGGATTGCATTTCTTAAAGAAAAATCTGAAGCATTTGATAAGTTTAAGATTGTTAAGAATAAAGTTGAGAATGAATATGGAATGAAGATTAAATGTTTAAGGTTTGATAGAGGTGGAGAATTTACTTCTAGAGAGTTTAACAACTTTTGTGAAGAAAATGGCATTAAAAGATAGTATTCAGCTCCTAGAACACCTGAACAAAATGGCATTGCAGAAAGAAGGAACAGATCAGTGACTGAAGCAGCAAGAGCTATGTTGTTTGAAAGTAATTTGGCAAAGATATTTTGGAGAGAAGCAGTGAACACAACAGTATACACAATGAACATAGTACAAATCAAAGCAAACACAGACAAGACACCTTATGAATTATGGTTTGGATATGCACCCTCAGTTAAGTATTTTAGAATTTTTGGAAGCAAATGTTATATAAAGAGAGATGATGATATTGGAAAGTTTGATCCTAGAAGTGATGAAGGTATATTTCTTGTATATTCTTTGAAAAGTAAAGCATATAGATGTTTCAATAAAAGAACTAAGACTATTGTTGAGAGCACAAATGTTAAAGTTGATGAAAAGTTCAAAATTTAAGAAAGAATGCTTGATTATGAATCTGATGAAGAAGCTCATCCTAAGCCTAATACTGGAACTACTAAATTGTTTTATGAAACTGACAGTGATTTGTTGAATGAAAGCCACAGTGAAGTTATTGAAGAACCTACATTTGAAGAGAGATCTGAGACAGTGACACCTAGCAAGAGTTTATTAAAGAATCACCCTTTTGAATAGATTATTGGGAGCATCAAAAGAAGAGTTCTTACTTGAAATAAGGCACAAGAATAGTTATGTTTGATTTCTCAAATTGAACCTAAGACTACTAGTGAAGCTTGTGAAGATGAAAGTTGGACTAATGCTATGAAAGAAGAACTAGATCAGATTGAAAAGAACAAGACATGGGAATTGGTCCCTAGATCCAAAGAAAAGAATGTTATTGGAACTAAATGGGTATTCAGAAACAAGATGAATGAACAAGGAGAAGCAGTAAGAAACAAAGCAAGATTGGTATGTAAGGGTTACTCACAACAAGAAGGAATTGACTATGAAGAGACTTTTGCACCTGTTGCAAGAATTGAAGTAGTAAGAATGTTTTTGGCATATGTAGCTTACAAGAAATTCAAAGTGTATCAGATGGATGTGAAGTCAACATTTCTGAATGGAGAATTGGAAGAAGTCTACATTGAGCAGTCTGAAGGTTTTCCTTTAACTCAAGAAGGAGACATGGTATGGAAATTGAAGAAAGCTTTATATGGACTTAAACAAGCACCTAGAACTTGGTATGTAAGACTGAATAAGTATTTGCTAAAGTTGAGATTTATAAAAGGTACAGCTAATGACAATCTGTACACAAAAGAAATTGAAAATGGTTTGTTAGTTATAGTTATTTTTGTTGATGACATTATCTTTGGAGGAGAAGATGAAGCTAGTGACAAATTTACTGATGAAATGAAGACTGGATTTGAAATGAGTATGATTGGTGAAATGAAATACTTTTTGGGATTACAGATAACACAAAACAATGATGGTATCTTTGTAAGTTAGACAGAGTACCTGAATGACTTGTTGAAAAGATTTGGAATGGAGGATTGTAAACCAGTTGGAACACCTATGGTGACCGGACATAAGTTATCTAGCACAGATGAGACTCCTATAGTAGAACATAAGAAATATAGATCTATGATTGGAGGATTGCAATATTTGACTCATAAAAGACCTGATATAGCACATTTGGTTGGAATTGTAGCAAGATTTCAAGCTGAACCTAGAGAATCACATTATGCAACAGTAAAGAGGATACTGAGATATTTAAGAGGCACAATGGACTATGGATTATGGTATGAAAAATCTGATGAGTTTACCCTATGTGCATATACAGATGTTGATTGGGGAGGTAGTGTTGATGATAAGAAAAGCACCAGTGGTGGAGCATTTTTCCTTAGAGGAAGATTAGTTTCTTGGCTACACAAGAAGTAGAATTGTATCTCACAAAGCACAACAAAAGCAAAATATGTAGCAGCAGCAAATAATTATAACCAGATAATTTGGATGAAGCAGATACTGAAGGATATTGGTATAAAATTTGTTGAACCTATTGTTATACATTGTGATAACACCAGTACAGTTAGTATGTCTAAGAATCCTGTATTACATTCTAAGACAAAGCATATAGAGATTAAGTATCATGTTGTAAGAGAGAAAATTGTTGAAAAAGAAGTCAGACTTGAGTACATAAGTACAAAGGAGCAGATAGCAAATATATTCACAAAGCCTTTTCCTAAGGATACATTTGAGTATCTGAGAGGTATGCTTGGGGTTATGCCCCAACCTACTTTTGAGAAGTGATGCAGTTGGTTGCATCTGTCCAGTGGTATATGAGCCTCATCTTTCTTCTGGATTGGATGTTGGTACTTCCTCTATGGGGGAGTATGTGTATCTGAGCTGAGTCATGAGGACTCTAGTAAATGTATTTTCTGAAAAGGTGTCTTTTGACATTGAGTTTTTGTTGACTTAGTGATGGAATTTCTGTCATTGATGTCAATGGGGGAGAAGTATGCATGAAAAACAATATGAGACATTTGTTGGAGAGAACTGAACAGGATAACGAAGCAAGATTTGATTGATGAAGAGGATTTGAAGAAGCAGTGTTGCAGTATTGGATTTTTGGAACATTGGATTTTTTCATCTATGTTGTCATCAATGCCAATGGGGGAGATTGTTAGGAATGAATGCTAAAGTGTTTGGCAGCCATTCTGTAGCAGTTTTTGTTGCATTCATGACTATGATTGTCATTGATGTCAACACAGTGATTTACTGAAGACTTGCAGAGAAGCAGACAGAGTTTGGATTAGCGCACGTGGGTTATTGTGATTGGAGCTATGCGACGTTAAGGATATACTCTTTGATATGTCATATGTCTATGGTTAAGAGTGGAGATAGTAATTCATTGATTCATGGAAGTTATGATCATTTTGGTGGAAGCAGTGTTTAGGCAGTGTTCTTGAGTAGCGGTTTGTGGAAATCGAATGATATCTCCTAATCATGATAGAATATGGTTTTGCGCAGTTAAAGGGAAGTTGAAGACACATTGATAGTGACATGGATGAAAGCATAGACTTTGAGGTCACACGAGTGAAGATTTATTGTATTTGGAAGCTGACAGTTTTATGTAATTTTGGTGTAGCGTGTGGAGACTTTTATTTTGTAATTGTATGCCGACTCATTTGTAATTATTTGAGTGTGGTATAAAGGAAGGAATTTATTTCCTTGTTGACATGAAATTGTAATGGAGTAGCATGATGTTGTGATGTGAAAGTGTGTAATTATGATATGGTAGCAGCGGTTGTGATGTTGTATGCATGAAGTGAAGAAAAGAGCTAAGTATGAAAGTTGATGTGTGAAGGAAGATATGCAAAGTACATAGATCTGAAATTGAGATCTGATGTAACAGTGACTGCATTTTGGCACAGTCAGAGAAGAGGTAACATATTATTCTGTTGAGTAATGCAAAGATTATTTGGACAGTGTGTTCAGTGATCTTACCCTGAAGCTATTTGGGCAGTGGGTCCTTC
This sequence comes from Chamaecyparis obtusa, assembly GCA_027943335.1. Classification (NCBI taxonomy): domain Eukaryota; kingdom Viridiplantae; phylum Streptophyta; class Pinopsida; order Cupressales; family Cupressaceae; genus Chamaecyparis; species Chamaecyparis obtusa. The sequence goes on along the minus strand of BSBK01002559.1, from coordinate 649,640 downwards.
TGTCTTCCATAACTCTTAACCGGGTTAGAATCTTTTAACAGGGATTCAAAATCTCCTAACAGGGATTCATATGTACTGAATGTATTTCATAAGACTCCTAATAGAGTCCATCCTCTCACAAGGAATATTCATATTAGTGCATCTTTTGTGGGCATCATTCCCACCAGGGTTTACTCTTTGATCAAGAGGTTCCCTAGTCAACATATCTTGTGTCATTGTGTTATTGTGTATGAATATCTTTCTATGGTTGGTAATTATATTGCTTATATGGTTTAATGCTGTTGAAGATGATAAAATTTATAATTATCTGATAACTGATTCACCCCCCCCCTCCCCCCCCTCTCAGTTATCTTGGTGGACTTTACTTTCTAACAGAATCAACATCCTGCACAATCTCTTCCTCACTCTCAATCCCTATATTTGAATGAAAATTCTCCTATGATGTGAAAGGATTCATATGTCATATATTTCCTACTAATTTGAGCATTCAACATTATTTGGCATTGACATAACTAATAAAAATATATCCTTCCTTTGCAACAAAAATAACATGAATTTATGTTAGCTACTATCATGGTACTATCATATCTTGATTATGGTAATTCTAAATTCTACTATACTAGACTATCCCACATAGAATCAAAGGAACTATTTAGTAGTTAATAATGGGGGGGAGGAGTAGCGGGGGGAGAGTCATTCCACAATGTTGATATACTAGGAATCATTTTTTCTTTTCATCAACCATCCACTAAGTACTCTATTTCAAAGTAACTTTGGCAATGAAAATCTTAGCTTTCATAGTTTAAGGATTGCTTACAAATTTGGTCACCTACTATTTACTTTATATCAACTAGAAGGACCCTATTAAAAATCAACTCTACAAAACTTCTTGTTCTTGAAGAGATTGAATGTATTTATGTTTTATGAGAGAGGCATAAACTTCCTTAATGAACCTCCCACTCTCAAATTCATACAAGAAAAAATGAAAAGGGAGGTTGTCAATCCTCGCCTATTTAGGGGACATCTCAAAATTCTCTATAAATAGGTTGAAGCCTAGATATAAGGCTTCACCCCATATTCTAGAATCATGATCATTCTAAAGAATCCTTCTTGTATCAACTAGAGAGTCACAAAAAAATCACAAAATCCTTTCACATATGAGTATATCACTACAAGTGTTGCTCAAAAAGGTTTCCAAGTAGGAAAAATCACTTAAGGTTTAGAATATTAAGATAGAGAGAAGAAAACCTACCAATAAGTCATGTCTCAATATGGTCCTCATTTACTTCTACTACATCTTCACGTAGCTCCAAAATCAACATTCTCTCTATTTCTTTAACTTTAATTCCTCTCACTTTCTTCTCATTTTATCTAGATAGCGCAAAATCCTCTCTAATCATCATCTTTACTTCAAATGCAAGTTATATGGCATGCTCACCACATCTACATGAACAATTGAAATTATTAATTTCTAACTCTTATACCTCCTTGTAGCCATTAATATTTGCTTTGTGTCATTTACATTATTTTCACATACAACATGGTGCCCTTTTTCCAGTTTCTATCTCCACCAACCAACTATTATCCTTAGAATTTCATTGTTGATGAAATGGGAGTAGCACACAAACCCCCTACCACATAGAAAATTCAGATGCCTACAAAATGACATGATAGAAAAACTAAAAAGCTGCAAATAACAATTTGATTTCCTTATTAAACAAGTAGGAAATGAGACTCAATCTCTACAAAATTGATTATAAAATTAATTTAGATCATTTTCATCTGAATTTCAGAGTCTCCTCACAAACTAGACCTATAAAAATATGCCATACTCATCTCAGACTAGACCTACAAAAAAACCAAGCAAAAAAATATCTCTCACCAAAACTAAAAACCCATAAAATAAAACCCAAACTTTTCCCATCCAAATCTCCACTATCCCCATACCAACCTCATAAAAAATGCTACAAGTGTTTTAAAAAAAGCATTTCGCTAAAAAAAAGGAAAAAAGACTTAAATGCCCACACCCCTCTATTCTATTGCTCAGACCACTCTTATATTTTAAAGCTAAATATAGAGTCAAACCACGTGAAGAATATAAAGGAGAAAGTAAATGGCTTTACAGATTCAACATGGATCC